>VZTF01009093.1:5791-136452 GCA_013397755.1 Cnemophilus loriae | reverse complement strand
CCCCGCCGCCGCTCCCGCCCCCCGCCCGCGCCCGGGGGCCGGTCCCGGGCCTCGCTGCGTGTCCTGCCCCGTGGCACGGGCGGAGGTTCCGGTGCTCGGGGGCTGCGAGCGGCCCTGCACACGCATGCCGGGCGTGGGGGCTCGGACACGCGTGTGCACGGGTGTTTGCCCGCGGGAGGACCTTGCCCGTGGGTGTTGCTGGGCTGCACACACGTGTCTGCCCCAGGGCGTGGGTGCCTGGCTGGAGACGCGGCGGGGACGCGGGGCCCCCCGGGTGAGCGGTGGCCACGCAGCATCTGCATCCCCACGCATACCCGTGCTGGCTCCCTCCTGACCAACCGGCAAAACCCCAAACCACCATTTTGCCCCTGTCTCTTTCCCTTTGCTGGATGCCTTTCAGACAAAAAATTGGGACTTACTAGCGGCCAAGAGGATTTGCGTTACGCGGGACGTGGAATCGATGCCATGGGATACCAACACCTTTTTCTACCCCAGGATCGAGCGAAGCAGGGAAAACCAAATCAAATTAAAGCAAAACTGCAGCGCTCGTGCGTGTTCTTTCCAAGATCGGAATTTTTCTGCTGGAAACAACCCCAAAAAGCTGGAGGCGAGGGATGCTTTGCTCTCCTACGCCCCTATCCCAGCGTCTTGTGCCAGGGGAACCGGCGCCGTCTCTTGCAGCCGGTGAAGCGATTTTGCAGGCGGTTTGGCCAGAGCTGCGGGTGCGTGGTTGCGGCTTTAACCCACTCCTGGTACTAAAACCGGCGAAGTTTTTTCCAAGCGTCTTTACTGTTTGCTTGGACATACGTGTCTTGGTGACACCAGCAGGATTAAGGATGCATTGCAGCACCCTGGGATTTGTGGGGTTTACCCTTGCAAAAAATCAAACCTCCTTGGTCTGGGGCACATCACCTAAAGATGTGGCCAGTGACCCATTTCTGTGGTCCAAGCATCATTGTCCTCGTGCCCTTCTCCTCCAGTTCTGGGTTTCCAGCCTGACCCAGGATGCCTGACCATGGCCAGCAGGCCCCCTTAAATGTGTTCTCGAGGAGCTCCCATTTGGGATAGGTCAGATTGAAGTGGATGGTTGCCCTACGTCATGAACTGAGACCTAGAAATGTTGCACGAGTGGCTGCAGGCGCTGGGCAAGCACAGGGTGGCATTGCTGCCCCACAGCGAGCACTGGTGTGGCTGAGCCATCCCTGCTCCCCACACCTCTGCACATGCCCACATCCCTGCAGCTGGACCCAGCAGCCCCTGGAGCACAAGATAAAGCCTTTTGGGGCAAACCCAACCATTTTGGGTAAAAAAAAAGACCTTCGTTCCCTCACCTAGGCCAGCGGGCATTGCTGGAGAGCTGTGCTGTGGTGACTGGGGGTGTCCTGGAGGATGCTGGCTCCGTCCTGGCAGTAGCATCAAACTGTGATATCAGGTTACCTTGACTTCGAAGGGACACATAAGAAACATCAAGTCCAACTTCCTGCTGCTTGCAGGACAACCTGAAAGTAAACCATATGACTGAGAACGTCATCCAGACACTCCTTAACTCTGGCAGGCTTGATGCTGTGACCTCTTCTCTGGGGAGCCTGTTCCTGTGTCTGACCACCTTCTCAGTGAAAAGCCTTTTCCTAATGTCCAAACGAAACTTCCCCTGAAGCAACTTCCTTCCATTTCCTGTGTCCTTTCGCTGGTCACCAGAGAGTGGAGATGAGCACCCCGTGCACCCCAGGAATCCCTGGCACACCAAATATCCCAGGCACACTGGGCACAGCGCAGGCTGCAGACACAGCAAGGATGCCAGGCACAGCATGCACCGCGGGCACAGCGTGCATCCCCGGCAGTTTGAGCACCCTGGCACTCCGGGCACAGCGCTGGGGCTGAAAACCGAATCTCTGGGGGGTGTGAGCTGCTGCTGCTGCTGGGAGGCTGCAGCTCGGGCCCCCTGGGTGCTGTATCTCCTGGGGACCGTGGCTGCCCCCCTGCCCGTGGTCTCTCTGTTCGCGACCACCACTGACCGCTGCTTCTCTTTAGAAGCGCCCTTTGATTGCCCATGGGGTCTCCTCCACTGCTTGGGGAGCCGGGCGGCTCTGGCCGGGGTCCCGCCGCCATCCGCTGTCACTCGGACACCCCGCCGTGTGGTTGGTGCGGGTCCCACTAGATGGCACAAGGATCGCGCGAACGGTCCCGGATCGGGACTAGGCACGCGCAGGAACGGCCGGTGGCGATGGGGGACTGCGGCGGTGCCGGTGAGCGGTCCCGAAGTGTCCCCTGGCAAATGGGAGGGGACCTCCGAGCCCCCTTGAGGAGCCGCCACTGCGCATCTCACAAGGCACGGTCAAAGGAGGGGGGCCTCCGGCTACATCCCCCAATTTGGTGCCAACACGGCTGCAGGCTGGCAAGGGTGGCTCTCAGGCTGTGGCACCCCAAAACCACCCCGACCCTGGGTTTTCACCCACAACAGCACCACACCAAAAGCCCTCTCTCTCGACCCAAATCCAGCGCAGGGATGGCGGCCACCTGCAGCCCTGGGGCGGCGGGAAAATGGGTGAGCAGGGCTTTGTCTTGGCATCGGGCAGACGAGTTTGGGTGGAGGAGAGGATGGGAAGTGAGTAAGTGAGCTGATACTCGGCTTTCCTCCCGCTCTCACTGAGGAAGGCAGACGCCAAGCACAGCTCCTCAAGGTGACCAGACACTTTAGGAGTTGAAGCAATCCAGCCTGTGGAAAATAAATAGCCAGGACAAATTAAAGGGACTAAATCCATCAGATGGGGGCAGCGAGTCAGCCCTGAGCCCGTGGTGCATCCCCATAAACCGGACTTCACCTGGAAATGTGCCCTTGGTTTTGCCTCTCCCGATGCCTGAGATTTTGGAGCTGGACATCCCACTCTGCCTGCTAGGATGCAGACCAGCATCACAGCATGGCAAATCTGCCGGTGGTTACATCAGGGTCCCCATCGTCCCCACGCTTATACCTGCAGAGTGCGCCAGGGACATGCCGTTTGCTGGTGCTGCCCGTTTCTGGCCCGGTGGCAGGGGACCGAGCACCGCCGGACACGCTGCCCCATCTCTGCCGAGTGACGTTTCCTCTTCTGGCTCCTTCCCGCTCCGGACAGCGAAGGAAGCCTCTGGCTGTTGTTCTTTGTTCCATCCACAAAGGGCAGCCAGCGCCGCCGCGTTCCCGTCAGTGCCGCCGGCATTCCGGACAAAGGCCCGTCCCGCGGGGGCACTGTGCCCTCTCCCTGCAGCCCGCCGGGCCCGGCGGTGCCCCCGGCTCACATCTCGCCGGGCGGGGATGAGCTGTGCATGGCTCACCGCTCCGGCGGGTGACTTCAGCTATTCACTGCGAGGCCTGCGGGTTTGGTGAGGTGCCAAGTGCCCGACTTTCCCCCTCGTGAGCCCCACCGTGGGAGAGTCACATCCCAGCACTTTCCGCGCCCCTTCTCCCCATCTCGAGATTTCGGGGTTTGTGGTGTGAGTCACGCTGGCTGCCGAGGCCTGCATGCATCCACCTTCTTTCGGCATCCGGTGGCGCTTGGAAAACAATCACTCGGTGGTTGCCTCCTGGCAGCGGGAACACAGCATCCCTGGGTGGTCCCCAGGGAGCTGAGCCTGCTGGGGACTGGTGGGACATGCTGGTTCTGGGGAGCTGATGAGCCTGGTTACCGCATCCCGTGGGAGCATCCTCACCTGGTGCTTGTGCAGTTACCTTCAGGGACCAGTTTTCCCCCAGACTTCCCTGACATCATCGGGGGTTTATTTGCAAAGCTGAGCCTAAACAAATAATCTAGGTTTGTTGCTGTGCCTACGGGTTGGGATTTTACAGCCCTGGCACCTGCTGAGTCGCTGTTATCGTTGAGGGAGAAATCCTGACGTAGGGTGGGGTGCACCCGCCTCCCCACCGGATGTTTTTTCCAGGAGGAAGGCTGAGGGAGCTGGAGCAGCAGCAATGGGGGAGCATGAGCACCCACAGCCGCTCAAAGGCAGCTGAGGCACTACCCCAGGATCACCATCCTCCGAGATTCCCAAGGCTGCCCGGGCAATGCTCACCAGATTCGGATGAGAGACCTAGGGGCATCCCCTCCCACCAGTACCCACCTGCTTCCTCATCGTCATCCTCCTCCATCCACCGGAGCTGGGCTGAGCCCTGTTTACGGTGGCACTTTTGCTGGGAGCACCCAAGGGGCTTTGAGGGGGTCTGGGCAGCGCTGGGCAGTGGGGCTGGCACAGCCCTCGGCTGCAGACGGCGCCAGGGCTCCCCTGCCCACACTCGTCTCACTTGTTTGGCAGCAGCCTGGTGCGACGTGCCCTCTCCTGCCGGAGTCTGCCCATCCCATCGCCACGCCGCCGCGATCTGCTGGCACGCTCCCTCCCGCCTGCCGCCGGCGCCGGAGCCTTGAGGAGCTTTTAGGAAGATTTAGGGCTTTTAGAGGATTTTGGAAGTCTTAGGGTTCTTTTGGAGCTTTTAGGGCTTTTAGGAAATTGAAGGGGTTTTAGGAACTTTAAAGCTTTTTGGGAACTTTTGGGGCTTTTAGGAACTTTTAGGGGGTTTAGAAGCTCTTAAGGCTTTTAGGTTTTTTTACAGCTTTTAGTAACTTCTAAGGAGTCTAGAAACTCTTAGGGCTTTTAGTAATTTTTAGGGCTTTTAGGAACTTCAAGGATATTCAGGAACTTTTAGGGCTTTAGGGGGTTTTAGGGCATTTAGGTTGTTGTAGGGTTTTCGGGAGGTTTTAGGGCTTTAGGAGCTTTCAGGGTTTTCAGGATCTTTTAGGACTTTCAGGAACTTTAAGCATATTTAGGGGCTTTAATGGATTTAGGAGCTCTTAGGACTCTTAAGAAGTTGTAGGGCTTTCATAGGAATTCCCCATCTTGAGCAATAAGCCCTTATCAGGCCGAGCCCAAGGGCAAATGTCCCTTGCAAGAGACAACACAAGGATTTCCTCCCTCTTCGTGCTCAGGCAGTGTCTTTGAAGGTCTGTCGATTTACAGATAATCCCGACAACACCAGCAAGTGCAGGCGTTGACCTAAAAATAACTCCTGATAACGTCAAATGCGAACAAAAGGCTCTTTGTTCCACGAGCAGCAGCAAAAAGTCCTTTCCTCGCTGGTCCGAGGGGTCTGCACCTAACTCCCCTCTCCAGGAGAGCCTAATCCTGGGTTTAGCAGCGTTATTCCCGGGAGGTGGATTTATGGCGTTTCCCGAAGGAGCCGGTCGGGATGACCCGCAGCGGGAGGTTTGGCTCACCTCGATGCTCCCGCGGCTCTGGCTGCCAAGAGCGTGCGTTTCAGAGCTGGCCCAGCTCCCCGAGGCGTGGGGACGGCCGGACTTCAAAGGCGGCTCTGTTAGCCATGGTCCGGCCGCTTTAGCCACGGTCCGGCCATGTGAGCTGCTTCCCATGGGAGCCTTGTCCCGTGGCAGCCAGGGAAACTGGGGGCTTGGGGCTGGAGATTAAACCAAGCACCGGGGAGATGCAAATGTGTGGGACGTCCTCTGCTCCAGGGATCCCAAAGCAGCCATGGCACCTGTGGTGGCACAATCTTTGTGGATCAAAGGTCCATCACCTTCCCTGCTGGAGTGGGAAGTTGTTTCCACCCTTCCCCCTGCAGAAAGAAAAGTCTCATTCAAGCCATTGAAAATATCTGCAAGAGCAACTATTTACCCAGGACACTTCCCCCGCCCTGCTCCCTCCGCTCCCCGCGTCTCGGCTTTCTCCAGCCCGGCTGTTTACCGGGGCACACAAAGGGCTGGATGCAGGCGCTGCTTGGCAGCAGCTTTACCCACTCCAACAGTGCTGCCTCTACACTTCCAGCCCCAGCTCCCACTGAGGGCCAGGGTGCCCGTCTCCAGCCTTGAGGTGAGTGGTGGGACCCCTGTGGTCGCATCCAAGCTCTACACCACACATCCCAGCCCACCTGCTCCAGGGGAGTGCTGTGTATCCCTCTCCCGGGATCTGGGCTCCTTTCCCTGCTCCTTTCCTCCCTCACACCCTGCGGGGAGCGGGACAGGGGTCACCGGGACACTCCGTCCCGGCTGCTTTCCCATTAATTGTTATTTTTTAATCCCGTTGGCAGTCAGGCGTGCAGCCTCCTGGCTCCGGCTCCTCCGGCCCCGGCCCGCCGTTGGATGCCCGCCAGCCCGCAGCTGAAGGGCGACGGGACACGCCCGGCTGTCCCCGGCCGAGGTCCCCCAGCCCATCGTGGTGCCGGCACTGGCCGGGCGGGGAGACGCAGCCCGGTGCTCCCAGCCCGGTGCTCCCAGCCCGGTGCTCCCAGCCTGGTGCTCTCAGCCCGGTGCTCGCAGGCTGCGCCGGGCCGAGCCGAACTGGGCTGCAGAGGCCGAGAGAAGTGGCCCCGCAGTCCCCGCAGAGATCTCGGAGGGTCTCGCTGGGGGACGGGGTGGGGCCGCTGGTCCCGGGATACCGCTCTGAGCCTAGCCGGGCTGCCAGGTGCTGAGCCGTGCCGTGCGGTGCCGAGCTGAACCGAACCGGGCGGAGCCGGGCCGAGCCAAACCGGGCAGGTGCCGTGACCGGCGGCGGTGACCCCGCGGCTCCCGCAGAGATCGCGGGGGTCTCGACGGGGTCTGTGCGGGGCGAACAGTCCTGGTACCGCCCCGCTGAGTCACCGCCTGCCGGGGGGACGGGGCAGGGCGCTGGTCCCGGGGCTCCGCGCTGAGCGAGCCGGGCTGCGAGGTGTGGAGTGGTGCTGAGCCGAACCGTGCCGAGCAGTGCTAGCCCAGTGCTCCCATGCCGTGCGGAGCCGTGCGGAGCCGGGCGGAGCCAGGCGGTGCCGGGCTGTGCCGAGCGGAGCCTGCCCCGAGTCCAGGTATGGGAGCAACGCGGAGCGGTTGAGCCGGAGACGAGGGAGGATCGGGGCTCCCGGTGTCCGCCGTGGGGGTCCCAAAGGCTGCGTTGGGGAGCGTTTGCCCGGCACCGGGAGCCGAGGGGATGCTGCGGCGCTCCGGGCTCGGGCAGAGCGGCGGGAGGGGGTGAATGAGGTGGGCGTCAGCCGGAGCTGGGGCAGCCCAGCAGGGCTGGGGGGCTCCGCGCGGACAGTGGCACCCGGCAGCGCCCCGGCTTGCTCGGACAGGGAGCAGCCTGCATGGATGGAGCGGAGGGGTCGCTATAGGGGGGCCTGAGCTGCACCCCACTCCGGTGGGTGCGGGGGCTCAGCGGTGGGTGCGATGCCTCCGGCTGGGCAGGGCCCGGGAACTCTGCTCGTGGTCATCGTGCGAGTTATCTATGAAACCAACCTTCATCCCTGCTCCATGGGGCTCGCACTCGCCTGCCCCGGAGCCAGGCTGGATTCCCGGGCCATGGAGCCACAAAGCCCCTGATCTGCCAGGGACCGGCTGTTCCGGGCTGCTGCCAGCGGCAGAGCTGAGTTCCACGAAGCCCCGGCCGTCGGCCCGGTGTGCGGCCATTGTTTCCTGCTCTATGGGAACCACCAGCACACCCCATTCCTTCCCCTCCTCCCTCCCGGCGGAGGGTGCAGCATCCCGTGGGATCGCCGGCATGTCTCGACAGGGTGATCTCCCTTCCCTAAAATGCCTTTTGGGGGGATTCCTTCTGCAACATCCCAGTTTGCTGCTGCCGGTCCCGGCATGTCGCTGAGGGATATGGGATATAGAATGCTTGGGGTGGTCCCTATCCACTGTCTGTGCTGCCCCTCCAGAGAGACCAGCAAAACCCAGTGAGACCAGCTGGAGAATTGAAATGAAGTCTCCTGGAATAACCTCCTGGCAGCAAGTCCGAATGGCTGTTGTGGAGGGAAGGCAGCCAAAGCTCATTTCATGGTCTGAGGGCTGCAGTAACCCCCCCACAACCTCCACTGCCAGCGGGGAGCCAGGAGTATTTCAGAGATGGGGGGGGCAAATCCTTTGAGCCTGGGACTGCAGCCACAGTGGGGTTTGCCATGTCCTTTGCTGGGTTCGCAGCTCCTGTGTGAATTAAGCCAAGGACTCAAAATGCTGCATACTTGGTTGCAGTCCAGCTCTTAATCCTGCAGCCTGGGGGCTGCTATTTGCAGAGTAACAGGTTTGCAAGCAACTGTGTGTTGCCTGAACAGGGATCCCTGGGACAGGCCATCCCTGCACCTTGCGGTGGCAGCCGTGGGTGCAGGGTCAGAGCTGTGTGGTTTACAGACAGCAGGCTGGGTCGCTCCCAGCGTGCCAATGTCTGCACGGGACCAGCTGGGCACAGCCTGTCGGCGCCTGTCTTTCAGGAGCGCTTGGACTCACCAACTTCTTTCCAGCTCACCCAACGGCTGGGGTTTGGCAGGAATCTGGGGGGCCCACAGTCTCTTGGCTCCTTGAATGCTGCAGATTTTGCCCTCACCAGGCTCCAGCACCTTGCTTTCCGTGCCAAATACCTGGGAGCCTGATTTAGGGTGGTCCTGAGCTACTTTGCACTGCCCTGCACCTCCCTTCCCTGGCACCTGCAGCACAGGCAGGTGATGAGGACCTTGCTCATGTGAAGGGGGATAAGAGCTGGAAGGGGACAGGGTGTTTTGGGAACCATTTAAAACCCAAGGGAGTGGTTTGGAAGGAGGATAGAAGGAAGATAGGGCTGATGTGCAGGAGGAGAAATGGAGTTGCTCTCAAAGAAGACTGTGTGGTGGGAGTACGTGGCAGGGACAACTGTCTGTACCCCCTGTGGCCAGAGATGTGCTTGCGCTGCTTTGTTACTGTGTCACGTCAGCCTCAGTCCGGTGTAGGTGTACCTGGTCCTTTGCAGAGCGTGTGTGGCTGCTGCCGAAGCCGCAGTCTTCGTGTGCCACCGAGCCAGGTGCCGTGTTGCCCTGGCACTGGAGGAAGTGCTAGGTTAGTTCACTGTGATATTTCTGTTTGCGGTGTTTTTTAGGAAATGGAAATTTTTAAAAAAGTTTTGAATGTCAAGACCCAGTTCTAAGCAAACGCTCCGTCTCAGGAGCCCCAGGCACTGGCAGGCGCCTGTGCCAGCCTCCCCTTGGCTCTCCCCATGCCTGTGTGGGAAGGGACAGCTGCCAGTGGCTGGCAAAGAACAGATCTGGCAGGGAGTTGTGCCGCTCCTGTGGGAATCACTATCAGATCTGGTTCCATCCTGTTGGCAAGACTCATCTTGAAGGTGCTGGGTGTTCTGTGCAGCACCACGGCTCGGGTAAAGCTGAAGCACTGAAGCACCTCGCGGCACAGCTTGGCACCGCCGGGCTGCCAGCACAGTGCAGCTGCCTCTCGGCTCCTCGGGCATTAACAAATGCACCCGGTCAGCCTTAGCTGCCCACCGGTGCCGGGAATCACATGCCAATGCCATGAATAACGTGTGGCTGGCCCCTGCAGACACGCACCACTGGCCAAGGACAAGGGCACTTTGTGAAGCACTCACATACTGACACTGGGACATCCCTTTGCAGGGGGACCCCGACGGAGTCCTCACACCCTTGGACACTCCAGACCCAGGGCACATTGTCTTTGGTCCCTACGATGAGGGGCTGGTTGTGCAAAGCTGTTTTGAATCTCTGGGAGCCCGTCCTGGCTTGCCTCTCCATGCCACAGTTTCCTCATCATGTCGCTGAGTCCCTGCCGGAGTAACCCACTGCGGTGACTCATTAACATCTCGAGGAACAGAGCGTCACTTTCCTAACCGACCTGGAAGGAAAACAGATAAAAGCCCCTGGATGTCCCAGTTTCCGGTGTTTGTTGGAGTCATCAGAGCATCTTCCCTTCTCCTTGTAAAAAACGTCATATCCAAAAGCCATGTGCCAGCTCCAAAAGCTTAATACCTGCTGCCAAGTCACCCAGAAAGCAGTAAGGTGGTAGTAAACACTAGGCTTTTTATTTGTGGGTTTTTTAGTCTTTTTTTCTCCCCCATTCACCTAACGTTTAGAGACCTCAATATAATTCTTTGGCTTTTCTTTCCAAGACCAGTATGTCAATGGTGATGGAAGGATATTAACTGGTGCCCGGGGCTGAGCTCCCTCTCTGCTGGTAAGGGAGCCTGCTCCAAGCTCTACAGCCCTCACAGAGTGTCTGCCATCTCTTCGTACATAATCTGGTTGATTTTGAGGCCAAACCAGGAATTTTTCCCCACTGCCATCTGGGTACGGGAAGATGATGAGGCAGGATTGAGCCCTGACGAGAACTCAGCACATCCGGCTACCTTTGCTTATTGCCAGCATGGTTGGAAGCCGTGGTTTCTCACTGCGAAACCATTTTCAGAGGATTTTCTCTTGCTATTGTTCGGCTCAGGAAACAGCAATCGGAGTCAGGGCGAGCGGGACCATACAGGGCTCGGAGGGGAAATACCAGCTCCCCCACCCACTTTCCCACAGGGATTTCTGGTCCCAGCTGAGTAACGGCTGGAAGGGGCTGATCCTCTCCTCCAATCACCCCAATAAAATCTTAAAGATGTTAGCATAGTGGGGTGGGCTGAAGCCTCATTAGGTTTCAGCATTCCTCATCCAGAGGCAATGCTTTATTGGCATGCCAGCTCTGTGCTGCCTCAACATGGTTGGCATTCACGTGCAGCTCCGTTGCTTTTAAGTCATCCAGGTGTTTCCCATCACCAACAGCATTTTGCCACCACAGATCCGTGTTTTTTGGATATATATGCGTGATTCCCAAGTGTGTGGCAAGGCGCTGGGATGCCAGCCCCATCCAAATCCATTTACTGCTGCCAAGTCATGCCTGTGCTGTACCCTCCCAGCTCGCACTGGGAGACCTCAATAGTGTCACTTGGTTACAGCCACGGCAGCAGGTTAATTAACAACCCACAGCCCTCGTCTTCTGATGATAAATCGCAGCAAGGACGGCGAGTGGGCTGTACACCCGTGCAGGATCTGTGCCGGCTAGAGAAACTTCCGGACAAAGCCAGTGCTGATGGGAGAAATCTGCTAATGAATCTTCAAGCAAGCGATTTTTTCCCAGCCTTCCCATCTGACGACCCTTGAGCACCCGAGAGAGCTCTCAAGCCGACGCTGGTTGGTGCCCCAGCACCAACTCACAGCAAACAGAACAGGACTCGAGCACTCGGTGGGTTTTGAGGGGATGTTCGAGAGCGGTGCAAGAGTCGGGTGCAGCTGTGGCAAACAGGGTGCTGGCTTCTCTTTGGGCATTGACAAGTGTTGGGCTGGGCCAGCTGCTCCGGCAGCCCCCATCAACGCTGTCCCACCCTGGGGGGGCTTCTGCTGGTTGCCACACCCTGGCAGGGTGTGTCCCATGGTTGAAGTGACAGCAGGGCGAGGAGGAGGTGACACTTGGTGTGTCCCAGCAGAGCTGGAGATGCAGTTTGTGGCCTGGGGCAGGCAGAAAGCATCATGAGAAAGGCCGTATGTGTGAATCTGTGGCTAGGTGTGCGTGGGGGTGTGGCAGCACCTGAGGGTGCTCAGTGCTGGCCTGGGTGTAGGTCACAGAAACACTGTCCTCGTGCAAAGACAAAGAAAAGGGTGGTGGAGTGGAGTGCTAGATGAAGGGGTGGGCAAAGGGGCTGTGCAGGATGTGGCCCAGCTGGCTGGGGGCAGCAGATTTGGGCAGCCACGGTTGCTGTGCTGGCGTTGCCAGGATGTGCCTGGGACAGACTGTTTCTCCAGGCTGAAATGATGGAGCGGTTTGTAACGTGCCCAGCTCCTCAGCTAATCGGCAGGAGCTGAAAGCACCTGAAAGAAAAAAATTTTAGGGCTGGCAAATTAGGAAACCACAGTTTCCTTCTGTTCTTATCATTTATGATAACAAGTCAGGGCAATAACTGAAATGTGGGGCTGAGAGCGGATGAGGAGACTCCTCCTATGTGGATTCGTTGGTGATTGGAGCCTGTGCTGGAATGGTGAGTCACCCTCTCCACGCTGAGAGCTCAGGGGCTCCCAGCCTCTGCCATCCTTCCAGCCCACAGCCACATAGATGCCCAGTGGTCCTGGCTCCTCCTGAAGACAGAGGCAGCAGGGAGCTGGCTGTGACACCTGGTGGTGTCCCACCTGCACAGCCTTTGCTCTCCACCCCTGCCCTCATGGCATGGGGGATACTCAAATACTCATGTGGTTCCTTCCCTTTGTGCCCTTTCAGGCTCTGCTGTCTCCTTGAAGGCCAAGTCAAAGTAGAGAGCTGCCTGGGATGAAGGTCCTCTTCCTGCTCCTTCTCTCCCCCCTCCAAGGTAGACTGTCCCAGATGTGTCCTGCCTTGGGATGGTGAACTGGGTTTGGGCTGCTGGGAGTAACTGGCAACCCCAAAACATTGGCTAGGGGGCACCATGGGGTGTTTGCAACCAAGGCTTCCACAGAAGTAAAACATCTCATGGGCTGATGTGCCTGTGGTGGGTCTCTTGGGCAGAATGTGTCCTTTCCAGGGAAAGGAGATGGTCTCCATCCATCCCTTCTGGGAATGGAGAGATCCTCTTTCAGTCTCTGCTGATGTGGGTGGTGGCACATGGGAGAGGGTGTCCCTGAAAGACAGGAGGTCCTGTTGCCCGAGGGGCCCTGGCAGATTCTTGCAGCGTGGCTGTGACACTGGGGAGGTGGCTGGTGTCACGCAGCCCGTAGGACAGGGTTGGGATAACTGGGGGGGAGAGCCCGGCATGCCACGTGCGACAGCTGCTGCAGGGCTGCAGTGTCTGCCGGGGCTGGCTGTCCCTCCAGCTGATCTGCTGTCTCTGTGTGCTTGTACAATGCAGGGGTGGGAGCCAATGGCAACACGGAAGAGGATTTCCGCTTCTGCGGTGACCGAAACCAGACCCAGGAGAGCTCTGTCATCTATGAGCATGGCCCTGCCAACATCTCCATCTCCATCAAGAACACTGCCCAGGCGCTGATAATAAAAAGGCCCTTTTTGCCAAACAGGAGAAACTCTTACTACAAGTACAGCTTGCCCCTCAACTTGGGCAGGTACCGCTTCTGCATCTACTGGTTCAAGTCCAACAGGACCCTGCGGCTGGCGTACGGGAAGCAGAGCATCCTCCTGGGTGGGGACCCATCCAGCAGCATCCCCCGGGGACAGGAGAGTCAGAAGACTGAAGGAACCAGGGCATACATCTTCAATGTGTCCTACATCACAAAGGGCGGGAAGAACACCTCCCAGGATGCTAAAGATGAATACATCTTCCATGGTAAATGCAATTTAATGTTATTTTAAGGAAATGAAAGGGTTGTTTTATCCCCAGCCTGTTCTCTAATCATCAGAGCACTGGTTGTTTCCCAGCATATGGTTTAGCCTGGTGATACAAAGATAGCTGAAGGGTGATGGAAGGGGATGTAGGTTTTCTCATGCAGGCAAAGACAGGCCTGGTACCCAGCATCCTTGAAGAGATTTGGAGATTTTCAAAATGCTGCCTAAAATCCTGGAAAACTGAGGTCTTTGCAGTGGTTTCTCAGGGTCCAGTCTCCACCATGAGGTCCCCAGGGCCTCAGTGGGAGCTGAGCTCTGGGTGGCAGGAAAGCCCTGTGGGTTGGGGTCGCTACCAGCTTCCCTGGCTTGGGGTCACCTCGAAGCCCTCTGCTTTCTGCTCTCACCAGGGCTCTGCCAGTTAGTTTGGGGCATGAAGAATACAATTCTCCCCATGGATTTCATGGCATTTCCTTTCCCCCAGCCTCTCCAGAGAGCATGCCTGTCTGGGAGCAGGATGTGGAAAAGCAGCTCACCGCCTTGGACAGCCTCATTGCCCAGCCCCCGGCGCCAGCCACGGGAGCCATGGAGCAGCAGAGGCTCCGACGGTGAGTTCCTGGCTCCCCCCATTCCCACTGCTGCCAATGTGTGCCCACTGCGTCCAGCTCACTGTGCCCCCTCCCCGACAGCAAACTCGAGGAGCTGGAGAAGATGCTGGCCAAGGTGGAGCTCGAAGGGCAGAACCAGACCTTTGGGGAGGCCACTGTGCACGCGACCGTCCTGAGGGTCCAGCCCAGTTTGGCTCCTCAGCACCTGACCTTTGCTTCCCAGAGAGAGGTGGGTCCTGAAAAGTCTGCCCTAGTGCCCTTGGCCCACTGTATTCTCTCCCAACCTCTCTCCTGATGAGTCTTTCCTTGCAGGAGAGTGGAGAGGTCCAGGGATTCACAGTGGACCTGCCAAGCAGCCTATTCATGCTGGTGAAGGAGAGGGAGGAGGTGGTGGAGCACAGGGTGCTCCTCATGGACATCAACAGGCAGACCATGTTCCAGGTAATGCCCACATGAACGGCATGGTGGGCTGTCCCGTGGTACAGGGCTGCAGGGATGCCACCAGACCAGGGTGCTGGTGCTCACTGGGAGAAGATGCTTCAAAGATGAGCTAAAAGCTTGATGTGGAAAGTCATGGGATCTTCTTCTTGGGGACTCTCCTCTGCTTCATACCTGGCATCTCTCCCTTCCCACACTGCCACTGCCTCCTCTTCTCCCACAGGATGAAAACAGCAGCCACATCCTGGGTGACAAGGTAGTCAGCATCTCCCTGGTGGATACAGTGGTGGCCAACCTCTCTGACCCAGTGGTCCTCACTTTCTTCCATGACCAGCTGCCGGTAGGTGGAGAAACAGCCATATAGCACCTGATCCCACCAGGCATGGAGAGGGCAGGAGGGCTCAGGCCCTGCCACCTTAGGGTGTGGCCACAATCCAGCAGGTCCACGCCCTTGGCCTGCCTGTGCAGGGTCTGCTGTGCCTTCTGAGGCTGTATCACAATCATGGCTTCACTGTGTGCACTGATGGTGGCACTGCCTTCCCCTCTCCAGGAGATGCCTCATGGCAGATGTGTCACATCCAGCACAGTCACCAGGGCTGGGGAACACTCTATGTTAGCAGCCCCTTGGCTCATTCATGGCTCTGTCAGGTGCCTGCTCAAAGCTGAACTCCTTGTTTGGAAAAGAGGATCTGGAAGGAGGTATCTGCTCCATCAGTTGTTACCAGAGTGGTCTCTGCCTAGAGCCCACTCCCATCATAGGGGGAGTCTGGTTTATCAAAGTCATAGTTTGTCTCCTGAGAACATCTTGCCTCCTGCCCCATGTTGTCCCCTATCAAAAGTGCTGGGCAGGCAACAAACCTACAGCTGCATCCTGACCAGGGCCTGTGGTTTTGTCATTGCAGAGAAACGTAACCCCACGGTGCGTCTTCTGGCAGGAGGACACCTCTGGTGAGTGCCCCTGCCCTTGGGTGTGAAGTCAGGCCCTTTTTCCAAGGCACCGCAGCCCCACCGGCAGGGTGAAGGTTGCTTTGCACCTCCCTTCCTCACTCCATCTCCGTAAGCCATTCCCACAGGGCAGATATCAGGATTTTCCCTCCACAGCTAACCTAAGAGCTTTCCCCTTCCCCTGGGATGGGTTCGTGTGCTGAGGGGGCTATTTGAGTATGTGTGCTTGGCCTGGGACAAGCTGGGACCCGCCACTCTTGTTCTTCCTCTTTCCATGGACACCTTGCCCTGAAGATCCTTTAGCCCAAGGCAGATGTTCCTGCTGCTCACTAGACGCTCTCCCTTTCTCTTGCACAGCCAGTTCTGGGAGCTGGGACAGCTATGGGTGTACAACCGTGACAGGGAGCAGCCAGACAGAGTGCAGGTGCAACCACCTCACCTACTTCGCCGTGCTCATGGTGGGTAGCACCTTCCCTCAGATCCCTACGTAATTTCCAGTGGTGCTCTTCCTCACCATCTCTCATTCCTCCTCCTCCTCAGGTATCCTCCCCAGAGATCACCTCCATGCACAGGAATTACCTGAGTATCATAACCTATGCTGGCTGCCTGATCTCGGCATTGGCATCCATTTGCACCATTTTCTTCCTCTACTTCAGGTACAGTCTGATGGTTCACCCCATACTCCCTGTCTGTGTCCTGTCCCACGAACACCTGGGTGGGCACAAGCTCTCCAAGGGCAGTTGGTGGCCTGGCTAGAAGCATCATGAAGGAGCCTTGCTTGAAGAAAGCAGAGTTCTCCTGTCCAGGATCCAGCCTCTTGGTCAGGTCTCCTGCAGGGTGCTCAGAAACACCAGCTCTTTTCAATGATTATGGAAAATCTGCTTGGTTGTTATGGACGCAGCAAGCAGAAGTCTTCAAAGATCTTTTCAAGGACCTGGAGGAGAACATGAGTGTCTTCTCCTGAGTCATGTCACTGATCCTAAGTGGATGATTCAGACCTGAAATCATAGAATCATAAAAACATATAATGTTTTGGGTTGGAAAGGACTGAAAGATCATTCATTTCCAACCCCCCTGCCATGGACAGAGACATCTTCCACTACACTGGGTTGCTCAGAGCTCCACCCAACGTGGCCTTGAATGCTTCCAGGGATAGGGCATCCACCAGTTTTCCGGGCAGCCTGTGCCCGGGTCCCACCACCCTCACAGGGAAGAATTTCTTCCGAATATCTAATCTAAATCTGCCCTCAGATTGAAGCAATTCCCCCTTGTCCTATCACTCCATGCCTTTGTCCAAAATCCCTTTTCGGCTCTCTTCAGGCACTGGAAGGTGCTTTAAGGTCTCCCTAGAGCCTTCTCCAGGCTGCACAACCCCAACTCACTCAGCCTGTCTCCATAGAAGAAGTGCTTCAGCCCTTTGGGCATCTTCCGTGCAGGGTCAGCGGCAGGGGCCTGGACTGCACGTGGGATGGGTGGTCCCACCTGTGGGATTGGTCTCTCCGTCCCCAGGACTACCAAAGAGTCTCCTTGCTCTTCTGCTGGGGCAAGTTGCCCCATGCAGGGCTGTGGGGTGTTGTGGGCACCATTGGGGCTGGCCAGGCATGGTGGTGAGGTCTGCTCCCTTTGATTCTCCAGAAGCAAACAGCGAGACCAGATCACGAGCATGCACATCCACATGAACCTGCTGGTCGCCATCTTCCTCCTGGACGTCACCTTCCTCATCTCCGAGCACTTGGCTGCCAGCAGCAGCGAGGCCATCTGCAGAGCCGGGGGATTGTTTCTGCACTTTTCACTCCTGAGCTGCCTCACCTGGATGGGCATTGAGGGCTACAACCTCTACCGGCTGGTGATCGAAGTCTTCAACGCCTACCATGACCACTTCCTCCTCAAGCTCTGCCTGGTCGGCTGGGGTGAGCATGGGGGAGGCAGAGACACCCTGAGGGCACAGGATGGAGGGACACTAGAGTAGGTCTTTCTCACCACATACAATGCCTGGATGAGGATGGAGACATAGCTGTGGGGGAGCACCTGTCTGTCAAGAGCCTTGGTGGAGAAGGAGACTTGAAGGCTGAGAGCAGAAGCTGGTGCTAAAGCAAGGGTGGGTCACCCTGGGGGTCACCCAGCAAGGGAGACACGTGAGAGCCACCACTTAAGATCTTTAAATAGTAATGGGATCCTCTCTTTCTGAAAGAAACATCCAGGACAGCCCAGATAGATGGGCTGGATGTGGGAAGCACCCATGCTTTGGGCTGGAGGCCATGGTGGGAAGATCTGAGGACCTTTTGTGGCCTAAAGCTCCACATCCCTGGGAGGTCCCCAGCTGGGGTCAGCACAGCACCGCTCCCTCCCAGGCTCGGGCTTATGCCAGGTGCTCGTGTTGTGTGCTCCATCCTTGGTTTCCCTTTGGGCGGGAGGATGTTGGCTTGTGCTCTATGCAGGGAGAAAGGGGCAAGAAGTCCTTCCAGAAGGTCCAAAGACCAGAGAGTAGGGCACCCACTTCACTCTGCTCTTTCCACCCAGGATTCCCCTTCTTCTGCGTGATGCTGATCTTCCTGGCTAGCTGGACAAACTACGGCCCCTTCTCCGTTCCCATCTATGAATCCATTGATGGAAGATCCACCAACGCAACCATGTAAGTCATAGGAGGTGGGTTACCTGGTCTCTGGTCATAGGTAAAGTCAACTGGCTAAACCTTCACCATGGCCTGGGGCTTTTCTGGGGTTTTGTGCTGGGGGGATCCCACCTCCCTGGGCGCTGGGCTGGCACCACACTTCTGTGCTTCCCCCAGCCCCTCCCAACTCGTGTCCCTGTCGGAGGACACAGCATAACCCTCTGCCCTTTCTCCTCCCTCCAGATGCTGGATCACGAGCCCCCTGATCCATAACATCGTGAACCTGGGTTTCTTCAGCCTGGTGTTCCTCTTTAACTCAGTCATGCTGGGGGCCATGGTCCGGGAGATCCTCCGGCAGAACAAAAAAGGTCACAAGCTCAAGCACGTCCTGGCCCTCTTTGGGCTGAGCATCCTGCTGGGCATCCCCTGGGCACTGATCTTCTTCTCCTTCACCTCTGGTGTGTTCTGCCTTGTCTCCCTCTACATCTTCACCATCATCAACTCTCTCCAAGGTGAGCCTGTGACTCCAGGCTCCTCTGAAGGGCACCAGGGTTTTCATGGAGTGTTGGTGGGGTAGTGATGGTGTGCAAGAGGAGCTCTGGTAGGCTGGGTGGCTTGCTCTCAACTGGTGTTTGTCCCTCAAGGGGGTTCACCCATGCTTCCTCTCCCCTCTCCAAGGTTTCCTCATCTTCCTCTGGTACTGGACCATGGTGGTGCAGGCGAGGAAGTCCCCTGACTCGCAGAGCAGCTCTGACAGTGCCAAGCTGCAGCCCAGCAGCACCTGAGCCCCGTGGTGGCCGTGCCGTGCCAGAGATTCCCACGCCAAGGGTGGCCACAAGAAGGACCACATCATCTGCTTTGCTAATGCACTTGCCCCGTAGTGCCGTGAGGAGCCCAGGGACCTGCTGCGGGGCCAGCCACCCCCACCTCTGCTAGCCCCCTCCCCAGTTTTCCCACCCACTCCATCCTGACAGGCTTGGCACCCTTGGGGCAGGAGGGAAGGAGAGAGGGAGGGATGCTTACTTGGGCAGTGGGGGCTGTAAAAAGTGGAAGGGACAGGTTCCCTAGTGCCTTTGGATGTTCCCTCCCGTGTCCAGGGATGATGGGTGGGAAAGGCTCAATTTTCAGCCCTTGCTAGTAGTCACCATGAGGGTCCTTCCCCAGGGAAGACAGAATGACTCTGCCCTCACCACACCCTCAAGCAGCTGAAATAATCTATTTTTATTTTGTTGAATGTCTATTTTTGGGTGATGTAGGAGTTCAGTGAGCGTGCCTGCACACCAGACTTGTGCCCATTAAAGTTCTTCCTCTCAGAGTGTGGCTCACTGGGGTCTGTGCTCGGTGTGTTGGTGGGCTCTCTGATGGGATCCATCTCTCATCTGGGTTATCCCATTGCTGGGGCAGGACCCAGGTTTTTACTCTATAGGATCCTGCTGAGCTGGGACCCATAATGGTTCTCCTGGCAGAACACTGGCTGCCTGGTGCCATCGGGGTTGGGGTGATGGAGGGAGATACCATGGCTTGGGAAGTCTCCGGGGACTGTCACTACCCAGCAGAAAAGGAGGCTGGTGGACGACAGGGATCTGAAGAGGGAGACATCGCAGCATGGGAATCGTCCCCTCAGTGGCTGTGGGGCCAGGCAGAGTCTGTGTCTGCCTCTTGCAGACACAGCACCACATCTCCCATCCCACCATTCCCCTTCCAGATGGTTGCAGATCATCCCCCTCCACCCAGCTTCCAGCACCCAGCTGGGGCACGGGCACTTTGCCAGGAAGGGGATGTTTCATCCTGGCGGCTTGTGGTGATGCCCAGTTTAGGAGGAGGATGCTCCAGCATTTGCTGGGCTGATTAGGGCCATCAATCCCTTGGCAGGACTGTGGGAAGAAAGGGAAAGCAAAAAGCCCTGAGTTGGTCATGGGAAGGAGCCACGGGGGAAACGCTGCGGCTCTGGTGGTTGTTGCCGTTGCTGTGAGCTGGCACAGGAGGTCACTTGCCAGCCCACAGGAAGACGTGAGGGGTTCCCAGAAGGGAATGAGGAAGAGCTGTTGCCTCAGAAGTGGCCGCAAGCCCTGGGGGAGCCTGGGGAGGAGCAGAGCTGCTGAGACAAGGGGAACAGAGTGTGGTGGGATGGCCAGGGGCAGCCAGGAGACCCCACAAAGTGGCATGAACCTGTTCCTGGGCACCGTCCTGCTGTTCCTGCTGCTGCCTGGTGAGTAGCAGGTGAAGGGGGCACAGGCATCTCTAGCATAGGGAGTGCATGGGCTTTGTGAGAAGGTTTTCCCATGGGAAAGTGTTCACCAAAAGACCATGTGGGTATTTCATCCTGAAATGTGGACAGGCCAGAGGGGAACATCCCCACTGGAATGTGCAGAGGTGAGCAGAGTTGGGGGCTTTGTTGCTGGGGGCTTTTTTAAAACCCAGGATCAGCAGTCCAGAGTCTCCTTTGTGAGCCCCTCTGGCAGGCTGGACACAGTGGTTTTGCCCTCACAGCTCTGATAGCTGTCCAGGTGTTTTAGAAGCCCACATAACTTCAGGACTGTTCCTTTAAAACCTGGCAGCAGCCAGACTCTCCTGCCTTCCCTTCCCCTTTCCCTCTGGGGGAAGGGGGAGGACTGACCCTAGATTTTGGTGTTTCCCCCCTGTTTCTCCATATACTCCTCTTCCAGATGTTGCCGAAGGACAGGACAGCTGTTCTGGTGAGTGGTCCCCTCCTATTCCTACCCTTGCTCCCAGTGCCCACCCAGTGCTGTGGTGCCCAGTGGTCACCTGCTCCTACCCTCCCCAGGCCTGGATCGGGGTGATAAGCACCGTCAGTGCTGCAACATGATGGTGGAGCAGCAGAACCCAGGCAACAGCACTCGCATCCTCCACTTGTCCCAGGACTGCCCGGAGCTGTGGCGCTCTGAGAGCCACGCTTGTGCCTGCCTGAGGGAGCACTGGTTCAGGTAGTGGCAGGGGTGGCCACGGCAGGGTTTGCGGGCTCAGTCCCCATGTCCACCTGTCCGACAGCCTCCTGTCCCACAGGCTGCTGCAGTCGGGGCGGCACACTTGGCTGGCCGGGCTCAAGACGCTGCTCCTGAATGTCAGCAGGGCTGTCACCCGTGACATCCTCATCACCTTCTCCCCCATGGCGGTGAGATGTGCCCCTCCCTCTGCCTTGCTTGGAAGGTCTCATACCCTCCAAGCACCCCTCAGCCCCTGCCCCAGGGCTTGGTGTGCCCTGCTGTGCTCTTCCTCCTCCCTGTTCTGGGGTTGCATCATGGACCCACACCAACTTCAACATCCCTTGGCAAGGAGTCACGTGGAGTGGTGCTTGGGAGGAAAGAGCCCTCCCCAAGGAGCCATCCCAGCAGACTGGGTGGCCAGGGGGAGGGTGAGGTAGGAAAGGAGGAGGAACATGTGTGACCTTGTGCCTCCTGCCCACCCATAGGCTCTCCCAGGCTCTGGATGTCCCAGGGCACCATATGTGGGTGGGCGATGGTGGCTAGAGAATCTGCTGGGTCCCACTCCCAGCTTTGCCCCCATAGATGCTGGGTGCTGGGGATGAGGTTCTTCCCTTCTGCCTTCAGGGCTCCTGCTGATGTTGCTGAGCAAACCCACCTGGGCAGGCCTGAATTTGTGCCTGGAGCAAGATTGGTGGGTTCTGAACAGAGAGGTGACCTGGCAGCAACAACCTCTCACTGTTGTTCTCTGCCGCAGGGCCCCAGCAAGCTGAACACCACAGAGAAAGGGAAGGCAGGTAAAATCCACCTCCCCAGGGAGATATTCCAGTCCCTGAGTAGCCAAACAGTGCATGTGGTGGTGACAGTCCTCAACATCCAGCAGCTTGGCGTGTTCAAGGTATGGGCTGGCATTACCAGCATCCTTCATGCTGCCACCAGCACTTGCTACCCACCAGCTCAGCTCTGGCAGTGTTTCCCCTCTGCAGGAAGTCAACCAGACAGCGCAGGTCTTGGACAACACCGTGGTGGGCATCACAGTGGGAGAGAGCAGCATCTCGGGGCTACAGGACCCTGTGCAGCTCACCTTTGTCCACAGGCAGCTGCCCCAAGTAAGTCAGCCCTGCCTGCCCTGCATCTCCCCTCCAGTGCCTCTCCCCGTGGTGTTGGCTGATGCTGCTCTCCCTCACTGCAGGGTGTCACCCCTCAATGTGTCTTCTGGGATCCCAGCAAAGGTATGCCCTCGTCGGGGCCAGGTGTGGGGCTGGGCACAGGTGCTGTACCCAACACTCACAGCCATCCCCCCGTGCCTGTTGCAGGGCAGGCAGGAGGCTGGCGCAGCAGTGGATGTGTCACGCAGCCCAGGGACAAGAGGACAGTTTGCTCCTGCGACCATCTCACATTCTTCACCCTCCTCCTGGTGATGATCCCACTTCCTGCAGCTCCTGCTTGTGCCCTGACAGTGCTGCCTTCCCACTTTGGTGGCCTCTTGGGTATCATGAGTGGCCTCACAGGGACAGTTATAGCTGTTCCCAGGCAAGCCCAGGTCCCAAAACCAAGCCCAGCCCCAGCTCAGGAGGGCAGCAGCAGGTCAGCTGAGCAGGGCAGGCTGGAAAAAGCCCCAGACTTGTGCAGGCTCTGACACAGGAAGGCTTGAAATCCCATATCCTGGTGGAGACTCCCAGGAGGGTGGTCATGGTGGACCACTTCATCCACACCTCACCCCACGTTAGAGCATCTCCTCTAAGCCACCACTGCCCTGCCTCCCCTGAAGACCTTCTGGGGTCCAGAATGGGGGCTGGTATGGGGTCTCTGCAGCAGCCCACTGGGGCTATCAGTCCCATGGCTCTGGTAGGTGCTGTCAGGTTTTCTAGGCTGGTCCAGGGCCTGTCTAACCCAACATCTGCATGTTTGGCAGAACCCAGCTCTGGATAGCTCCACATCAAAAGCTTTGATGGCTGTTGCCACCGCTGGCTGTGGGGTAGCCATGGCATTCTCCATCTTCACTGTGGCCTTCTGCATCTTCATAAGGTGGGATGTGCCAGCAGCTCCATGGGGACTTGTCAGGCTGGCAGAGATGTGAGGCAATGCCAGTGCCTCTGCAGGGACCTGCTGTGGTACAGCACGGGGCCCTGCTCAGCTATGACCCCTGCCTTTCCTGGTCCCTCTGGGGACACTCAGGTGCAGGTTCAGGTTTGAGGAGACCATCCGCATCAACCTGGGGCTGCACGTGAACCTCGTGAGCAGCCTGTTCCTCCTCAACCTGGCCTTCCTGCTCAACAGTGGGCTCTCCAGCAGGACCCACCCAAGGACCTGTAGGGTCCTGGGGGGGCTCACCCACTACTGCCTACTCTGCTGCTTCACCTGGACGATGCTGGAGGGCTGCCAGCTCTACCTCTTCTTTGTGAAGGTCCTCGGCATCTACATCCACCGCTACCTGGCAAAGCTGTGCCTGGTTGGCTGGGGTGAGCAGCACTAGCCTGGATGAGAGATGGGGGGTGAGAGGGGCAGTGGGAGGTTTGGATTGGATATTTGGGAAAATTTCTTCACTGTAAGGGTGGTCAGGTACTGGAACAGGGTGCCCTGGGCACTGGTGGAGTTACCATCCCTGGAAGTGTTCAAAAGATGTGTGGATGTGGCACCTAGGGACATGGTTTAGTAGTGAACTTGGCAGAGCTGAGTTAATAGCTGGACTTGATGATCTTAGATGTATTTTTCAACCTAAACAATTTTGTGATTTTGTCTCCCTTCTTCCAGGCTTTCCTGCTCTCGTGGTGGGAGTGGCAGGAGTTATCGGCAGCTATGGAGAATACAGCATCCAGACCACGGACCACCAGGTCATAGCCCACCTGTGCGTGTGCCACTGCCCACAGGGCTCAGGTGGCCCTTTGGCACAGGGAGGGGCAACTCAGTCCTGCCAGGAGTGCAGCTGTCAGGGATTACACCCATCTGGTTTGGCTTTACGGCATGCTTCTGCTTCTGCTTCCTTAATTGTGATTGCAACACATCAGCCACTCCCACCTCCCATGCTGAGCCTCCTCAGTCACATCTGCAGCCCTCTAGGTCATGCAGGGATGTCCAAGGTCCATGTGGAGCTTCCCCAGGCTCCCTCCCAGCTGAGCAACACGAGGGCAGTGGATATGCACCACTGTCCTCTGCTCCACCCTGGCCTTGGAAAATCCCCCCAGCATAAGAGTGTCCCTCCATCCCCAAAAAGACCCATGGGGAAGGGTCCCACTTGTGCTGCTGAGGCTTGCAGGGCTGCTGGAGGCACCACGGTTGTCTCTTTTCAGGTGCTGGATCACTTCCAAACATCTTCTGGTCCACTACATCACCAACTGTGGCTACTTTGGCCTCATCTTCCTCTTCAATATGGCTGTCTTTGGGGTGGTGACACAGAAGAGCTGCAGCTTGCAGGGCACTGGGGCAGTGCAGGGATACCGTAAGCCCTGGAAGGTGGCTCTGGTGGCAGCAGGGCTCTTCTGCTTGCTGGGAGCCACCTGGGCCCTGGCATTCCTCACCTACGGCATCTCCTCTGTGCCCGTGCTCTACCTCTTCACCATCCTCAACTCTTTCCAAGGTCAGCACTCACTCTGAGCTGGGTTCCCTGAGCTCGGGTGGGGAAGATGGAGGAGGCAGGAGCCAGCCTGGCTGTGGGTTCACCAGAGATCCCAAGGCACCAGCATCTTCCCAACACTGTCATGCCCTTCCTTTTGGCTGAGTATGTCAAGCAGCAGGTCCCAGCCACCAGCATGGAGCTGCTCATGGTTCCCAACTACATCCATTCCACCCGTGGTGGTTTTCCTCCAAGAAAGACGTTCCTTAGCAGAGGACTAGGGACATTATCCACTCAGGGCATGTCCCAGCCAAATGGTTCACCTGAAGAGGGGAGGGCAGGAGTGAGCTGAGGGAATCCTCTGGAAGCAGAAGGGAAGTGTCATTAGCATCCTGGCAAGATGCTTCCCACCATCTCCTGCTGCTGCTGAGTGTTTGTCTTCCTTTCCCTGCAGGAATCTTCATATTCATCTGGTTGGTCGTCCTCTACTACCCAAAGACAAAGGAAACTGGTTCCCTCTCCTACATCATCAGACATGACAAAACCACCACAGCCTCCCAGGACTAGCTCCTGGCTGGACCAGCTCCTGGCTGGACCTCTTTTCCTGCCTGCACCTGCATCCACTGAGAGCAATCTTTGATCCTGGCAGATGCAGCTTCCTCACGGAGGGAGGGATCAGTTTACCGCGCCTCAGTTTACCCTTCAGTGGGCATGATCCACCTCAGCAGGGCTCTTTGCTTCATCCTTTTCATTCCTGGTGGGTTGCCCTGGGCAAGGGGCTCCAGAGATGACACTTCCACAAAGTCCCTCCAGGCTGCAGTTCCATGGTCTTGAGGAGCCCCTGATCTCATTCCCCAGGGGCCAAGGAGGAAGCCCACAAAGCACCTGCCTTCAGCCATGATGGAGCCATCACCTTCTTGGCTAGAGGTGGGCTTTGGTGCTGAACTAGCCCAGCAGTGAGTTTCCTGAAATTGGAGGGAGAGGACTGACTTGCTGCAGCCCAGATGTGGGAGGTTTGTGTCTGGGAATTAGCAAAAAGAAGAGGAAACTTATGAGCTTCTCTGCAACACATCTCCCTGCTCTCTGGCAGAGAGCTGCTGGATGTCCTTCCTGCAAAACACCCTCTGGGACCAGCAACAATTCCCTCATGGACATTGTGCTTCAGCCAAAATGCACACACAGCTGCCTTGCAGGGCAACTGCTGTCTTCTCTTGATCTGTGTTTTAATATTAAATCCCTGCCAGCTCACACAGCCTGAGCACTGTGAATTTAGTCTTTAATACCTATAATATTGATGTTATTTGCTTTACATTAGGGATGTATCAATGGGAAAAATCTTGCTGGCAATTTGCCATGAATGAAAAGCGAAATATCATGAACGAAGGGAGAAATCACTATGGATCGGTGCACACACACGTGTGCATGCACAAAGCAGCCCTTTCTCTGCTAATGCTACATTTGTGTGGCACAGAACTATGCAAAGGCCAGCTTTGGTAGGGCAGGTAGCTAGAGCAGGGTACTTCCATCTCCCCACATGCCAATGTGACTCTCTGGGGAAGACAGAAGCAGGAGAAAGGACCCTCCTATCCCCGGGTACATACTTTGAGTTTAGAGACTGTGGGCCCGGAGGGGATAAGGTCCAAGAGATGCTACAGGGAACAGAAACAGTCTGATGCACCTCGTCCTTCAAGCACTGTTTGAATCCAACCATTACCCACTTCCCCAAAACACCCATAAAGACACAGCAAGAGCCTCTCTGCTCCTGTCACGTTTATTGGGAAACAGCTGTTTCCTAAACCATTCGCCGGCCCACGCTGACGGCTGCAGCAGCCACAGTGAGCACAGCGAGCACACACAGCAGAACGAGGGCCCTAGAGAGCCACGGGCTGGGTCCTGCCAAAGAGGAGAGAGATTGGTTGTGTATCTGGGTCCCCCGAGCCAGCTCTGAGCCCTGGCGAGGCATCTCCTGACTGGGGATAGAGTAAGGGAGGTCGTCTACCTGTGATGGGCAGGAGCCACTGGAGCTGGGGTTACTTTGGGATCCTGAGGGCACTAACAGGCCTCGGTCACCTCAAATGGCCTCCACCCACCCCTGCTGCCCAGGAGTTCCATACAGCTCAGCATGCATGCCTGGGTCTGAGCCATGCTGTGGGTGGGCTTGCCCCCAGCCCTGCTCCTGGACTGAACTTGGTGCTCAGGAGCACATACGTACCCGCCAGGTCCTCTTGGTCAGTGCTGGAATGATGGGTCTCTGCTCCCGAGGAAGGAGCAGCCAGCAGGTGGATGGGCCCGTAGGAGACAATCCTATTGTAGCCATCTGCCAGCGCTCGCCTGTTCCTCCAGTGCCTGGGGCATTGCTGTCAACAAAGCCAAGGGAAGGGTGATGGGAGGGCAGGGGAGAAGCACCCTGCACCGGGGCCCTCCTGTAGATCTCCCTTCCTTTCCCAGGGAAGAGGGAAAGGAGCTCTCTGGTGGGTTCAGGCCCTTGTACCTTTGGTTCTGGGCACTGGGCTGAGCTCCTGATTCTGGGAGGTGTTCATTTCGTGAAGCACCCAAAACCAGAGCAGAGCCCCTTCTCCAAGCAGGCCTAGGGAAGGGAGGTCCCACACCCATCCAGGGCATGGTGCAGACCAGTGAGAGAGCTCACCTTGGCACAGGGCTCTGGGCTGTCAGGAAGACAGAGCTGGACACGGCAGTGCAGGAACACCTCAGGGTACCCAACAAACTGAAACATCTGGAAGCTGAACTTGGCAGTAGTGCTCTCTCCAATGGCATTCAGATAGGTCACCGTCTCATCATGGGGACACCTGGGACATGAGGGCTGCATCAGTGGGTGGCAAACAAGGCGGAGCATCCCAGCCTGGGACACCACATCCCACAGGGACTGGGTGCAGCCCACAGGCTTAACTGAACAGGCCTATTTCTATCTCAGTCCTTGACACACTGTGGTGCAAGGAGACTGGATGTGCTGGGGACACTGCACTCACCCCTGCTCAATGAGCTTGTGCTGCACGTCCTGGTGCGGATCCGCGCTCGGCGTGGCCCAGCAGTCCAAAACACTCAGCAGGAAGTACTTTAGCTGGTGCTGTCCTTCTATCTTCAGCAGGACATAGAGTGTGTCCGTGAGGGGGACAGCCGCACTTGGCAGGTGGTAAGGCTGGAGGTAGGAGGGGGACTTGAACAGTCTCATGCTGACGTTGAAGTGTCCTTCTCTGACCACGAACTGTACCAGCCTGAGAGGAGAGGAGAGGATGAGAGCTCACGAACAGAACAAGAAGGTGGGAAAGACATAGCACAGGTGAAGCCACCAGTGTCTGGCATTGCTCTCAGAGCTCTCTAGGGGCTCCCCAGGGCCTTTGCAAATTGTCTCCCTGAATCTACTTTTCTGCAAGCTCAAAGACTCCATGTCAGCAGCAAGGTGAAATGGGACACTCACTTGTCAACAGCAGTGAGAGCGAAGGGCAGTCTCACAACCTGCTCATAGGCGTAGATGCAGGAGAAGTGCACCTCCAGCTGAAAACTCCGGGAGATCATGGCCCTATGGGCCTTCTGCTCTGACTCAATGACGTTGGAGTACGAGACATGGGAGCTGTTTTGCTGGAACGACACAGAAATCAAGTCTCCAGACCATGACTAAAGCCATACACAGAGCTGCAAGTTCAGAAGGCGCAACTCAGCTATAGCTGCTCCAGGTCTGGATATCTGCTGAGGTTTTAACTTGTTTCTGGGTGCTGCTGGCACAAGAGTCAGCACAGTGAGCACAGGTGAGCACAGGGCTCTTCCGTGCAATGCAGAGCTGGAGCACCATTTCCTCTGCACCCTTCCTGCTCCATGAAGCAAGTGAGGGACCAAGAGGCCAAGGCTACAGAGCTCAGAGGACGTTTCCAGAAAGCTGAGGGCTGTTATCAGTACACAGTGAGACTTCCAAGCTCTCCTAAATAAGATAAAATGTGCTGCCAGCAGGGGATTGGCAGAGGCAGAACAGCTTTCTGACATCCTCAGGGGAGACTTTCAAGAGGAATGAGAACTTCACAGCACCCAGGCATAAAAGGAAAAGCCTTTGGGGCTGCCCTTTGCTGTCCCCACTCAACATGTCTAATCCTCTCATGACTTCGGAGCTATGGATACTTACCTGGATTACTGACCCACAGGCAGTGTGGTTTTCACTTGTGAGAGTGGCTGCAAAAAACATCTCACCCTCTTCTTCCTTCTCTGAGACCTTGCATGCCTGGTTCTTCAAGTGGACAAGCTCCAGCGGGATTTTCAAGAGCTCAAACACCTCCTTCCTCACCATCATCTTCATGTGCTCTTCCTCGCAGGCCAACTTCAGAATCACATCTGGGGGAAAAAGCCATCTGCAATAGCAATAAGGGAGAGGCCTGAAGGAGCCCTAGGTCAGCTGAGGGATGGCACAGTCCCACTGAGCTCAGCAGCCCCTCATCCCAGCCTTGGTGCAGGCTCTTGGTGTAGGGCTCTTCAGAGACACTGGGCAAAAGACAGTCTGGTCCCTTTTGAGGGCTGTCCACAGAACCCTCACAGTATGTCGAGGGCACCAGGCAGGGACAGGGACCCTCTCCTTCAGAGGAAGAAGATACAGTTTTCGGCCAGCGTCTGGAAGGGACTTCACTGTATCTGTGCCAGGGCGTATGTGCTTGTTCTGAAACTGTGAGGCAGCTGTGCCCTGCTACGCCATGGCACAGCCAAGGAATTAAAACTTTCGGGGAAGAAGAAGACAGCCTGAGGCTGGGTCTTGTACCAGCATGTAGCCAGGAGATGGTTATAGTGGTGGAGAATGCACCTGAACCAGGAGCTGGGATGTGCTCCAGGAGTGGAGAGCAATGGTAACACCAGTGCACTGTGCCCATCACCCCTCCCTCTGGTGTCCATGGACAGACTGGGGAGGGCTCACCAGCATTCCCAGCCCTACCTTGGCAGAATTCCCCTGTGAAGCCTGGCTTGCAGCTGCAAACTGGTCTGTCCTTCGTCACCTGGCACTGCCCCTGGTGCTGGCATGGGTTTGGCAAGCAGGCGTCCGGGCTCCTCTTGGCACGGAGAGCAACCTCTGCCCTCAAGCCATGGGCACTTGCCAGCTCACCTGCAGCAAAGGAAAGGCAAGGAAGCTGAAATGCAGCAAGAATATCTCCCTGATGAGAGATTTGAGAACTCACCCCACTGCAGGAAGCTCTGCACACCTCTCAAGGACTGAGATCCTCGCCTAGAGCCAGAGCAGACATATCTGAAGAAGAACCTGCTGCCTCAGCTTGCTGGGAGGCTGTGAGACCTCCTCAGCATGGCTGTAATCTGGATCAGAGCTATGGGGCCTGTCACGGTCACCAAGGAGCACGGTGGCACATTGCAGCAGATGTGCCCATTTCCACAGGTTACACATCCTCTGTGGCTGCGGTGGACAGCCTGCAGTTTCTGCCTATTTTGCTGGCTCCTGCACCCCAGTTCCTGCCTCACTGAACCCTATTCTATTGTTCCTCCCTAGCAGCCTTCAGCAGCACCCTGAATCAGGAACTTGAACATGTATCAGGTGAGGGTTTAACTGCTCCTTTCCATAGTACCCATCCATGACCCAGCAGGGACAGAGCACAGGGAGACTCACTCTTGTTGCCTTCACAGCCAGCCAGGCAGAGCACAGAGAGCAGCAGCAAACATCCCACAATCCTTTCCTGGAAAAACAAGCAGGCTCTGGATAACTTGGATTTGTTATCATGCTCACTGGAGATGTTTGCAGTCATCCAGAAAGACTGAATCCTCAAGCATGGGTGGAATAATTTCTGTACTGTTCTTCCTAGGTTCCATGGCATAAAGCAATTTCCCACCCCAAAGGGCCACATCAGCCTTCCCCCATCAGGTTAACACAAGGGTCAAACACTATCCTGAATTTAGGTAGCTATTCCAGAAAGGAGGTTGGAGAAACCAGCCCTGGGACCCACAGGGATGTGTTGACAGTGATAAAGCCACATTTCAGTAAGAACAGGCAATTTGAGTAAAAGTGCACAGCTGAGGCATCAGTCTGGGTGCCCAAAAGAGGAAAGGAGTTACCCTCTTCCCACTACAGCTCTTTCGAAGAGTTAGGATTTGCAAAAGTATCCTCACTGTTCCAGTCAACCACATCTACAACAAGGAGACAATGGGATAAAAAAACAAACCCAAAGCCTTGAATGCGACTAAAAATAGTGTCAAAAGAACACAGATTAAGTAGATCTCTTCTGTTGGTACAGATAACGGATTTCTTTAGGGAAATTATTGTCACAGTGCCGGATTAGCCCTGGACGCCAGATACTCCTTATCAGAGATGTGGATACGAGTCAGCCAGGACTGGTGGCTGGGCAATGCTCTGTCAGTGCTCCGAGAGCAGGGCAAAGCCTGTGCCAAAAGCCCCCCTCACACAGCACACCCGTACCCCCCTCCACCGACCCTGAGCAGCTGTGACTGCCAGACTGCTGGGCAAGAAGTGCTCATTCCCTGCTCTGCTCCTTGCTCGCTGCAGCAATCCTGAGAGACCCCATCACCTTGTTCTCATCCCACTTACCATTGCCAGGCCGCTCTCTGCTCCTCCATCCACCACTGCCCTGGTTCCTTCCCCTCAAGGATGGGTTGGCACACCCGGGGTTGCTCTGTGCCTCCCGCTGTGTGCCTTATATCGCCTTCCGGCAGCTCATCCCTCTCCCCCACGCAAACATGCTGCCTCTGGGATTGCACAAGAGCCTGCTTAACATCCCTCGGTGGCCTGGAGGAAAGGACTCTGTGAAAGTCCATCCACCAGCATGGACAGCCCTTCCAATGAGCTGACAGTTCGTGGATGCTGACCCAATTCACAGCCCTGATAGGGTCCCAAACAGGGAGTATCGGCAAAACCCTCAGGAATCTGGGGTCTGTGTATCCAGCTGGTTTTGTGGTACCTGTTTTTGATGCAGCAATAACAGCAGATACCACAGAGGCACACACGAAGGCCAGATAACGTCGGGTGCTGAGTACATGCAGTTTTGGAACCATGACATATATTTGCCTTATCTGTTTTTTTATTGACTTCTGGCATCTAAGAACTGCTGAGAAGAACTGGCGCGAGATGGAGAGTCCTACCCCACTTTGTTTCATAGAATATCCAGAGTTGAAATGCACCCGCAAGGATTGAGTCCAACTCCTGGCCCTTGCACAGGACCACCCCAGCAGTCCCACCCTGTGCCTCTCAGAGCATTGTCCAAATGTTCTTTGAACTCTGGCAGGCTTGGGGCCCGTACCCATTTCCCTGGGGAGCCTGTTCCAATGCCCAACCACCCCTTGGGAGAAGAACCTTTTTCTAATATCCAACCTAACCCCCTGCTCCCCGCCGTCAACACAGCTTCATGCCATTTGGGCAACAGTAACCATGTGCAAATCGCATTAATCACTCAAAATGGTGCTTCTTGATATATTTTGACTGCAGTCTGTGCATCCTCAGAGCTTGAATTGCTACAGTTCTCTTAACAGAGTGCATAATGTCAACATCCGTCCATCAATCCATATTTTTTCTTAACCACAACAACAAACCAGAAAAAAAAGTGTTTAGCACCTGATCCTGCTTACAGTCTAATGAACTGCCAATTAAAAATAAAAAGAAAAAAAAGAAAAAAAAAAAGGAAAACGAAAATAGAAAAAGGAAAAAAAAAAGATAAAGAAAAGGAAACAGAAAAAGGAAAAGAAAACGGAAATGGTAACTGAGAAGAAAAAGAAGAAGAAATAGAAAAGAAAAAAGGAAAAGAAAAAAGGAACGAAGTGTCTTGCCATCCCTTGGTGCCAGCTTTTGGGTAAGTGCCTCTGCAACAAAGAAGAAGGGTGGCTGGGGGTGGCTTTTCTTTAAAGACAGCCGAACTCGTGAGTTTCAGAGCAGGTCTCGGAGGGCGATGGCTCAGCCGCGGTGGCGGGCAGGGACTGGCCGCTGTCCCCTCCTTTTGCTCCCCGTTGTCCCCGTCTCCCAGTGGCCCCGGGGCACGGTGCTGGCGGCCGGGCCACGAGAGGCGCCGGGCGGCGGTGCCGGGGCTGGGGCAGAGCAGAGGCTGCGCGGGGTCCCGAGGAGCCTCCGGGGGCTGTGGCGGGAGGTCTGGGGGGCCCCCGGGGGTGTCCCGGCTGGACTGGGGGCGCGGGGGGAGCCGCAGGCCCCTGTCCCCGGGTGCCGCGGCGGTGGCGTTGCCATGGTGAGCGCTCCGGAGCCGCGCTGGGCCCGGGAGCGGCCGCGCTGCCCTTGGAGCCGCGGGTGAGGGGGCGGCCGGGCAGGGCAGGGACGGGAGCGGTGCGGGGCCCCCCGGGCAAGGTCTGTGCCTCCCTGTGCCCGCTGTGTGCCCCGCTCGGGGTCAGCCTGACCGCAGGGACGGCACACAAACACCCCCCGCGCCGGCGGGTGATTCACGACAGCCGCTGCCCTTGGGGGCTGCCGGCTCCGCAGAGCGTCCCGCTCCCTCCAAGGCCCCTGGGCGGCCGCGGGCTGGGGCGCGGCCGGTGCCCAGCGGATTGATGGAGCTGCTGCCCCGCCAGCAGCACCCCAGGCAGGAGGGAGGACACGGGACACCTAGTCTGAATGTGGGGACGTGCTCTGCCCTACCGAGCCAGGTTCTGCCTGCTCTGCCACGCTTAGGGTGTCCAGGAACGTGGAGCCACTTACTTACCAAACCCAGCCCAAACTCAGTGCTCTCCCTTTACTCTCATGGTTGTGGCTGCCTCAGCCACGCTCATGTACCAAACCACTGCGGACACAATGTGAGTGTTTCTCTGTTCCTGTGTAGCTGGGTCTCACCCCGGAATTCACCCTGGTGTGTTCATGCCTCTAGTGCCAGGCAGAATGGAGGCCCTGGAGGAGACGGAGGAAGTGGAGCAAACACCAGAAGATGTAATCTCTTTGAATATCAGTGATTTCCTCGACGAACTGGAGACAGATGTAGCTGTGGAGGAAGCCTCTGTCCCAAGTGATGAACCGTAAGTCATGTGTGTCTGCCCGTGGGTGGGATGAGCAGAGATGTTCCTTCTGGGCCCCACAGGGTGATTGCACACGTGTGGATGGCAGGGGTGGTCCCCTTGCACAGTGATGGGAGTGAGCAAGTTTCTTGTGCCTGACAAGTTTGTCCAAGAGTGTGCAAGTAAGACAAGGTAACTCATTTGATTGTACATCCATTCATCACTGTATAAAGATCCCCTGACACTCTGGGTATATGTCAGTTTGCCATTGCTCCAGAGATGTTTGGCTGTGTCAAAATCATATCCTTGGATATAGTCCCCATTTTTTACCTGCGAAACAGGGAAGCCCTGCCATGTTTTGATATCAGGTCATCTTGCCTGTATTGCTTCTGGCTTATTACTTGTGTCTCTCTGCCTCCCCCTGCCACACAAGTGATTTTGACTGGAGCTCCATTGACACATCCCACTTACCATCTTCGTACAAGACAAATTCCTGGCAGGAAAAGGAACTGCTGCAGCTCGCTGACCATTTCCTCCAGCAGTACACTCACCTGTGCCCAGACCGCAAGCCGCTCTTCGTCCACCCGGTCAACGAGTGTGGTGTGCAGGTATGGGGTGGTGTGGGGCTGGGCCACAGCACAGGGAGCACTTGGCTTCCGTAGTGTTAAATGCTGTGAAAGAACAGCAGCCGCTACTGCCCTCCCTCCTGGCTAAAGAGAATGGTAACCTGCTGGCTGAACCCACAGCCCCTGAGCAGGCACACAGAACCCCGGGAACACCTCAGCTGTCCAAATCCATGAGCACATTGTGCCATATAAATGGTGATGTTGCCATGTGAGCTGCAGTGTGATGCTTAGGAACCAGGAGAGACCACAGAAACATAAAGGGAAGTAAAAGAAACACATGAAATAGATAAGGCTCTGGCTCAGCCACATATAGGGACGGGTGATCCAGAATTAGGTCTTATTCTTCACAGAAGTTACAGGGAAGGAAGTAAATGTGGAAGTTTGTGGTCTGATTTTGTTTTTGCTGGGCCCAAGCTGCACAACTATTGTCTAGTACTGGACCTGATGTTCCCCCTCCCCGGGCACCTGGAATTGCTACTTTGTACCAGCTTTCCCCAAAATTTGTTGTATCATTAACATGCAAGGCAAAAAAAATGCTGGAGGATGTAAGAGCAGAAAGGGCAGTAGCTATTTGACTTGCTTGAAAATGAAGAAAAGAACTGGCTCACATCTGGAATGTGTCTGAGATGAGCTTGAAGTTTCAGCCACAGGCAAGCAGACAGCCTCCCAACCCCATGAAATCTCCATTTTGGAACTGGAGAGAAGGGATATTGATGCTGTTGTTATGCTCTAGGAAGGTCTTGAATTTGAGCTGCAACATCCAGGGGGGGCCTGAGGATGGCTTTGGACAGGAGACTCTGCAAAGGGCCTGTTCACTAACGAAACTCCTGTTGTTGCCCTACAGAAGTTTGTGAGCACGACGGTGAGGCCAACCCTGCTGCCTTACCCAGAGCTGTACTACTGGTCAGGCTGTGCCAGCTTTGTCTGTGATTACCTCATCATGGAGCCCCTCAAGTGCCCAATCACACCGGTAAGAAAGGGGCTGCAGCCCCATCAGAGACATAACAGAGGTGACAGAAGGGCCTCTCAGCAGGACACAGTGAAGTCCCAGTGGCTGGGATTACAAAGGTCTTTGACGCTTCCACCATCCCCTCACTATTTAGGCATTCCCCTGATTTTCCCAGACCCTGTGCATTCTGTTTTACCCACAGTCCCCGTGCATGTTCAGTGTGGTACCTTTTACGTAATTAAGCACCATTTCTGCAAGAGCACACCCTGCTTTCAGCCGGCCCAGATGAGCAGCTGGGGCACTGTAGGAGGCAATGGCTGACAAGCTTCCCCTCCGAAAACTAAGACATCTTGGAACAGAGGAGCATGTAAACCCTAGGGGATGATACTTGACCTCAGTGACCCATTCTTAGGGACTTTTAGACATTTCTATTCCCATATCTGGGGATATTTTGGGATGGCCGAAGAGAGATTTCTAGGTTAGCAAAAAGGGATGATGTCAGAGCTGGGGCAAGTTCTTGATGAGAATCAGCTAAGAGAACACACTCCTTGCTAGCAAGGACGGCAGAGTGACCTAAACAATCTACACCAGCCACAGGCTGTCACAAGAGTCCCAGGGTCTCAAGAGGAGTGCTGGCACTTTGTTACCACAGAGAAGGTATCTCCGTTTAGCACATGGAGACTGCCTTGATGACCTTAAGTGACGCATCAGATCTGAGGGGGAGTAGAACCTCTCTGTATGCAGTATGTGTGTACTGGTACTTTTTATTGCTCACCAATAAGGGCCAGAAGGAAATATGTTTCCTCCTGTGAACTATAATTTAGCTTATGGGTGTTTTCCTTGGACATACTGCAGACAGAACAGCAGGAGATAGAGGGAAATCCCATTCCAGGATTGTGATTAGCATTAGGTTTTCAACAGTTTGATGAGTTTGTCATGCCCTTCTCTTCCTGTGGTTAAATTTGTCACCAGATTTGGGGTCAGAGTTTCCCCAGATCACTTTGGAGGGGGCTTTTAGAATCTGTGGCTTTTATAGGAATGTTATATAACAGATTATAAGGATGCAGAGCCCAGAGATACGGGCAATGCCTCTCTCCCCTCCGCTCTGCCTGGTGCATGTTTCAGCTCCACAAGACAAGCACTGTGAACATGCATCTCTCTCTTTCAAGCCCAGTTCGCTCTATTCCCCAACCACCATCCTGAAATACCAGCGAGGGAACTGCTTTGACTTCACTGTGCTGCTGTGCTCTCTGCTGATCGGGGCTGGCTATGATGCCTACTGTGTACATGGATATGCCACCCTTGAGATGTGCTCCCTGGACCAGACTCAGGAGCTGTGCCCACTGCTCAGGAAGCCCCCAGAGGTGAGACCTGCAGTGAGTGGGCAGGGAGGAGCCCAGCACACATGCTCAGCCTGTTCATGTCCAGTGAGCTCCAGAGCTGAGCTAGGGGGGACAGCTTCAGGTCCACACTGGGTTTCAGTCTGTACCAGAGACCTCACCAAAGGAATCTTCTGAGTGATTTTCTACAGTTCCTTACAAGGCCTCTTTGGCTTCACTGAATTTCTTCTCACCAGGTGCTATATTGCAAACTGCCAAGTGTTGGGAACTGGGAGGTACCTGTAAGCCATACATTTACTTCCTTCTCTTGATCTCTGCTGGGTTTCACAGTAATACCCTGCTTTTGCAGGCACCAGAAGAGGAGGACCCCAACAAGTATAGGATTAAGTACCCTTTAGAGCCACAGAGCAAGTTTGAGCTTCAGCAGAAGGCCAAGAAGGAGGAAGAAACTGAATCTGCACAAGAGGAAGAAAGAGAAGAGGAGGTGGTCACGGTGAGTTAGCAAGGTCCACCTTCCTGTGAGCTCCAGGAAGAAGACCTGAGACACAGGTAATGGCTGGCCAAAGAGAGGAGCTCACACTGTCCTCTGTGAAGTATGACACGGCCTTGATCATGGCCATGAGCACTTGGCCTCCAGGAGCACAGTGTGTGCTGGCACAGGAGCATGTGCTGGGTATGTACTACCTCACTCTTAAAGAGCATTAAGAGCCTGGAGTTCTTTAGAAGTGGGCAGAAGAAAGGATAAGATTGCCCTTGGGTTGGAATAAAGTGTCAATAAAATGGCAATAATCATTGCTCTATCCTCTGTGCTACAGGAGGTGGAAAAGCCCAAGCGAGACCTTTTGCATGGCTTACGGGTGCACGCGTGGGTTCTGGTTCTGTCTGGGAAGAGGAAGGTTCCCGAGACCTTCTTCATCAACCCGTTCACGGGAAACCACCACAGCACCACGGATGAGTGCTTCCTTGGGATTGAGAGCATCTGGAACCACAGGAACTACTGGGTCAATATGCAGGACTGCCGGAAAGGCTGCAAGGTAGGGAGCCCTTAGCTCCCTGGGCACGTGAGGGACAGCTGGGCTAATCTGAGTCCTAGGGAAGTCCAAGACCAGGAGTGGTCCAGTTTCCACTTAACCATTCCTTGTGCTGGTTTTGGTCATGTTGCTCTGATTACCTAGCCTATGGAACTACTCCAGGACATCCCAGACTCTGAGCTAGCAAATACAGATCACATCTATTAAATCCCTACACTGCTAGAGTTTCAGCTTTTAAGGCTGGCTCGGCACTCCTTCTCTCAAACAACAGCTTTTGAGACAGAGGATGTTTTGGGTCTGTCAGGCATAGCTCAAGGCAGGTAAGATCTTGATTAGGCTCTTCCCACACCTCAGGTACTCCCCAGCAGACACAGAGTCTGGGAGGTGAGGGTCTGAGTTAGATCAGCTTACCCTTGGGGCCATACTTTCCCCGAGGAAGGAGGCAGAAGCTTTTCCAGCCACTTCCTCTCATCTGAGGAAGAGGCACCACGAGGAAGGGGTTCTGCAGCCTCTAGGCACAGGGACAGTCTTTGGGGTCCTACCAGCCAGCCAAGGGTTTGAGGGGTTCACCTCACTGAGGTCCAGATCTCTAGAGTCCTTAAAGTTTCTGACACCCAGGCAGGTCTAGAGCACCACAGACATATTGATGCAGTGGTCAAGTTTAGTGTCAGACCCTTGACAGTGCCCTGTAGTTAAAAGAGTTTTTCCTGTATGCCCTAGGATCTCAGCTTTGACTTGAGTGATTCTATCTGCTGGGAAATTATGTTTTCAGAGAGCAACAAGCCCTCTCAGTTGCCCACAGAGTCACCCAAGAAAGACACGGATGACATGGTGAGTGACCCGAGCGATACTCTTGAGCAGTGCAGACCCTGTATGGAACCAGTGTGTCCATAGGCCTGTGTATGTCTGCCTGCCTGCTGCCCTCTCCAGGTCAGATCCCTTCTACTCTGGCCAGCTTTAGATTCCTTCTCAATCTTGAAGAGTTCTGATGCTTTCTGAAGCAGGACCCTAAGTGCTACTTCAGGTGTCATTAAGTGGCTGGGGATCTCTGTAAGCCTCCAGTGCATTGACACTTGGGGTGAAGTAATTTAAAAAAATAAAACCCAGAATGAGATTTTTCTGGCCATTCTTTCTATGCTGGTCACATTCCCCTCCTGGCTGCAAGGTAGAGCTGCCAACAAAATGCAGATATAATGTATGTCCTCCAATATACAAAAAATGCTGTGTACTAGAAGCAAAAAATGTTGTTGTGTTGGGAGAAGACAGCATGATAGAACAGGCATTGCATCTGCACAGCAGGACGGAGGAATGCCAGTAACAATTTCCTCCTGCTATCAACTCTTCTCAGTCTGTGCCCATAACCGGGGAGCAAAGAGTCCTCCGGGTCTACATAAAATAATCTGGTCATTTTGGTGATTGCCACATTCATTCCCTGTCCAGCATGAGCAGTAGCCAGGAGAAGATAATTTCATCAGGCTCGAGTAGGGATGTGCTGTCAGAACTGTGCCATGGTGCTGCCCAGAGCACAGCCTCGCACGAGCTGAGCTCTGATCACTGTGGTTCCCCAGAACCAAAATGCCTCCTGGCACAGTAAGAGACGTTGCCAAAACCACAAATCTCTGCTTCTGTTTCAGCAGGAAAAGGGGGAAATAGACATGAGCTTTGAGATGCCACTATCATGGGTAGCCCGAATTAGGGTATCTTGTAGAGGTATGTATTCTTGCTTTGCCTTTTGCTTGCCCCCAGCTGACCTTTCAGTGGATTTGGGACATTTGTTTATCTCACTGGGTTCTCCCTTCAGGGTGGTCAAACAGTAACAGTGAAGTACAATAGATGAAGGCCACAACAGCTATTGGTTCAAGTGGCTGCCCTCAGTGCTGCCCTACCTCATTCCCCGCAGACCCACACCTACACTGTGTTTTCCTGCCTGGGATGGTCTTTCTGTTACTGCTATGCACAAGAAACTGCCCCTGCATTATAATATACCTGTTTGGGGAGAGAAAAAAATTATTATACCATTATAACATTATAGGACAACAGGCAGGGTCTGAACAGCTTTATTGGCAGCAGAATGTAATAAATAAATGCATAGTGTCCCTTAGACCATGGTTTTCTCCCACTTAAATTCTTTTTTTTTGGGCTGAGTACAGGGGAGTCAATTTTTCTGACATCTCTCTTTTCCACTGCAGAATACGAGAATCCCTTTTCCCGGGGGAAGAAGGTGATCCTGTACAGTAAAGCAAAACTGGAGAAATGGGCGGCGTATGCGAATGGAGATGGGCTGGTGGAACGCCTCACTGTCTATGCAGACTCAGACCGTAAGAGGAACAAATGAACACACTCCACACACTGAGCAAACAGCCTGGGGCATGCTGATGGAAAGGGGGAGGTGGTCCTCTTCCTGCCAGAGTCTCTCTTGTGCTTTCTCAGTCTCCTTTCACCTTTGTGGGGGAATTATTTACCATATCCTCAAACTCTTTATCATGCTTAGTCTGTCGAGCCCCTGAACTTTCCACCATTGCTAGGGGTCTTCACAAGAGTTTGAATCTGTTCTATACACCAGTGAAACTGTTCAGTGTCACAGGTCAGCTGCTTGGATTTTCAGTCTTCAGAGAAATGGAAGGCTGGTTCAATTTGATCCAATAGTATCACTATCCTCATTTCCTCATTGGTGTCAAAAGGGGCCATCGAAAGGGGCAGCTACAGCCTGAGGATATCTCTGTACTTGAAAGCATTATTTTTTAACAGATGGTCCAAGAAACCATGCAGATTCCTAACTGAACATACAATGTCCTGCCCTCAGCCTTCTTGGATAGTGTGAGGCTCCAATCTCCTGACACCATCATTAAGGATTTGAGATGGCATTTCTCTTGCCTATCCGTAGCCCTTTGCCATGCCATGTTCTACTCTTGAGCTCATTACTCTAGTTCTGGTTGATGGAGAGGAATAGACCCTCTTAGAATATAATTCATCTACTCAAATGTAGATTAGGATTCACAAACAAAATTCCTCTGTGCACAGGGCTAGTTCCAGTGGCTGTACTATGTCCACTGAGGCTGTATCAGGAGCACAGGGTGCTGGCACAGACACTGAGAGCTCATCAGAATTTTGCCACCTCCAACAGGGTGACCTAAGGTTGCAAAATGACTTGTCTCCTGCCAGGTACTGAAGAAGTGGAGGTGAAGGAGTGGTTCAAACACCGAGAAGACCTGTTGTATATGAGAGAAGTGAATAAACAAATGCAGCTGATCACAGATCATTTCAGGCCAGGACACCCCCTCCTTCTTAAAGGTATTCCAGCTCACCTGGGCAGCCACTGCAGCTGATGGGATTTCACATGACTCCCTTCTAGCAGTGGCAAAAGCCCAAAGCTGAGAGGCAGGGGGGACAGGATACTTGTGGGATAAATTGCCCAGACAGAGAAAATGGTCTCCAGTGAAGAGTAGAGAATTGGGTTGGTGGCTGGCAGTCCTGGGCAGTGCTCCCCCAGCTATGTAGTTTTCTATGTATCAGAAAAATACATAGTTATCCTCTATATCAGTGTGATACATTCCTACTTTTATCAGCAGAATTGATAGAAGCTGAAACTTTCTCTTTAGGATTATGTTTGTTCTCTCAGTGTTGTGCAGCTGGGGATAAGTCCTGTGTCGGATCTGTTGCTAAAGCTGAAGAAAATGAGACCTCCCCTGGACACGCTTGTGTTCAGTGTGTTACGGTTGCTAACTATGAAAACGTGTGTGATATGTCCTTAGCTCATTCCTACATGTCGCTGGAACCTGAGACTGGACACACAGTGGAGTTCTACCACACGGCACGAGTTGATGGCCTCTGGAAACGTTTTGAAAATGCTACTGAGATGACGGAGTACTTCGTGGGGCGGGAGGACTTCCTGCACATGCGACACATAGAGTTTGGAGAAAGAGACAAGAAAATGGAAAAGGCTGGCATCACAACTGATGCTAACCCCCGGCCTATAGTGGTATGGCCAAGGCAAGAACAGAAAAAGATGTGTCACTGTGATATTTATACTATGCAAAACATACTGCCTCGGGCTTTCGTTCATTTTCAGTGGGCATGGCTGAGGCAAAACTCCAGATGAGACATCCAAGCATTGTTCAGCTGCTGTGTCTCACAGTTGCTTGCCTGACAGAGAGCCACAGTGTGGCCAGTTGTCAGGAACTGCATTGAGCAGCTAGAATTAAACTAGGAAACTAAGGCTTGAAAATTGTGTCAGAGGGAAGAAAAAAAAGCCTTGACTATGATTTTGGAACAAAATTTTCACAAGATTCAAAACTAGGAAAATTATTTTGTATGCTCAGCCCAAACTAATATCATTTTAGGTTCTTGATGAATTGTCCCATCACTCTGATTTGTTACAGGCAGGTAATCTACCCCTTCCTCTTGTCAGGTCTGGTTTGCAGAACAGAAGGAGAAGGAAATCTGACATCTGGCAGTATGAATGGCTCAGATACATCACCTACCAAGACAGAGCCATGCAGTGGGCCTGTCTTTGGACCAGCACCAAACATGCTACCTTTTCCTTCCCTATGCTGGGAAATGTGGGAAACTTTGCTTTTCTACAAAATACCTTGCTTCTTGTGGTTCCCTCAGGCAGGGATGCATTCCAAGCTAACTTGGAGCTTGGAAAGCATACTCAGCTCCACAAATAGGAGACTTCTGTATTGCTTTAAGATGTTTCGTGGTTGGGTTTTTTTAAGACATAGGCAAGAACAGTAGGACCATTGGCCAAGAGATGCAAGTCCAGGCAGAAAAGCACAATTTTTACCTTGGGGTTTTACCCAAATCTGTAAATTTGCCTGTTTTGTGATGTCTAAGTTGCTTCTGTATCTTTTTTTCACTCTCCTTTAGCAAATCAAGGAGTATTTCCACAGAAATCCAGAAAAGCCTGCTGATGAAGATATAGAGGAACGTATCTTTATGGTCATAGATGATATCATCCAGCTGACATATCACCTCGAGGTTCATGACACCATTGCCTCAAAGGTGGTTTTCTGCAGAGTGATAGGGAGGGAGAAGAGAGAAGATGAAATCTTCTTGAGCCGAGAAAACTCTGTCAAATACCAGGTATGAAGGTCACAAGACACAAAGGGAAGGTGAAATGTCAGTGAAAGAACTACAAGCATGGCATATTCCATGCTGCCCCTCTACTCCACCTGCACACCTCCAGGCTGACAACACCAACAGCCCAGGAGATGCGCTGCCATGCTGGGAGTGACTGGGAGTGCAGGACGTAATGTGGCATGACAAGCCTGCTCTAGCCATGCCTGAGGTCGTCTTCTCAGATCCAGTCATCAGGCAGATCCCACATCCTCTGAGATCCTGCAAAATGCAGGTTCAGCAGCTGTTGGGATCAGTTCTGCAGATTCATGGCAGGGAAACTGAAATTTCCTCTGTTGTTCCCTCTTCAAGAAGAGAAAGAACAGAGCAGCAAAGGCAGACACTCTGTGTTCTGGTTCTGTTTCTGCCATGGACTTCTTGGGTCCTGTCCTTCCTTAAATCACCCAGTGTTTACCCTGCAGATGCAGAGCAAGATGCTGAGGCTTAATACATTGCAGATAGATAGATAGAAAGCCTTAAATAAAAGATATTCCAAAAAAAGTAGAGTGCTGCCATTAAGCCAACTGATCTCATCGGGGTGAGGGGTCACCCCACTAACAACATCGATGCGAATCTGTAACCAGAGGCAGAAGTCTGCCAGTAAATTCTGCAGTGATGCTGCAGAATTACACTTAAAAAAAACCAAACAGAGCTTACGAACAGGGTTTTTTAAAAATGTTATGCGTGGTTTTTAAATTTCTATTTCCCACCGGGAAGAATACACAGAACACCATTGCTGGAGTCCCATTTTTTCATCTCTTATTTCTATACATTCCTATTCATCTCATTTCATTCCAACTATAAAACAGCAGCATCAGCAAAGTGCAAGACATGCCATCTGGCTCAAATTACTGATGGATTCTAAATCAAAATCAAGTCGAATAAACCCATGCTGACCACGGGTTCAATGTTTCAATGATGGAAATTAGTGTTGCTTTATTGACTGTAGCAGGATTGTGCCAGTTTCTGTCAGCAGAGTACCTGATCCCATGCACCCAGAGAGTGCTGCTGGTTTTCACTGACTTATCTGCTTCCAGCCATGGTCCTCGGAGAAACACAAAAACATGCTCCATCTCTATGACTTGCTGTGGGAGCTGAGAGCAGAACAGAAGGACCTGAAGCAACAAGTCCGGGACTCTGAAGCAGAGGTAACCAGGAGGTGTCCACAGTGTCAGAGCTGATCAGGTGTAGAAACAGTTTCAGCTGACTGGTTGCCAAAGCCTCCTCAGCAGAAACTGTGATAAAAGTAAGACAAAGCTGGTCTCCATGCTGAATTATCATGCTTGCTACCCAGGCATTGTTCAGTGAAGATGTAGCTGTAATATATTTATGGATAGCCACACACTTTCCTGCTCCTGGTCTTAGTCTTCCTTCCCTGTGAGGAAATGTTTCAGAGAGCAAATGACAATATATGAATTGGAGCTTCTGGAAGCCAATCTGCCATTTGCCGAAGAATGAGGCCAAAAAGAAAAGATATTGTATGTAATGCTGTATCTAGGTGCTAGGCATTGCCAGGAAATCCTATCCAAAATATTGAAGTGACTTGTTGCATGAGCAACTGTAGGGAAATACTTCATAAAACACTTTCCTTGTACTTCTAATCACACTGGTACTGGTGTAACAGATCCATGTTCTTTGTAATTACTTCATGATAAATATAACCATTCTAGCAGATGGAGGCACAGCTATTGGATTTCTTCTAATGTTTTTCTCAGGAAGAGAAATCCCTGAAGGAGCTGCAGAGGGAATGCTCAACCATATTAGCCCAGAATATTAGGAATAATTAAGAAAAACTTTGCAAAAATCACATTTTTTCCTCAGAAATTTGAAGCTAATTCACTGTGACCTCATGAACTACCTTGCCAAATTTCTCAGTCTTGATGTATCAACAGACAAAATATTGCCATTGCTTGTGCTGCATATCCTATATAAGACAAAGAATAAGCCAAAGCTATCAGTGCAATTTCAAAAGTAGTGCCAAAACTGTGACTCCAGAAAAGCTTTCTTATCAGTTAATATCAATAATTGCCTTCAAGAATTTCATACAGAGTAGCAATCTAAAATTAAGACTTCTATCAGCTTGATCTATCAGTAGGACATGGACGTATTCATACAGATCTATATTGAACCTTATTCTACCATTCTTGTATGCGGCATCTGCTCTGTTAGCAGGTCAAGCATGTAAAGGTACAGTCATTTTTTGGGAAAGCTGAGGGGTCTTTCTTCTGATTTCTTGGCAGATGTTAAATATTTTGACGGTCCGTGAGGATGAAGAAGCCAATATTAAACTGTCAGTTTCAAATTATAACACTGCAAAGAGAGAAGAACAGCATGAAGCCACGGTAGGTAGACTTTATTAATGTCAGCATTCAATACATGTACTCACAGAAATCCAGAGTCAGCTTTTTCTCTCTCACGAATTATCTCTGAAGAGCTTTTAATATCATTAAAATATATTGGGACAAATCACAGTATGGTGTAAGTCAGCACAGTTTCAATTGCCTTCCCAGGGAAATATAACATGGTCATGCTCTGGTCACCTTCTGACTTTCTGGGAAGACTTGCATCACTGAGAAAGATTACTGTGTTATTTTGTTTAGTTAATAAAGAGAATAATTAAGAATGATTAGTTGATAATGGGGGATTATGGTGGAAGTATTTTAAAAGAGCCATAAATACGCCTGCATATTTATAGATATATGTATTTTTTATTTGTAATTAGCATGTGAGATCAAAGAACAAAATAGCTCCAGGGTGAAATTTAGTCCTTATCTCAATCACAGATGATCCAGTTCTCCAGGGCTTCTCGACTTATGTGAGGCAACACATTTGGGTTTGCTGCCTTTTCTTGCTCCATGTTTTGATTCCCCTTGTCTTCTTCTTCTCATAAGACCTCATCTCAAACTTTTTACCCCCTCTGAAATAAATCAGCTCCAATTTGTGGTTTCCTTCATCTCTGCTCCCTGAATTCTGAGCTGTGCTTTTGTGTGCCTTTGCTCCTCACTTTCCTCTTTATTTCCCTGACTTCTGGTTGCTTGTTCCCTCACAGGCGCTGGAAGAGGAGCAGAAGAGCTCCCAGAATTCCTTGGAGAATGAGAATCAGCTCGTCGGAGGGGAGGATGAATCCCTCGCCCATCACACTGCAACCAACTCCCCGTTGTAGAGACTCTGCAGCGACAGGGAATGAGTGCCTGAGCAGGGGAGGTTTACAAGTCAGCTCCCCAGGAACTTGGCACTGAAGCTACTCTGTAAAATACTCTAGTCCATGTCCCACTGCAGTTTTCCTCTGATAACTCTCTTCTTGTTCTAGGCAAATGCACTTGGCACAATAGAAAAAAACATTCTCTTAAAGAGATGCTGCTCTGGAATCCAAGCCTGGCTGGGCACCTCGGGCATGACTGATTTCTTCATTCCTTTTCTGGAGCTGCCTGCAGTAAATCTTTCACTATCATCAGATTTGCAGAGATTTTAATGAATTTGCACCATTGTGCACCTTTTCCTTTTCCCTATTTTATTCTAAGGCCCATCTCCAGTTACATCAATTGCCTCCTCATGAAACTCCATCATGTTTGAGACTCGAGTCTGAATGGGACCTTAGCTCTAAGGTCCATTTCAGAAGGGGAGGCAAACCATACACAGTCCTTCAGGGCTTTTATTTTCCAGATCTGCTCCATAGCTGCTGGCAGCAGGGGTGGGATTATTTGGGAATGCTGATTCTTTTCCAACATAATATTTTAATGAATTTATAACTCAGTTTTGCACAAGGAAAGGTTCTGAACTGCTGAGTTCACAAATATAACGTTTCTTTGACCTCATTTAGAGCCCTGTAATGACAAAACCATGCCACTTTAATGCTGTGGTTATCAACTCATCAGTGTTAATTCAATACCAGAGAAGACACCAGAATAAATCAATTAAAAAATCTTTTTACAGGCATTAGGGACACAGCAGCTGCCAAACCATCAGCAAATGCATATTATAGAATCATAGAACATTACAGGATTGGAATGGCCCTTAAAGATCATCTACTCCCAGCCCCCCTGGCCATGGGATTTCCCTGTAGTCCTCCAAGGCCACCTGTCCTCGTTTCCACTTCCTGAAAGTTTCTTTTTCCTTTCTGAGAAAAAAGTCTTCTTTTCTACAGTCTTCTTCTTCTTTTTTTTCTCTGCTGCTCAACAGCTCCTTATCAATCCACGGAGGCCTCCTGGCATTCTTGCCCGATTTCCCTCTTGTCGGGATGCATCGCTCCTAAGCTTGAAGGATATGATCCTTGAAATTCAGCCTCCATTCTTGGGTCATTATCAGGGAGTAGCGTCAAATTAATTGGCTTTTTCTCTGTTGATGGAGTAATTGGTTTCAGAGACGGCGAGAAACACGCACAAGCGGCGCGACCGCACCTCAGCCGGGCGGCGACAGGCACAGATGCCTCGCAGGAGTCCCGCTCCCACCGGGGCTATGCCCGTGACACCTGGGAACCGCCTTCTGAGACACACCGGCCGCAGCCCAGGGGCACGACGGCCTCAACCGCCAGCGGGCCGTGAGCTACGAGGTCCGGGAGGGCTCCCGGCCGCGCTCACGGGAGCTCCGGGGCGGCTGCAGGATCCGAACCGGCCACAGAGCAGGAGCTGACCGACCCCCGCCCCTCAGGGCGGCCCCGCAAAATGGCGGCCCCCATCCAGCGCGCCGCCTCCTCATTGGCCGCGCCTGCGGGGCTCCGCCAAGAAGCTGCGCTGCGAGTGGCGGCCCCGCCGCCGTCGCTATGGCAACCACCCCGCCCTCGCTTCCTATTGGCCGAGCAGCGCGCGGAACCCGGGCAACCGCCCGGCGCGGCGCGGGGTTGTTGTGAAGGGCCGGTTGTGGGGCGGTGGCGGCCGGGGGGTCCCGGTCCGGTACCGCCGGGCCCCGCCGCCACCAGCGTCCAGGCGATCGCCCTCGGCCCGACCAGCGTTCCCGTCCCGTGATGTTCATCAGCGGTGAGGCCTTGTCCCCCGCCGCGCCGCCTCTCGGGAGGGTTTCGCCGTGACCGTGTTTGTGTGCCCGCAGGACGGCCGGGGCAGCCCCGGTGCACGGCCTGGCCGTAGGACGCGCTAGCGGAGCGGAGCCTCGCCAGGAGGAGGAAGGCGCTGCCCGCCCGAGGGGCGCCGCGCTGAGCCATGGCCGTGGCCGTCACCACGAAGACGGCATGGAAGCTGCGTGAGTGCCGGGCGGGGGAGCCGCCCCGGCTGGGAGCGGGGAGGGATAGGAGCCACCTCATCCCTGCCCTGGATGTGGTGCCCCGGCCCTCTTTCTACACTGCCGACTGGAATTTTTAACTCCTGGAAGTCCTGTTGGAAAACATAGCGGCACAGTGAATAGCGTGGCCTTCTCAGTGCTAGTTTCAAAGGGTCACGGACTTTATTTTTTCTGACTAATTGCTGCAGCACTAGGCTAAATAAATGCCTGTCTAACCCCAGATGATTCTACTGTAGTACAAGAACAACCGAGGCAGTGAGGGATGGGACACCTGTCAAGGAGCAGTCCTGGATGTACGGAGAGACTGGGGAATGAGAGGCTGGAGAGCAGCCCCACAGAAAGGGATGTGAGGTTCCTGGTCCATGTCAAGTTGAAAATGAGTCACCAGTGTGCCCTGGTAGCCCAAAGGGCCAGCTGTGCCCTGGGGTACATCGAGGAAGGTGATGGTCTCACTCTGCTCAGTGCTGGTTCAGCCTCACCTCGAGTCCTGGGGGCAGGTTTGGGCACCACATTTTAAGAAGGATCTAAAGCTTTTGGAGAGCATCCAAAGGAGGGCTATGAGTATGGTGAAGGGTCTAGAGGGGAAGCCATGCAAAGGAGTGATTGAGGTCTCTTGGCTTGTTCAACATGGAGAAGAGGAGACTGAGGACAGAGCTTATCATGGGCTGCAGCTTCTTCATGAGTGCGTCAGAGGGACAGCTCCGATCTCTGCTGTGTGTGACCAGTGACAGGACCTGAGGGAGTGTCTGGAGCTGTGCCGGGGGAAGTTTAGGTTGAATATTACAAAAAGATTCTTCACCCAGAGGGTGGTCAGGCACGGAAACAGGCTCCCCAGGGAGGTGGTCATGGCACCAAGCCTGTGTTTGGACAACGCTCTCAGGAAAAGGAGGGGATTGTCTTGTGCAGGACAAGCCGGAGTAGGACTTGATGATTCTTGTGGGTTCCTTCCAATTCAGAATATTCTGTCATTCAATGGAAACTGCTCTTGAGAGCCAGATTACAGTGGGGCATCCCCTCAGTATCAGGGAGAAGGCCCGAAACTTTAGCCTCTGTGGGGTCGTCCTTCATTGGTGCTCACTTATTTACAGAAGGTTCACTGAGCCCTCTGCTGCAGTAGGAATGGGGTGATCTTTGTAGGGCCTGTGTGTCCCACTCTCTTGAAATTGCTTTGCAAGAGACAGTAAGAGTCTGCTGGTTTCATGTCCATTATTCTTCCTCTGAAGGAGCAGTAGACAGTTGCTGACTGTCAATTTCTATCTGGTCACTGGTGAGTTATTTCATAGGGGCTGTTGAGGGATGCTTAGAAGCAATAGGATGTGATCAGTTGCTTTGGTCAGTGAGCAGGGTTTGGAAACTGACTGTCAGAAATAGTGTCCTTGACTGGTAACACATGAAGTCATCTGAGATAATTGACTTAGGAATTTTGTATTTTTTTGAGCAGAAAGCCAGTTTGCTATGTTATCTTCCCATCTCTGAAACTGCAGTTGCAGGAAAAGCTGGAAGTCTATCCATCTCCATTCTCCTTAGGTGGGCAGAGGTTCTTGATCTTCATTTTTGCTAGACTCTGCTCCATGTTAGCATCCTTTTTAGAGCGAGATGCATTCTGAGTGTTAGGGATGTTTCGGCAATGCTGATTAGGAGTTTAGTGTTACTGGGCGGGTGGGTGATAGCTGGTGACAAGAACTTAATGAAACAAAAATTGTGGGTATAAGGGGGAGCAATGAACCTCTCTGGCTAAGGCAGACATTAGTTTATCACCTGGCTTTTATGAACAGAGGGTTGGATGCTTCCACAATGACTTTTAAACTTACAATATATTATTAAGAAGGAAATCAAGAAGGAAGAAGTGGAGCTGCTGACACACTTGTTTCAGCAGCAATGCTCAGCATCTGTCCTTGCAATTTTAACTAGTGAGTTGGTCTAGTAATGCTAATTGTACTTTTGGTTACTTTCTAGTCTGTGTATCCATACAGGCTTTGTTTTAGCATTTTTATGTGGAAGTTTGGTCTTTCAACACAATGCAGGCGTATTTTCAGATTTGCCCTTCTCATGTAATTTATGATCCAGTTACCTTTGTAATTTGAAAGGTGTTTCTCCAGCCCAAGTGAAAGTTGCGCAGTTTTGCTTTCAAAAAAACACTCTTGAGAGGTGGAGATCAAAGTACCTGTAATTATTATTGCAGACATCTAATATCCTTTTGGATTAGTGTTGCATGTAAAATGATCAAATTGCTCCTCCCAGTCAAACGATCTGAACGAAAGCTGAATTGATGCTACCTAGCCTTTTTACAGACTCATAACTATTTTTACGGTTTCATAACTATTAGGCATGCAAATCCTGTGACCTTTCAAAGAAGAGAACAGTAAGATGAAGATATTGGTAAATGCATCTGCCAAAAGACCCTGCTAAAATTTTGAGTGAATTTAAAATTCCACTGCGAGATGTCTAAGCAAAGATGCTCGTTCAGCTTCTTTTTTGCCCCAAATTGCTTTCTTTATGATGAGGTTTCCATAGAGTTCTGTTGTTGCAGTGTCAGAGCTTCTCCTCAGCTCCCAGTATTTTAACGGTCATTTAGCATCAATCAGATTTGTTATTTTCTGCCCTTTTGGATGGATATTCGCCCTCCTTTGTCACAGCTGCATGCTCTGCAGTGCTCAGTTTTGCCTGTGTTACCTAGTGGAGATGTAGCAAACCCTCTGCCAAAACTCAGGGAAGGGAGCTCCACCTCTCCCCGCTGCTGAGTCTGACTTTTTTTCTGGGTAAGGTAACAAACTGTACTGCTGCTCCTCTGCCAGTTCGTCTCAGGTTGGACTGTCTGCTGCTGCTCTCTGGAACAGGATTAGAGGGCCTTTCACTAGATGACTCTGGCTGCTGTGCATTATTGCAGGTAAAGCGCCTTCTGTGATCAGGTTGCTGCACTTGAGCAAATCTTCAAAAGCTCTTGAGCTGCTGCAAGTGAGAGAATATGCTTTTTGAAAGCCATATGAGCACTAGAGTCATGAAACTTTGGTCAGCAAATGTTTTAAGTGCAGCAGGCAGAGCCAAGAAGGACTGTTCAAAGCAAGATAATAGTGTGACTTCTTATCTGAACAGTGGGCTGCTGCAGCTTGTCCAGTGGAAACTGGAAAGTGTTTATGGAGAAAGAATATTTTTTTAGACGTTTTGGAGGGATGGGATGAAAATTTTGTACTAATCTGTAATAAGTGTTTGCTTTTTTTTTGTGCAGAAGAGATCATGGCCCACAGCAGCAATGTATCCTCAGTAGTCCTGGGAAAAGGTTCAGGCCGGATGCTGGCCACTGGAGGAGACGACTGTCGAGTCAACATATGGTCAGTTAGCAAGCCCAACTGCATCATGGTAAGGACAGGCCTGTTTTCAGCTTTTGGGGGACGGGAATATTAATTCTGAGCTTTGGAGCGTAGGGAATGAGGGGAAAGATTGTTGGGGTGGAGCCTGTGGGACTTGTGAATAGAGTTTGCCAACACAAAGCTGTGTAACCAGATTCTAGCTAAAGCTAGGGACAGAATTGGGTGTGTGGTGAGACCACTGCTCTGGAGACATTGTGGGAATGCTTGATCTGAGCTGGTGCTTACTCAGATAATGAGTATTGTGCTTTATTTTATTATCAGTCTACAAATAATTAAAGGAAGAGTTTTGTACAAGAACAGCTAGTTCTGTAGTGCAGGCTACAGGGGCCAGTTTTATACCCTGGGGTTTGCAGTCACAGCAGGAGATGTCCCCAGCAGGATGCATTCCCACCTGTGCCACATTCCCTAACTGTCAGCACAAAGGTTGCCACAATAGTTTGCTGCAGGCTGGGGAGGGGTAACTCTGGTTGCAGTGTGTTAGCAAGGGTAGAGTCACCCCAGCAGTGATCACTAAAGTGCCCCATAAATACATATTTAACAGATATCTATCCTTCATCACTTTGAGTGGGTGTTGTGTAAAACCAACTTTAGCACATGTCTCTTGTCATTTGTTTAACTAACAACACAATGATGTTGTGGTATTGAAGGTGTTGCTCTAGCCAGTGTGAGCCTTGTGAGGAAGAAATCAGGAGAGTCAGGTCAAAAAGGCTAGAAGGAGAATGTGTCCACTTTATTTTTCTGTTCATTGAGTGTATGAAGGGTCACCTTTGGCAGGGCTGTGCTTCTTGCATAAGTGTAGTTAAGCAGTGTCTTTCCAGGCCCTTGGTGGTGGCATGACTCCAGTTTGAAACTGGACTGTTGCCTTGCTCGAGACGAAGGTTGAAGGACTAACTCTGTACCCTTTCTGTGGGAGCAGAGCCACACCTCTCCTGCGCTTCCTGGGAACCATAGACGTTTGGAGCTGCTGTTTCTGAGAGGCAGGGGCTGACTGAAGCTGCTCGTGCTGTTCTTGTATATCAAAAGAATCTTTATTTTTGGGGTTGTCCTCTGAAATTCATTTTTAGTGTTTCTATTATAAGGATTATGGATGTTTGTGTGTTGTGAAAGAGGCAGAAGAGGAACTTTACAAGTAACATAGTGACTTGATTTAAGTGTGAGCTCTAGTTCTCACTAAGCAGTGGCAGTTGCAGCTGTGGAGTTTGTAGAGGATTTCAATTGCACATGAATTCCTAAGAAAGCCCCATCAGAACAGGCAGCTTCCAGCTGGCATTCCCAGCCTCTGTATGTGTGTGGGAGGCACTGAGCTGGTGTAGCTATTTAAAAAGATATGTTTGAGGATGGGCTAAAGCAGAGAATACTGCTTATTTGGCAAGCAGAAAGTCTGCAATGATGGAATTTATTTTCCAGAGCTAGTTTTAAATATTCTTGTGTTTTACTAAAATACAGGCCTTTTCAAAATGCTGATGTAATTTGTAAGCTTTTGAGTGCTCAAGGATAAAAGGAACTTCATACTTGTGAATTACTGCCTTATGCCTCAAGTCAGTGTTAGCACCATGCTGTCACTGTGGCATCCACTGCTGGCAGCAACCTATGGCTCTGTGCTTGTGTGAAGGTTTCAAAGTAGCCCTGCTTTTGCTCTTGCTTTGATTTTGTAACTGGTTCATGGCGCTTACATGACCCATTTGGAGCAGACACGGTGCCATTGTGCTACCACAGCATAATTTTTATGATGTAAGAATGTGTCAACCTTGTCTGAGCATCCACACCTAATGGTTAACTACCTGTGTCTGTGTTGATGCATCCTTTAAAACTTAGTCAGTGTGCCCCAGAAAGTGGGATAATATGGGAAGACAGGTGTGCCGTGCTGGGTGCAGTGGTGGGCTTTAGGGTGCTCTGCCATCCTGGTGGCTGCTGAGGAAAAAGGACCGGTGGCACAGCCAGGTGGTCCCAACTCATGGCTAGAGAGTTACCCCTCAAGTATGAGCAATGCCATGGTTCGTACAGGGCTGTGCTAGCACCTGTTGACTGTGACTGATGGTTTTCTTTGCAGAGCTTGACAGGCCACACAAGCCCCATCGAGAGCCTGCAAGTCAACCCAAATGAGAAGCTCATAGTTGCAGGGTCCCGGTCAGGGTCCATTCGAGTTTGGGACCTGGAAGCTGCCAAAGGTATGTGTCCATGAGTTTTTGCTTCTGTTCATGCACACTTTTTGGAGCATCCTTATGCTTAATGTCTGTGCTGACGCAGAAGGTTCCTGATTTAAGAAGGAGCAGGAGACTGGCTTTGCTTTCATCTTCATATGCATCTCTTTTTTGCCCTGAGGCTGTAGAGCTGTGTATTCCTGCTTGAGCAGAAATTTGGACATGTATTAGGGACACTGATCTGAGGAACTAGTTTCTATGGTTTTTACCTGAGTGCGTCAAAATCTGTATTCCAGATCAGTTTCCATGCATGTATAGATAACTAGGCATATAGAATTTGTATTCCGAGTCTCAACTTAGAATTGTCAACCTTAATAAAAGGATCCCAAACCAGACTGGAAGTTTTAAGTTTATTAGGTTCTGCATAAATGCAGGAATCCTCTGCTTCTTGACTTCTTGTTGTTAGGTTCTAACTTTTCTTTTTTCCTCAAGCAAATTTTCTGCTCTCCTGCTCTTGCATGGCCACATAAATAGACAAAGACCTAATTTTTAATAAACTGTAAAAGCTATGAACTCATCACGCTCTTATCCTTCAAAGGCTACTATTGAGTCATGCTTTATTTATTGCGTTTTCCTCAAATCCTAGAATGAGTTTGCAAAGGTATCATAAATCACTTGAGTGCATTCCAGCAGGAATACCAGAAAATGACTGAATATTTCTTATAGGTTGCTACTTGTTCATAGGGGGAATGTGTAGTGAAAATAGACTTACACTGGCTGAGCTAAGAAGGCAAACCACAGGCAGCATCAATAATGAAAAGCACTTTTGTCATTTGGACAGTTAGAATCAGTTCAGTTATGGGATAGTTTGGCTCTGCCTGTGGGGAGTAGCTGATCTGGCTGCATTTATTAGAAGACCTATGAGCCAGTGTCTGTGCAAATGACCACCCCAGCTCTGGCTCAGGAGCTAATTTCTGCCAGGGGAATCATCAGCTTGTTCCAGCTGATGGGTGAGGGAGAGGGATTGCCCTTGTTATTATCTGAGTAATTTTTCTTAGAGTTGAGTTCTGCATTTGTCACTGCTTGCCAAGATATGATGTACCAGTTCTACTGGTCCTTTCTGGTTTCCAGAATTACAGGAGATGTTACTTGATAACTTGATGAAACACTCTGAACGTTTCTTTGTCTCCTGCTTCCTAAGCATCCATTTCCTGTCTTTATGTTGATTCTTGCACGGGACAATTGAAGGAGTCCAGGGTGAATATTGGAACCTAAGAGGGCGTGCAGAGTCCTGGGAAAGGGTCTGTCTCATAACTGTGAGGTGAATGCTGCAGGCTGTCAAGACTGTTTCACTTCACTTCCTGGCTAAAACTGTTCCTCCTCTGGCCCATTTCGCTGTTTGTATAACAAATGGAAAGATGCACTGCCTGCCAGCTGCCTCATTTTCAGAATGGAGACCTTTGGAGTTCTATCTGTAGTTTCCATAGCTAAGAACAGGACTTTTATTAAGTTCATTGATCATGGGCTTTCTATTGCTGTTTCTTTGTATTGCCTGGGTAAAGTCAGAGGCATTTCCACAAAATAAGGTATATTTCCATAAAATAATGGTGGGGATAGAAAGACTACACTTCTGCATGATGTCTGGTGGAAATGAACTATTAAATATTTTACCCCTATTCCTTCTCTCTGCTCTGCCTCTCCTTTTCCCAGTTCTTCGTACCCTACCAGGTCACAAAGCGAATATCTGCAGCCTTCATTTCCATCCTTTTGGAAGCTTTGTGGCATCTGGCTCTTTGGACACCAACATTAAGGTAAAACCCAGCTTCCACTGGAGATTTCCTTCTCTACTTTCAGTGTCTTTGTTTTGAAGAGTGCCAAAACGTGTTTTGTGTCGAGCTGTCGGTAGATGCTGCCCATCATCAATTCCGTGTGTGGGCAGGTGTGTTTTTGAGTGCTTGTGAAATTCGTGCGTGTGTTTTCACAGCCAGCTCATGAATGTGACTCCTCTGGTGTGGAATGTGGCTCTGAGTAAGGTGGCAGCCAAGACCTGGTGTCAGCAAGCACAGATGTCCTGTTGTGGATTGTATCTGCTTCCTCAGGCTGGTGTTTGACTGTCAGAACTGAGCTGCTGTAGTAAGAGATACCTTCTAGGAGTGATTCTCGCTTGGGGAGTTAGAAAATACCCCTGATGCCAACAGAGCTTCAGCAGCTCCTTCATTCTGCAATGTCTGTTAGCTTGGTGACACAGAGACCCTTTGTTCTGACAGGACCCTTGGGCTCCTCACATGTTGCTCTAAACATATAATTTGTTTGCTTTTCTTCCGTGTAGCTCTGGGATGTAAGAAGAAAAGGCTGTATCTTCACATTCAAGGTAAAATGTTTCATTAGGTTTCAGGCAAAGAGGGGAGAAATATTTCTTTTGAGGACTTGTGAGCAAACTTAAATGTGATTATGTACAATGAACTTCCTGGTTTTCCAGCATGAAAATAAGATCTGCAGGATTTGTGAAGTGGCCTGGCAAACCTCAGCAGGCCTCTGCGAGCTGTATGGGAATATAAAACAGATGTTATGGGATATCAGTGGGTATCATGTGCTATAGTGTGGATGGCTGCAGTGGGGGATGGAGAGCATCCATGAGGGTTTCTTTATATTGTTAATGGTATCCCCACTGCACTGAGGTGGTTCTGTTCTTGGGACCTTTTTCTACCTAAAGAGCTTGCTGTATATTAATTTCATTTGGAAACCAGAGATTTAGTGTCACAGCACTTCTGTCTGTAAATCTGCAATTTAGAATTGATTCTTATTAGTGAAGCCAGATCTGTATTTACTATACTTAAACTGATGGCATAAATGTCTAGGTGAGAGAGATTACACACATTTAGTGTGACTGGGTGTAGTGTCTTGAGTACAGTGTTGTGTTCTGCAAGCTGTAAGCTTTGTAAAACACGTAACTGATTTTGGTTTATTATATTGTATAGGATTGAAAGGCAAAAGCCAGAATGCTGTTTGTTTTCCTCATTTCAGGGTCACACAGAAGCAGTTCGGTGTCTCCGCTTTAGCCCTGATGGGAAATGGGTGGCCTCTGCTGCTGATGATCACACTGTAAAGGTAATTTATTGTGACACCCTCCTTATGTGCTTGTGGCACATGGGAATGCTGGGATTGTCTTTTTACCAGGCATTACCAGCACTCACTCATAAACACCCTTAGTTCATTAGGCAGCTGGCTGAGCCCTGTGGCTTTGCAGAGACCAGTTTTCTCATGGGGATCGTGTCTGATGGACCACAACTCCCATAGAAGAGCTGCATGGGTTGAAATGCCCTTATCCAGCAGACACATTGGGAGAGACTATGCACAGAAAAATTCATGTTTTGGTGGTAGTAGAGTTGTGATACCTGAATGTTGGCCTCAGTAAACCTTGTAGAATGAGTTGTCCACAGCACATTGCTTCACCAGACTAATTTGTGTCTCTGCTTGTGTTATACACATTACATGTGATTATCAGTCTGAAAATTGCTGTCAGGACCGAGCAGAGCAAGAGAAGGAGTTCAGAAAAGTATTGACTTCAAGTAGTGACTTCAATTGTTTCATGTGGAGTGTGGAGGAATGCGGATGACGGACTGATTTTATTTTCAGTTTCACATGATTAACTGATCAGTTATTTCACTGCATTTTCAAGTGGAGATTGGAGCACAGGAAGAAGGAATTTCTAAGGAATTCAGAGCTTTTGGATTTTTCTTTGTTCACTTTTGAGATACAGTCTGTAGGGACAGATGGAACTGCTATATTTTGTCTCAGTCTCTAGATATAAAACAGAAACTTCTAGGGGACAAATTACATGGAAAATAGAAGATAATGCAAAAAAAACCAAAACAAAGCCTTAAGTGACTGGGATGGTACTTTTTCCCTGATTATTGCTGTATTTGACAGACTTGAGTCTGTTCTTGGAGGGGAAAAGTGTTAGAAGTTTGCTAGTACAAGGAAATCCCAAGTGTATTGGAAATCTCTAACATGAAATCTCTTCAAGAGTCTCTGTTCTTTCCTCCTTTCAGCTGTGGGATCTGACTGCTGGGAAGTTAATGTTTGAGTTTACAGGACACACCGGCCCAGTAAATGTTGTTGAATTCCATCCCAATGAATACCTTTTGGCTTCTGGCAGCTCTGACAGGTACATAATGGGAGGGAGAAAGAAGGGAAATGTATATGTGTGTTCCATTCCAGAGGAATGTCACAACTGAAACCTGCCATTGCAAGAGCCAGACATCTAGACAGCAGGACGTGGCATCTGTGATGGGCAGAACACGGAGATCTTCCCTTCTCATCCAAAATTGATGGCACCTTCTGCCGCACTAGAAGCCAATGTGTAGCCCCAAGCATCTCAGTAATCCAGCTGACATCCTGTGTGAACAGCAGGCAGCCCTGCTCAGCTGGCAGGGTGTTCTCTTAGCTCTGGGTCAGCTCTAAATGCCTGTCTGTGTCTAGAGCCTCTAAGTGTCTCTGTCTGGATTCATGGATCTTAGCTAGACCAGCCTTCTGTGTAGGGTCACTGTATGTGCACAACAGCAAAAGTCATTCTAACTGTTAGTGTTTTGTTTAAAATCTGGATCCTACTGTGATTTTTAGAGCGATGAACAATGAATTTTGTTGTGTTGTGTGTACAGAACTGTTCGGTTCTGGGACTTGGAGAAGTTTCAAGTTGTGAGCTGTATTGAAGAGGAAGCTACTCCTGTCAGGTACATTAAATTCCTGAAATGTGCTAGGCAGAGATAAAAGGTGGGGAGAAGCGGGGGATTTCCTCAGAGAGAGATGTTACTGAGGAGAAGTTTGGGCTGCTGGAGATGTTGCACAGGCCCACTAGGTTGCACAGGTGAACACCAGATTGGGAGGTTCATTGTTAGAAACAGTACTGAAGGTGTTCAGTGTAGTCAGAGATCCACAAGGACTGAGCGAGGTAGGAATGCTGTGCCTGATTCTCCTCTTGCCTTCTTCCCAGGTGTGTGCTCTTCAACCCGGATGGCTGCTGCTTGTACAGTGGCTTCCAGGATTCGCTGCGTGTATACGGCTGGGAGCCAGAGCGCTGTTTTGATGTGGTCTTGGTGAACTGGGGAAAAGTAGCTGACTTGTCTATCAGCAACAACCAGCTGGTAAGCCACTGCTCCTGAGGCAGGGGGAGGCAGCTGTGAAACACAAGATAAAATCCTACTGCCTCCTTGCAGGCCTTCAGACCTGTACGCTTGTGTCAGGGCTTGCAGCATGCCCAAAGGCTGTGTGCCTTGTGCTCCACTTTGTCTCTCCTTGGCTTCTGGAGGAAAGAACTGGAGCTTAGTTTGACCAGTATTCAGAAGCTACGCTTGGCAAAAGTTTTATCTAAGCCTTTCATAAATCACTGGCAACTTCAGGTTGAAAAACCTGCAGCACTGAACTGAGCAGTCTTCAAGCACAGTTGCTCAGGGTCCCTCCATCATGCCTGTTCTCAAAAGGGCTGGTGTGCACCCCACTCCTTGGTGAATTACCTTGATCTTTTGCCTCTGCAGATAGGAGTTTCCTTTGCACAAAGCACAGTCTCTTCCTTCGTTGTGGATCTCAGCAGAGTCCCAAAGTCAGATTCTGTTCCTCACGGGTTGATCAGGGACGACCAGCCTCTTGTGCCACCTACCCCTACAGGGTCCTCCCTTCGCCGCATCTATGACAGGCCCTCAACGAGCTGCAGCAAGCCACAGAGGTGAGGGAGTCTGCCTGCTTGTTGAGTTTCAAGATTTTAAGGGAACGTACCAGGCACTCAGTGTTCTCTCTCTGACAATACAGCTTCCCCTGACAACATCTCTTTTTCCACAGCAGAGTGAAGCACAACTCGGAGAGTGAGAGGCACAGTCCTAGCAGTGAAGATGACCGGGATGAGAAGGAATCAAAGGCTGAGATCCAGAACCAGGAGGATTACAAAGAGATCTTCCAGCCCAAGAATGCGATCTGTCAGTACCAGGGTTTATTGTGCTTTTGAGTAGTGTTTGGGTTTGAGATCAGGATGCTGAACTGATTCGGTAGAACTGACCTTTGGCTTACTGTAACAGAGACTTAACCTGTGACTGGAGAGTTTAGAAAGCTTTTCTTTAATATTCTGTGCTTGGACACTGAAACACAGATCATGTTGGTGAATGGCTTAAAGGTGGCACCTTTACTAGGGTTCAGGGATGTCTGTTTGAAGCCTGGCACAGAATCCAGAGCTTCACTGTAAGTGTGCTGCCTTCTTACCCTGATTAGAGTGTTAAGGGAATTTTATTAGCTTAGAATTTTGATATATATAAGATCAGCAGTCTTCATTAAAGAAGGAAAGGCAAAATGTTTTGTTAAAGCAGAGATTATTGTTTAGGAGGCATTGTGCAGTGTCTGTATCTCATTTTTATGCAAACGATAAAAATGAGATACTCTTTCTGAGGAATTAATAGCAATTATTTTTATTTACTTATATCAATCAATAACAGGAGGTGTATTTTTCCTAATATCATTTGTTGTGACAGTGCCTTGTCTCACACTTCACACCTCTAGAGCAGCAGTGAACCACAGGGGTCAATTTTGTTGCTCCTATCCATGAAGGCCGAAAGCCTTTAGCTGAACTCAACAATAGTGTCAAGGCCCAAAGGAGATATAACTCTGCTTTTTCTATCACTGATTACCCTCATGTGTGGAGTTGTTGGAGATATCTCTGCTCCAAGGTTGAATTACCACTTATCTGTAGCCTTGGATGCTTCTTCATTTGTTTATTTTTTTAATCTTATTCTGTAGGCCGAACTCCTCCTCGAAATGAGCCCTTTCCAGCCCCTCCTGAGGATGGTGAGTATGGAAATGACCCCTTGGTGGGGATGGGGTTAATGGCCCTCAAAAGAGGGCAGAAATGAAGGCAGAAATGACTCCCTGCAGTGTAGCAAAACAGAACCTTTGCTCTCAACTCTTGAAAGTAACAATCAGTTTCTGCTTTCCCACTTGTCTCCCCCTTGGCAGAGCCTGGAACTGCAAAGGAAGCAGTGAAGCCCAGCCAAGCTGCGGATGTCCAGACCTCGTTGCCAAAGCAAGAGCCTGTACGTACTGTGTGATCTGTGAATCGCTGTTCCTGCTCCCTCTGTGAACGATGTGCAGAGCTGGAGAATTTGTGATTTCTACTCAGGCTGATTCCTTCACTGAAGGGCAGTAAAGTGGGTTCTCCAGGCTTTGTCCTTTTGTCCTGCCAAGTGTCTTGCCTTAGCGGTAGAACCAAGGCCAAGCCTCCGACAGGCTCTATTGTTTTAGTTTGCTGCTTGTGCTTGCAGTGATGCTTCTCCTTGCGTCTCAGAATTGGGGCACTCAAGAGAACCAAGTGCCAGGTTTCTACAAATGCTTGAACAGAGGCTGTTCTGTTGCCAAAATTGCAAGCAGCTGATGGGGCAGGATTCATTATACTGGCTTCTTTAGAATTCTGTCTTAGCCTTCAGGCTGGCCACATCCCATTGCCCTAATTTCAGATAACAATAACAGCTCTTGGCGATTCTGCTGGGGCATCTCCGTGTTCTTTACAAACCTTAATTACATTGTGGTGTGTACCTGAGAGATACTTTATTGCTTCTTAAACTATTCTAGCAAACTGGAGACTGCTTCTGTGTTAGGACCCTGCTGAGAGAAGAAAGCAGGTCAGAAATGAAGGTCATCAGACTGGGGCCAGACTGTCCTGCTAGAGCTTTTATTCCAATTTCTCCTGCAGCCTGATCCAGTCCAGAGGCCACCGATTGCCTCCTCAACTTCTTTGACCAGAACAGAGCCATCAGTGATTCCTGCAGCCAGGAATGAGCCCATTGGCCTGAAGGCCTCTGACTTTCTCCCAGTAAGTGTCTCTGGACAATGCCTTCCAGCCAATGTATGTGTTGGGTGGCATCAAAAAGGGAGTGCTCTGTTGTGATTGGTGTGAATACAGCAGAGCTGAGCCCCGCTCATGAAGAACCTGTTACCAAAGCAGAGAACAAGGGGTGAGACAGTCACTGAACTATTCCATGTGCCAGACAGTGGTTCATTTAAAAAATTGGAGTCTGCCATTACATGTACATAATTTCACAGGAATCCCTGCCTCTTGCATCTTGGAGGCTTCTTGGTCTCTCTTGGGGAGGGTGTTCCCTTGTCCTATAAAGGGGGAAAGACCAGAGCATCCTGATGATCCCAAACTCTAAATGTGAGCAAAGGAAATAGTGGTTCTAGCATGGCCTGGGCAGGAATCAAATTGAGAGTCTGATGAATTATGTTGAGATTTATACTTTGCTGTTTCCAGACAAGTGTTTCACATAAAAGAATAGGTTTATGTGAAAACATTTCTTCATTGAAACCTACTGGTTTTGAAAACTTACTTTAAATTCACCTTTTTTGAGAGTTTTCCCAAAGCTTTAAACATGTTTGTGATTGACGTAGTAGAAAAAGCAGGAAATAAGTAACTAAAATCAGAACAAATGGAGCATTTCCATTTCAAAAGGTTTTTACTACCATCTACAAGGAAGTCAGTATTCGCTGACATTCTGTGCACCAAAATTGGCTTTCACCTAGGCCAGAGAATGCTCCCACCCTTCTGTGCCATCCTGCTCTGTTATTGGTGTGTGTACTTCCAGGCTGTGAAAAACCAAAGCCAGACAGAGCTGGTGGATGAGGAAGCCATGTCCCAGATCAGGAAAGGCCACGAGACCATGTGTGTGGTGCTCACCAGCCGCCACAAGAACCTGGACACCGTGCGGGCTGTATGGAGCACCAGTGACATCAAGGCAAGATGTGGAGATACCTGTGCCTCATGAGGGGAGCAGCTGGGCAGCTCTCTTTGCTTGTCTGGGGCTGATTCTGCCTCATACAAAACACAGGGTCTCACAGCTTTTGTCCCCAGGGTTGCACCACAGAGTGCTGCTGTGTCCCACCTGCAGCTGAATGGTCACAAAGAAATGTGGAGAAAACTTTCCCATGAGAGAGTTCTCTTCCCTAGCCAGCTTCATGTTTCCTCTACCTTGTTTTGGAAAAGCTGCACTAGATACTAATTTGCATTAGCTTAACCAGTTTGACCTCTGCAGTAGATGACTTTTTCTTCCCCTTCTCTCTCAGAACTCTCTGGACTCTGCAGTGGCAATCAACGATCTGTCTGTTGTTGTGGATCTCTTGAATATTGTCAACCAAAAAGCGTGAGTCCTGGGTGGGGTCAGCCCCTGGGATGCTCAAGAGCTGCCTGGCTGGGAGTTGGGAGCTCTGCCTTGTACCTGCCCCGTGTCTAGTGGGCCATGGCAGCATGAAGTTCATGTGCTTGTAGTCACGTCTTCAAGCCTGCAGTGACAGTAACTGCTGGAGTTGTCTGGGGCCAAGGAAAATCAGTCTTGGGGCTTCATAAAGTGGTTCTGCTGAGAGTCAAAGAAATGTGTCAGAACCTGCCACTTTCTCTCACGAGGGGGAGTCAGTGAACTTGCTCAGTGAACTTAAGTGTCTCTGTCTGGGCATTTGCCAGGAAGTCTTATTTGTGTCGGCCCAGCTTTGTAAAGCCTCAGTCTCCAGTCTCAGGATATGTCCTTTTCTTTTCAGGTCTCTCTGGAAGCTGGATTTGTGTACCATAGTCCTGCCGCAGATAGAAAAACTACTCCAAAGTAAATATGAAAGGTGAGGCCCCAAGAACATGGTGTGCTTGGGGGACAGGGTGTAGGTAGTGATAGGGGAGCTCTGCTGGGCATTTTGTATCTGAAAGAAAATCCTGAGAAATCACTGCAGGTACAGTATCATGCTGATATGATGCCTGAAAAAGAACGATGGAGTTGCCGGGTGTGTGTGGGAAAAGATACGGAAAGTATGCGTGGGCAGGAAGAGCAGGATAGTGGGATTTGTCGTAGGTGTGTTGATTGAAGACAGCTCTGGCAGCCAGGAGAGGTCATGTAAAACAAGTGGGCTTTGCACACTGCTGGGAGTGAATCTGTCAGCTTGGGACAAGGGGAATGAAGTCCTGCAACAGCGCTGGGGACTCATCTTTAGGGGGAAAAATTTGCCGCCTCTCTCTTAAGATGGAGTTTCTGCTCTTCGTTTCTTCTGGGAGAGAGGTTCCTGCCAGGTTCCCTTGGCAGGACATCTCTGCCCTTGAGCAGAGAGGTCCCACTTGGTGGGGTGTGTGCCAGGACCTTTGGAACAGGCTTGCTTTGTGAAAGCTTTGGAACTGAGATGTGTTGTTGGTAATTGGCTGTTGCTCTCCTTCCCTGGTTACAGGTGGTGGTGTGGGGGTGCTTGAGGGCTCTGTGCAGCGGGGACAGGAATGAAATTCAAGTGGGCCTCGATTCTCTGTTTTTCAGTTATGTGCAGACTGGCTGCACATCCCTGAAACTCATTCTCCAGAGATTCCTGCCACTCATCACAGACATCCTTGCTGCACCACCTTCTGTTGGAGTGGACATCAGCAGAGAGGAAAGGTGAGGCACACGCTTCCAGTTGCTCCCTCCTGGGACCAGCCTTTCTCTTGGGTGAGCTTTGTCCTTGCCATCAAGGCTCTGATACCAGACTGGACATGCCTTCCCTTTGTCTGCAAACACCAATCCCTCCTACGCAGAGGAAAAGGCCAAGGACCGCTTTTCCCTTTGCCTTTGTGCGTTGAGTCATACCTAAACAAAGTATCGGGAGTAGAACCACTCTGTGGCTTCCTCTTCTGCCTTACAAGATACATGAGCTGGTAGCCAGGCCTTGGATTTAGAGCTCATTCACAGGATAGCTCCTCTCTGGGAATTGGCCTTTGGAAAACAGCACCTCCTTCCTCCCTGGACTGTACTGCCAAAGGGGGAAGAGGGGTGAAAGAGCCCTTATGTGGATGCCATTCTCCTGTCTCATCAGGACGTGGGCTGAATGCCTGGTGTTTTTGCAGGGCTGTGCTCATATTTCAGCCTCTTCCAGGCCATTTTCAGGGCTTTCCTCTCCTGCTTGAGTTGCCTCTCTGGCACTGCAAAAACAGCCATGCCTCAGGCAACTAAGGATTCATGCTGTGTCTGCTGTCATTTTTTTCCAGGCTTCAAAAATGCAAGTTGTGCTACAAGGAGCTGAAAAACATCAGCAACGTAGTTAAGAACAAGTCTGGGCTCAGTGGCCGCCATGGTAGTGCCTTTCGGGAACTGCTTCTCCTCATGGCTGTCCTGGACTAACAGCCACCACCTCCTCGTGTACAAATACAGGTGGCCAAGCTTCCCCTGCTCGTGGTCTGGCTGGATTTCAGATCTCTCCGTGTGTCCGTCTTTTCCCCCTGCCCCTCTCCAGCATGGTAGGGAAGTGGAATCTGGCTGGCTGGTCGCCTACCCAGCCCTGGTGCCTTACGGGCTGGATGGAGGACCCGAGTGGAGAGACGCGTGTGCTGTGTGAGGGGCCCTGGCGGGTGGAGGGCCCCACAAAGCCCTATAGGGAAGCTGCTTCATTTCAGCTCTTCCTCTCAGCATCAAGCTCTGGGCTGCTCTGTGTGCTGGCCTGTCCCTGCAGGAGGGCTCTGAGCCTGCTGTCACCCCTCCTCCCCGCTTGTGCTGTCGGTTCTTGTTGCTTGGCCCTGTGGGCCAGGGCCCTGCTCTCGCTGTGCAGCTGCTGAGGACTGCAGCCACCGCCCCACAAACGCCTGCTGTGGGGTGGATGCCCTTTCCATACAGAAGGGACTTCAACTGCCATGGGGGACCAGCCCCTTTGGCTTCGTGTGACATTGGCAAGGACGCTGTGCCACTGTGCTGGTACATCTCAAGGACCTGAACCAAGAGACTTTCCCTGGGCTTCTCAGACATCCCTGCTGGCACCCAGGGCTGCAGAAGATCAGTATCTTCAGAGTGTGCTTGGATGTGAGGTCTACCTGGACCTGTTAAAATATGTGACTTAAACAGGACTCATGGTATGTGTTTGCCTTTTGGGGTGAGGATTTGGAAGGGTGGAGGAACAGAGGGACATGGACTGATGTCTTTCTACATCCACTGGACCATTCTTAGAGGTTTGTTTTTGGTATTTTCCCCCAATAAATGTCTGTCAGAACCTTTCTGTCCCTCTTTCTTCTTTCCTGTGGGGAAAGAGGTTCCTGTTGGTGCTTTCCCTGCTCTTCCCAGCCTATCTCCCATTTTATACACTGGAGCCTGTTCTCCAGGAATCTGTAACTTACAATGAATTTTATTAAAATATTTGTAATTTTTTTTTAAAGCTGTGTTAAATGCCTGAATCTCTTGAAGTCCTCTTCACCTTGGCATGGCTCCTGGCTGGGAGTGCCCAGGAAAAGCAGGGCTCTGTTCCCTGCCTGTCCCAGAGGAAGCTGACCATTCTCACCCTTCCTGCTGGGAGGCTGTGGTGAACAACAGGAGAGCCAGCACTTGCCAGGTGGCTTGTGGAAATCCCGGGGGTGGTTTCACTCTACTGGGTCGTTCCCAGCCCAAGGAGCAGTGTCATCATTTAGGGCTCATCCTTCTCCCTGGCTGCGCGCAGATCTCCCTCCCCCAGCTCTCCAGCCGATCTGGGTGGAGTGGCAGTGCTGCCTCTGAGCTCCTGAGCCAGGGAGTGCGTTTGGAAGGCTGTTCTGGGGAGGTGGAGTGGGGCCATCAGGAAAGCTAAAGTCAGTCCCCACATTGCTGATGCTTCATCCAAACAGTCAAGTTTTGGGAACAAAGGGGAGAGCCTGCCTTGCTCCGAGGCTGGCTTGTTCAGCAAGAGGCCCTGGCACTGAGCCACTGCAGGACTGACAGTGAGTGCTGCCTGCTTTGAGCACCCAGGAGTGTGTCCTCTTGCTCTGCAGCTGCTTCTGGCCCCATCTGGTGATAATCCCATGCCTGGACCCCCATGAGGTGTGCAAAGGCTCTGCCAGCCACCGGGCTATTGTTGGGATGAAGGTGGAGCAGGACATGGGCGCAGTTGGACTCACGTCGGATTTAACCACTGCTCTCCTGCTAATTGCAGGAGCCTGATAGCTGCAAAATGGGGTGAGGACTGTGCTGTCAGGCTGGCCCTGGGGGCAGCTGCAAGGGGAAGGATATGATGGGCTTTTCCAGCCCTATGGGAGATGCTGGGAGGAGAGAAGAAGCAGCCACCCCACCTCAAGGAGAGTTCAACAGCAGAGCAGGCAAACTGGCTTTAACAGTTTATTTAAAATAAGTTTTGTTACAAAACAGGATATTTTTTAATTATTAAAATACATAGAAACATCTAATCTTACAAAAGGCTAAATTTATTTTTCCCTTTTTTGTTTTTAAATAGAATACACTGTGGAAGTGTGAGAGGAGAGGGCTGTGGTGGAAAGAGCCATCAGTACATCCAGCAGGGATTTGCAGCAGGAGGAAATGTATCCACAGGTAGGTGCTGAGAGGTCCAAGGGCAGTGCCATCCCCTCCCATGCCCCTGCCAACCACTCTTCCCCTACATACGCCAAGAGGCTTTTGGGCTGGAGGTTTGGGGTCTTTTTGTTTGTTTTCCACTAGTTTTCCATTCCAAGACCATGTAAACAAGTATAAATATTTCAAACACTTCCATCTCGACCACACTGTGATCTCTCTTGACAAGACAACTGGTAAATAACTTTACAATAGCTTCATTCGAGACTGCTCCATCCCTCCTGGTGCCGTGTACTGCAGGCAGCCAGTGCGGGGCCCTGGCAGCACCGGCACTGTGAGGAACGGCAGCTCGGCTCATGCACAGCACCGGGGGCCTTCATGCAACAACAGGGCTTGAGAAACCGACAGGGAAAGGAGCTGCTGGGATTTTTTGTGGCTTAACGTGGAGGAAGCACTGCTCTGAAAGACATCGGGCAGCTGCCCAGACGCAGACTTGCAGGAGCTATGGCCAGGCTGGCCCTGTGGCAGCAGCAGAGGCAGGGCCAGGGGTTGGTCTGGCTCTGTGCACCCCTTCCAGCCACATCTCATTGTAAAAGCAAAGCTGGGGAGATGGAGGGAGCACCCAGCAGCTCCCAGCTCTGGCTAAAAACATCTGTCCAGCAAAAATAAACTCACAGAGCTGAGCATCTGAGGGGGCAGATCTCCGCCCAGCACCACTGTCCCCCATCGTCAGAGGGTGGGCTGACTGCTGGGAGACCCTGACCCCATGCTGCTTATGGTGAGAGGTGCCATCACCCTCTGGTCAAGGGTCCTGGTGGCCAAGGGAACAGCACCAAAGCCTTCATGTCTTCCAGCAGCCGTCTCTGAGTCACTGTGAGGGGCTGGGTCCTGCAGCAGGTTTGATGCCATGGCTGGCACTCATCACAGGGGGACTGGCCTCAGCTTCCCTGGGGGGAGACATGCATGGGTTACAGCAGGCAGGGGCACAGCCACCAGCGCCCCAGCCCCCTCTGGTGGCATTGTAGCAGGAGCTGGCACCACAAGCATTCCCAGGAGCATCCCTGCAGAGCCCGGCAGCCCTGCCGTGCCTGGGAAGCGGGACGAAGCAGAGCCCTCCACCAGCACCGGCCGCAGGCACTCACCTGGCAGCCACAGCTGCCCCTAAGTCAGGCTGAAATCAAAGGGGAGAGAGGTTCAGCCTGGTGGCATTGCCCTCCCCCTGCCCCCTGAGCCATCAGCCATCAGCGCCTTCGAACCAGGGCACTCTGGGGGAAGTGCTAACCATGGCTAATTAGCCATAAGTTAATGAGCTGACTACAAATCTGCTGGCTTCCCCCTGCAGACTTTGCCATGGGCTGGTGTCTGGAGCCTCTTGGGATGGAGGGACCCTGTTTGGGTTCTCAAGCTGTCCCACCACCCACCTGAGGTCTGGAGCTTCCTGCGGATGGAGGCAGAGTGACTGGAGAGCTGCCCCGGGCTAGGGGATGCGTGGCCCCGGCCAGGTGGTGCTGCAGAACCCGGCGAGTCACCCTGGGAGGAGAAGGGGACACAGCCCCAGGGTCAGCCCATGCCAGGCCCCAGAGGGAAGGAATGGGGTGGGCTCGCAGGTAGATTGTGCATGCCTGGGTAGTGGTGTCCAAATGTTCTCGGGGGATACCATGGGGCTGCTGCAAAACAGACTTGAAACAGCCAAGGTGGCAGCATTGGCTGGACACTGCAGTTTGGGGACAATCTGCATCCCACCAGGTGATTGTCCCCAATGGAGGGGAACATCCAACAACTCTGGGGACCTCGTGTGAGAGCAAAACAGGGAGGATCCCTGGGGTTAGGGTGGACAGGAAGGGCACCAGAAGCCTCTTGGGTACCTCCAGGTGCTCGTGGCTGGGCCAGGAGCCCAGCTCAGCCTTGCGGGAGACAGGACCCAGCTCCACGGAGCGAACCCTCTCTGCAAACTTCAGGGAGCACAGCGTCTCACTGGTGTTCTTCTCGGCAGGGGAGACCTGTGGTCAGGGAGGAGCAGGCACAAAGTCACCCTGGCAGCTGCCTGTGCGCCCCAGGGGCTCCCCCCTAGAAAACCTGCTGCTGCTGGCTGGTGAGATGCTATTATTAACCTGCCCCTCCCAGGACAGCCCTGTCCATCCGTGCCTGGGCCAGCGTCTGAGCCAGTTGGATTCCCTGTCACCAACTGCCCCAGTGCGAGGAGCAGCCGGGAATAGCCGTGGCAGGTGCAGGGGCTCAGGCAGCCCCCACAGGGGCTCGGTGTGGGTGCCAGCAGCTGGGAGTGGGGGGGTCACAGGGCAGGGGTGGAGAAGCTGCTGGAGCTTAAAATCCTCCCAGAAAAAGAGGGGATGGGGAGATGACAATATACGAAGAGATTGTGCCCATAGGGATAGCATCCGTGTGCAGGCAGGGAGGGCAGGATCTTGAACCTCTGAGTTCATTCTCCATTCCTTGGCCTCATCTGGGGTGCAGAGACAGGGAGAGAGCTGCCGCTGGCACCATGACTGCAGACTGGAAGATGTCCCATGGGCAAGCCCCATCCCTTGATTCCAGCCCAGCTCCTGCCTCCAGCATCCCTCCCACCTGCCTTGGGGGTGAGAAGGGACCCAGAAATCACGTTGACTGTCTCTGGGGATACAGGCACTGGGTGGCCAGCGCCTACCTGCACCATCATGAGGGTCTTGCTGTCGCCGCTGAGCGAGTCCTGCAGCAGGTAGGTCAGCTTGGAGTTGCGGAAGGGCACGTGGCCCTGCCGGGAGCGCAGGGCATAGATGACATCGCCCAGGGCCGACAGGGACTTGTTGATGTGCTGCGCCTCGCGGAGCCGGCTGCCCTTCGCGCCCGAGCGCCCGACCCGCTCCGAGCCCGCCAGGTCCACCAGGTTCAGCTTCCCTGAGGACACACAGCCACACATCCACTGCTGGCATCAGTGCTCAGCCCCACACACCCCTGGGATGCCACAGCCCAGGTGCCCTGGGGAGGGGTTTGCCGTGTGACACTCACCTGTGGTGCGGAGCCCTGTGCTGCGGTCGAGGCCGCGGACAGTAACGATGAGGAGGGCATGGGAGCGAGAGCTGTGCTCATTCAGGTTGGTGCACTCTGTCACCCGTTTGACGTGGCCAAACTCGAAGACCTGGGGGAGCCCGGGGAGTTGAGGGGGAGAGGCCAACCTGCCCCAGTCCCACCACAAATGCCCTGTGATCCAGGGATGCCCAGGGATGTAACCTGAGCATCAGCCCCACAAGGGGTGCCTGGCCCATCAGGGCAATGACTGCTGTCAGGTCTCAGCCTGGGTGATGCACCAAAGGCAGGGGGTGACAGGCAGGGCACTGCGGTGACAGCCGCATCCCACTAATCCCTCAGGAACTCTCTGGGCCCCACACTTTTATTTTTAACCCCCTGTGGCCCACCCCATGGGACACTGACCGTCACATCACACCCAGGGACCTATTTTGGTCTCTGTTGCTCCCCATGGCTTCAGAAATGCTCCCAAATCCAGGAGTCACACACCAAAGACCCCTGCCCAGATCACTGCACCCCTGCTGCCACCCTCCTGTGGCCACCACCCCCCATCTCCCCACACCTTGTTGATGTCCTCCACGCTCTGCACCCTGAACTCGGTGAGCCCGGGCACGTAGAGCTGCCCGCTGCCATCGGGACACAGCTTGATCTCCAGCTTCTCCTGTGGCTCCTTCCCCAGCAAGTCCCTGGGCAAAGGGTCACCCGTTATCATTCCCATCCCAGGAGGGTGCTGGCATCCATTCTGCAGCTCAGGGCTGTGTGCCAACCCTGCCAGAGCAGCCGTCTCTTCCCGGGAAAGCTGCACATCCTATTTATAGACCTCAACTCTCTTGGCTCCCATATGCCTCCTCTCACCCAATTCAGACCATGCTCCCATCCCTGCTCCTGGTTATTCTCATGGATGTGCTCCCAGGCTCCTCCCCTCCTGTGGCTGGACTAGGAAGGAAAATATTTCTCATGATTTCAGCTCCCAGTTACAAATTCCTAAATATAGCGTCTGTGGGCAGGGGAAAGGGGGAGAGGGGGATGCCCCCACCGCTGCATCAGGGCCAGGGAGTGGGAGTGATGGCACAACTGGGAGCCTGTGTAAGCGATGGAGCTCATGAGAAGGGCAGTGTACACCAAATACATTAAAAATACATCCTTGCAGGGCCAAATGCAGTGCTGAGGGCCCTGGGACAAGCTGTGAGGCCTAGGCAGGGGTGGAACGATGTGGGGGAGAGCAGCATGGGGTAAGGTCCAGAAAAGCTTCTTCCCCCTCCCCATACCTGAGCGCCTCATTGTAGATCTCGGCGGCGCTGACAGTGATGGCGTAGTCCCAGTCGGCCGCCTTGCCCCGCACCTCGGAGAAGAGGAGCTGCAGGGCCCGCTGGTTGATCCCCGGGTTTGCTGCCGTCCCCTGATAGATTGGGGTGAGAAACGGGGGGATAAAACACCCTCTTGCATTTTATTCTGTATTTTTTCTGAGCTGAAGCAAAGCCCAGGGGGCTGTTGTGGAGCAGCAGTGAGCATCAGTGGTGAGCACTGGGTCTGAGCTGGCCACCAGCCTGGGTGCCGAGACTGGGCACTGCAAGGTGGGAAGCTGAGGAAGAAGATGGAAGCAAAGCCAAGCAAACTCACCTCCATCGTGTACGTTTTTCCTGCTCCTGTCTGCCCATAGGCAAAGATGCAGACATTGTAGCCATCAATGCAGGAGGTGACCAGGGCTTGAACCTCTCGAAACACCTGGGGAAGACAGGGGAGAGTGAAGAGAAGGTGGCCGCCTCCTCCCCTCACACCAGCAGTGTGGACAGCAGCACCCACCTCCTCCTGGGACGCTTGTGGGGGGAAGACCTTATCCAGCTCAAAGGACACCTGCTTCCCCTTGTGCAGGAGGTGCAGGACAGCATCATCATCAGCATCAAAGGTCACAGCGTTGGCTGCCTCGGGGCCCTCCCCGTCCTCTTTCGTGATGGGACGGACTCGCCCAAAAACACGGATATTTCCTTGGAGGGGAGAAGCAGGGAGTCAGCCATCAAACACTGGGTGGGCTGAAGCATCCTGCAGCCAACCCAACCACCTTATGGGGATGCTCCCCTGTCCCTCCTGTCCCACCGCAGGGACACCACACCCCGCACACCTTTCAGCCGCACCAGTTCGTTGTGACACTTCTTGCGGAGCTGCAGCTCCCGCCGGTATTTGCGCAGCAGCTCCCGGTTGGTGCTGTTCACCTCCTCGATGGCCTGGCTGATCTATGGGACAGCAGAGACCAGTGGTTCAATGACCACCCAGCACCTCCACCCTGCATGGAAGGGTGCTGGGTGGTGGTCGTGGGGGGGGCTCACCTCGGCCCTGGCACTGCGTAGGGTTTCCTGGAGAAGCAGGGGGAAGTCGCGGACCTGACGCTTCAGGCAGTTGTAGTCGTGGGTGAGGGTGCGCAGCGCCGGCTGCAGCATCAGCAGGTTGGTCCGGACACCTGCAGGCATGAGGCAGGGTGAGGGGCAGATGATGACACCCCAGCATCAGTCAGGCAACCCTGCAAGCCCCCTACACCCTCCTCACCTGCCAGGTTCTCGTGCACAGCCTTCATCTCCACCTGGGCACGGGAAAACGCCTCTTCGATGGCGTGGTTCTTCTCCTCCTCCAGCGCCTGCATCTCCTCCAGCATCTGCCCATGGGTTCGCTCCAGCTCAGCCTCATATATCATGATCTGGGAGAGGAGCAAGTGGGGGTCAGTGAGTCAGTGCCCATCTGCTGCCACACCGTGTCACCTGGCAAGCACCAGGCAGGCAGAGAATGTGGGGTGAGTTCTGATTTACGCCTGTCACACTCAGACCTGAGCTTGGAGCTGAGCCTCCGTCTTCTGGGAGCTCTGCAGCTGCTGCTCCATCTCCTTCAGCACCTGCTTCTGCATCCCCACCTGCTCCTGCAGGTACTGGTTTCGGGACTGGGTCTCGCACAGGGCTTGTTTTGCCTTGGCTGACTCCACCTCCACCGTCTTGATGATGTACTGCAGGGGAAAACACCCACAGATGGGGTATACTGGGGAAACAGCACCTGAAGGGCTTGGGATGGAGCTGTTGCTGGCCCAGGGGGAGATAATTTAGGAAATCATGGTGGTGTGCTGATGTGCTCAGGGCAGAGAGATGGGTGGCACTTGCAGGGCACCCACTGGGCACTGTAAGGCATCCAGCCCAAGCAGGAAAAATGGAGAGCCCTGTGGTGCTCACCTTTATCTGCTGGGGCTGGGACTTGAGGCTGGCGATGGTCTCCTGGCTGTCCCGCAGCCGCCGGCTGAGCCGCTCCTCCTCCTCGGCTCTCTCAGCCAGGGAGTCCTTGAGCCGCAGCTCCACCTCAGCCACGCGGTTGGTCTTCTGCTGCACCTCCAGGTCCAGCTCCACCAGCTTGGCCCGTGTCTCCTCTGCCTCCCGCTGCAGCTGGGACAGCTGCTGCTGCAGCCTGGCATTCTCCTGGCAAAGGACAGGAAAGCCAAGGCCATGTCACCCATAGGTGCCCGTCACCCTGCCACCACCACTGCCACCACCACTGCCACCACGGGCGGCTCACCTGCAGGTGGGGGCAGTCTCGGCACGGTGCCTGCTGCTGCTGCTCCTGCTGCCGCCGCAGCTCCCGCAGCTCCCCCTCGCACGCCTTCATTTCCTGCCGCAGGCGCTCATTCTCGGCCGCCAGCAAGTCCCGGTGCTTCTCTGCATCTGTGCCGCCCTGCCCCGGGAGCGGATAGCAGAGGACATAGAATCTCCTTGCACTCCAAGAAGCCCCAGCCTGCTGCCCTCATGGACCCCCTAGTCCATTGTATAGAGGAGCCCTCAGTGTGCCATTCCCAGGGAGTCCCTGCCTGCCCCACTGGGAATCACTCAGCCTGCTGCACTGATGAGCCTCCTGCTGTCCCCAGGGAGCCCCAAACCACAGAGGGGCTTTCACTTCCCACTGCACGGTGACAGCCCCAGGGTCACCAGTGTGACATTGCATTGGACAGAAAATCCCACCCTTTTGTCCCTCAGTGTCTCTCGGCTTGCACGGTCCAAACTGTGATCCTGGGGAGGTTTAATCCATCTCTGTCCGCCCCGTGTTCCCTCTTCCTCCTCGGTGACCCAGAGCTCCAGTGTCCCTCGGGGCAAGGGTGGCTCAGTCCCATCCCCGTGGCGGCTCACCAGCTCTGAGCGCAGCCGGCTGATCTCCTGCTCCTGCTCCAGGAGCTTCGCCTTCAGAGTTTCCACCTGTCAATACAGACCGGGTTAACCAGGAGGCACCTCAGCGGCTTTCGGAGGAGACCCCGCGGTGCTGCCCCAGCCACCAACGTCCAGTCTGGCTCACACTTTTGTTATGCTTTAATTTTCCACCTGGCTCTGAGCACCTGATTCACACGAGCTGATTAAAATGAGTGCTAATGAAAGCTTTGCTTTGACCTTGTTCAACCATGGGTATAATTTGTCCATGTTGAGCACTAGCAGAAACCATTATTAAAAAAAATAAAAGGCATCATCTTTGGAGAAGGGAAAAAACAAACCTATCCATAGCTGTGTTTGAAGAGCCAGAAGTGTCTTGTCCTGCCCTCACAACACAGCTTTGCTCTACCTTCTCTATTTTCCTTTCTAGGAAAGTTATCTTGGTACAACGAGGGAGCAAGAGTTCTTCAAGAAGGCCACATGTCTGAGCCCTAAGGGAGGATGCTCTCCATCAACCCCCATCTGGGATCTGCCGTTCCCATGGGACCAGGCTGCCCTTCCTGCAAAACCAGGTGGATTTCAGAAATCCTCAACATTTTTCATGCAGAGACCAGTGAGGCTCTCCCAAAATCTGCAGTTATTGGAATAAACAGCAGCAGCAAGTGCTTGGTGAAGCCAGCAGTCTTGTGGGCTGTGTTTTAGCGGGGTTTCCCCACCTGCTCTGTCCCTTGCTTGACCACCATGCATGACCATCATCCCCCAGATCCCAGCCCAGCTCCCAGCTTCCCTGCTCCAGAAAGCCACCAAACCCCTCTCTGGGACGTGCCTGGATATTGCCCCATCCCAATAACCAGCAAGCAACCAGCCCTCTGTGGACCATAATTTAGGAACTGCTGATTAATAACCAATGCAGATGTGCTGACATGGGGCTGTAATTATTCTGGTAAATTATTCAGCCGCACCCTTGCGGAGATGGCAGCAGGGTGGGCAGCTCCTCCGTGTGCCCTGTGCTTGGCACGGCTGGGAGCTGGAGGACGGCCAGAGCTCCCCGGCTACAGGCGGGGGAAGGGGGCTGCTCCCAGCCAAATTCGGGATCCCCCTCCTCCCACAGCAGGTCTCCCCCACTCTGGCTGGGCGCCGAGCGAGTGCTGAGCACTTGAGTGGGAAAACCCCATTTCCATATCCACTGAGAGAGATTATTAAGCTATTTTTATAAGTATTTTTAAGGGAGGTACTGAGAAGAAAAGAGTCATGGCTTGTTCCGGGAACGCCGCCAGCCCAATCAGTTGGCGCGCACGCCGGAGCCTGCCCACCATTCCCTGTGCCATGGCACCCAAAAATGCCAATGTTCCTCCATCCCCTACCTGCTCAGGCATCTCCAGCTGCATCCTGCTCTCTGGGCGCAACAGGGACTCCTTGGCAGCCGGATCTGGCTCGAGCCGTGGCCCGGCCATCCCAAAGCTTTGGAAGTTCGGGCCAGCTCTTCACTCTGGCTGGCGTCGGCTGCGCTTGCTGCCGAACTGGCCAGCGCAGGGCCAGATCCTGCTGCGCTCGCGCTTGTGTCATGCAGAGCATGCCAACCAAATGCAGGACAATTACCTTCTCCTTTTTGACACTCGTGGAACAAGCAGAACCTGACTATAACAGCTTCCACAACAGCCACATGCAAATCCCTTTACGAGCAGCCAAAATTTCCATGTCCCTGGGACGACCTAAGTACTAGTGCTGAGGATGTGCCTGCATCAGTGCAGGAGATGGTTTTGGGGAGGAGTGTCGCAGTGGCCAAAACCTGTCCCTTCGTCAGACAATTCTGTGCCTTCACATTCACTTTCCACAGGCTGAAATTCACTAGAGTTAAACTGCCTTGTTGGTCTAACGAGCTGATCCTGCAGCAGCTGTCCTGTGCTGGGTGGATGGATGACTGGTGCAGAGCTGCATCCTGATGCCCGAAGCCCTCCTGGCCATGTCATGTCCACAGAGCCACACACCCTTGTCAGCACTGTTGCGGTGTCACTGGGGACTGCAAGCATCCCAAGGGAGGCGCAGCCAAAGCCGGTGCTCAGGAACACCCAGCGAAGAAGATGCTCCATAATGGAGATCCTACACTCCTTCCAAGTGCAGCCTGCACTAACTGCATGCCACAATGTTCCAGCCAAGCCACAGCCTGAGGCTGAAGACCCTGGCAGACCCCCTTGTGTCACCCTGTCCCCACCATACCTGGCCTTGCAGCTGGAGAGAGAGGGAGAGCTCATCGTTCTCCCGGGCAGCAAGCTTCTCCTGCAGCTCCAGCAGCTCCTCCTGCAGCCGCAGCTTCTCCTTCTGCAGATGTGCCATGGAGGCCATCACCTCCTGGATCACGGGGAAGGGCCGGGCCGCGGGCAGGCTGGCGCGTTTCCCACCGCAGAGCCTCCCTCCTGCAGCGTGAGCAAAGATGGAGCTGGTCAGGACGCGGCCACCTCGCTGGGGAGCACAGTGCCAGCCATGGGGAGTCCCCAGGGGCTGAGCTGGAGATGGGAACGCACGAAACTGGACTCGCACAAGTCTCAGAGAGCACAATGATGTGTCAGAGGCGCATCCCGAGTGCCAAGGTGCTGACCAGAGCAGGCCTGGCTAACGGTAGTGTCCAGCTGGGTGGGAGCCAAAGGGATCTGCCAATGCCAGCAGAGCATCCCAGGCCACAACACAGAGCACCTGCCCACACCACTGCACCGTGACCCAGCCCCATCACACGCCGAGATGCTGCTGCCTCGCTCACATAACAACCACCCTCGGCACGGCGCTGATTCACCCCGGCATCCTTTCTTCTGAATGAGCAGGTGCTGGTGGAAAAGCAGTGTGTGATCATGTCATTATAGTCTGCGTCATTACACACAAACATAATGGAAGCAAAATTAAAATTATACAGGTACCCTGAATGGCCATATTGCCTAATCCTTGTGTGTTTGGCTTTCTAACCTTCCTAGTATTATTTTAAACATTGCTTTCTGCATGTTAATAGAGCCACCAGTGCTGACAGAAGCCAACCTGGCTGTACATCAGAGCCTGCCAAATGACCTGGTAGCTCCCAAGAAGCAATGAGCTGGCGTGACTCATTCCCAGTGTGAGGATGAGGCACTGCAGCGGGAGAACTGCCGGTCAGGATCCCGGCTGCCCGGCGCCCTTCCCTGCCTGCCGTGGATTTCACCTGCTGCCACCAGAAACCTGAGGTTTCACAGGCAGGACCTGGTGCCGGGAATCACTGCGCTGCCTGTGGGAAGATGCTGCCTGCTTCATGGGAAACGTCCTGAATGCAAAAAGAGAGACTTTTTGGTCTGTGAATCAGATATTCCACCCTTAAGTGGAATTAAGGAGGCAGCAGAACACGCAAAAAGATGAAACGCTGGGACCAAACCACAGCTCTGCTGCTGACTGCATGTCATGGGACTTATCCAACAATGACTGCAGAAGTGATCACCAGGTTTTGTCTTCCTGCCATGGGCTGGATTACCCCAAAAGAGCACTGTCAGGTGCTGGCTTTTCTTTCTTACCATGCTGAAAGCTCAGCCCAGCTCAGGCAGGGGACTGTGGTCTTCTCTTTAAAAGCAACACACAAAAAACCCACCCCGAAATCTCCAAAGTTGACAGGAACACCAGCTTTCACCCTTTGGGGAGTGTGCAGGGATAAGACAAAATTACAGGAAGCACCAGGCTCCTGTGGACACACCACATGTCTGCACACATCATTCACACTAATCCTGGACTGGGAGCCAAGGCAGAGCCAGGTTCAGAGCCACAACATTCAGCTGCAAGTCAAACTGCCAGGCAGGAAAATCCCCCACAGATCATGCCTTCCTCCACACTCCAGCACCTTCTTCCAGCAACAGCATCTATGGCACAGGAGATGCCAGCCAGCCCTGTGTTACATCTCCCTCTGGGCAGATGTGCTGGTGGTCATGCATGGTCTGAATGTGGCAGGCAGGGCACAGTGACCCTCCTGCTTTCCAAAGTGCAGAAATTTCCAAAATTCAGAAAGCCTTTTGGAAAGATACCTGTTCCTCAGCTCTGTCCTGTTACCATTGCCAAGCAGACCCCCTTTCTCCTGCATCCTTGCCCCTTCCCAGCCACCACCCTGCACTGGGAGCTGCTCTGGGATACAGCTGGGGACCATGCCAGGAGCAGCTCCCGAGATGTTCCCTGACAAGCTCACACAATTCAATCCTGATGGAGAAAGACAGGAAACCATGAGATTTTCCCACCCTGGCACAGCCACACATGCTGCAAGGGTTTCCACACACGTTACTTTTTCCTTAAGAAGGAGGAAACAGCAGTGGGTTCACAGGAGCTCACCTGCTCTGTTCATCCAGCTCAATAATTCATCAGTCCCTGCCACCAGCCAGCAGCTGGCTGGTGTTGGATTTCTGCTGTGACCTGTTCCCCACACTGAGTGCAGCCACACATCTACGTGCACCCCAAAAAAGGAGAGGTCTCCTTGACACCCACAGGCAGGTACCAAGCCCTCATTCCATCCCATCCCTCCTCCTGAGCCCCCAACACTGCAGCCCTGCTCTCCCCCTACCTGCTTTCTCCAGGTTCATGGTGGAGGCTGCCTGCACCGCTGCGGCAGCCGCTGGCTCACGGGGGGATGCAGGCGGCTCCTCTGTGGCCGGTGTCGGGGCCCGGTGCCGCGTCTCGTCCCGCTGCTTGCACGTCGTGTCCCGCAGGGCCTGTGGCCGTGAGGAGAAACAGGTCAGTGTGCTGAGACAGTGACTGCCCACACCGTGCCAGACACGGTGCCAGCAGCTGGGACTTCATGGGGCTGGCCAGGAGGAGGGAGCAGGGCGGGAAGTGCAGAAGACAGAACATCGGAGCCTGGGGAAACCCTCCCTCCAAGGGAGTTCTGTGTTGGGAAGCTGCCAGAATGAACTTATCATGTTTTTAGTTCTCCCCATAAACAACTGCCCTTGGCTTGGCCATGCAGTTATACCGAATATTTCCTATTTTTCTCTCTATGGCCTTAAAAAGAGACTCTGACTTGCAGGCATGGCTCATGCCCTGTGGGATGGAGCCGACCTCCAAAAAAACCAGAAGAAATCTGAAAGTAGCTTTCATAAGGCTGCTATAATAGGGGATGATCAGCCTAGCTCACCCTGCTCAATAATTCCTTTTCTTTCTTAAATCTTATCTCAGAGCCCGTGGCATCACCCCACAGGCCAGTGATGCCGGGGAAACCTCACCCCAGCAGAGGGGCAAATACTTGGTACATGGCAGTAATTTGGGAGTAATTTGGAAGGAGGCGGCAGCATCCTCCTGGAGAAGCCGCGTGTCTGCGGTGCCTCTACATCTGAGACTCCAGGAGGGTTTTGCCAAAGGGAATTCATCGAGGCTGGTGTGTGATAAGAAGGTGTTTTCCTTCTTTTCAAACAAGGGGAATTTGAATGATTTGCCTGAAGTCTGGAATGAACTAGTGGCAGCTACACCAGTACATGGTGTCCCGACACTGTCCCTGGCTGTGGCACCCTTCCACCTCCTTCTCCTCCATCCCACTGGCAAACACCACCTCACGGCGCTGCATTTTCTTATCACACTTCTGCCTTGAGCTCTCCTGCCAACATGACCCCTAAGTGACCCAGAAAATGCTGTTCTGTTATGAACACTGTTCCCCATTTTTGATGCCTTTCGACTTCCCAGAGATGCTTTTCCCTCCCCACCCAGGCAGCAGAGTGCTGCTCGAGGCACACGCTGTTGGGGTCCAGGCACAAACTGGTTGTGGTGAGGGAGAGAACCAGTTGGCTCTCACCTGGATGGCCCAGACAGGCGTAGGGCATCGTCCCCATCACCCTAAAACTGTCCTCCCCACACAAGCCATGGCTGGCTCGACGCTCCTCACCTGGAGAGCCCGGCAGAGCCCACGGGGGTTTGCAGTGTCCGGCCAGCTCACGCTGAGGATTTTATGGTGAAGCAGTGCCGGCAGCAGAGGATCCCGGGGAGAGGCACCTGCTCCGCTCCCAGTGCCTAGCCTGTCCTGCCCACGGCCTGAGATGGAGCAAAGAGCATCACTGGATCCACCTGGGAGCCCAGCACAGACACAGCCTTTGGCTAGCTCAGCAAACCCATCTCCTCCTCCTCCCTGCTGCCGCCACCGCACTGGTGTGGCAGAGACAGTGCATGACTTTTATTAAAAATGTTAATTAGAAAAATTAGCCCTCCAGGGGGCGGAGACTGGTTGCCAATGACTAGTAATGAGAATTCAGGGTGTAGCATCTGTCTGGCCTCTGCAGGACCAGATCTGTCCCCCCACCAGGGATATCCCAGCTCTACCCCTTGCCAAGCTGCTCTGCTTCCTGCGATCCTATCTTGGAAAAGCTGCCAAAGCCAGCTTGCATCACTGAAACCAGACGGACGGACCCTGATGGCGTCACCTCCCTCCACTGCCCCCAAATATTTCCTTCATTTGTCAGGCAGCCGAACCTGAAAGCAGCCACGGCAGCACTTCCCTGTCCTGCTGAGCCACACAGAAGGAAAACAGCAACTCAAGGAGCCTTCTCCCACGGCTGTGTCCTCCTCTGCTACAGGAAAAGCAGCTGGCGAGGGCTACAGCCCACTGCTTGGGGACCCTGTGCCCCCCCACCTGTCTGCCACAAGCACTGCCACCATCGCGGGTGGCCAAATCTCTTCTCCAGCTGGCAGGGGAAAAAATCAATCACTTACAAATCAAACCTCAATAATGCAGCTTTTTTCCCCTAAAACCATCCGGAGGAAGTTGGATGGGAGGTGGAAGCAATGTCTGGAGGGAGATGTGCCCTGATGAAGCTAGTCCACTACTCTGGACTTCTTCCCAGCCTCTAATTATCCATAACATTTTGCGCGCGCTGTGAAAATTGAGCATTTCCAAAGCCCTGGTGAACGCCCAGATAACAGCCAATGAGTCCCCTGTCCCGGCACGGGCAGCAGCAGCCGTTGGGTAGAGGAAGTGCTGAAAAACCCTGGTTTTGGAGGCTTTGATGCCAACCAGCATTTGGCTGGACTGGCCCAAGCACCAGAGAAGAAGCTGTGCCCAGAGAAGCGGCTGCCAGCACAGAGGGATGGCAAATGCTGTAGCCAAGAGCAAAAAAAATCCAAATAGGTGGGTTCAGCCTCCCCCTTTGCCAAAACCCATCCGGCACCATTGGTGACGGAGGTGGGAAGGGCTGTTCCTCAACAAGCGGCTGCAGGTTGGGGCAAGCAGCTGCCCGCCTGCCTGCAAAGCAGCTCAGCCTCCACAGAGAAAACTCCGACTAAACTCACCCATGGGGTCCATGCGCCAGGGAGGGATAAGGAGCCCTTCCAAGGAGCCAAGGCTGGGAAGAGGCAAAGGCCCTGCATTCACCCTGCCCACGCAGATCACTCCGTTTTCTTTCTTACATGTTAAATTTTAACCTTTCTCCCTAAGTTTCCCGCTCGGAAGGGCCAGGAGGGAGATGGAGGCAGCCCTCTCTTCTCACCAGCTGGCTGCCCAGAGCTTTGTGCCTGCTTCCGAGTCCCCGTTTCTCAAATCTTGACCTTCATCCGGAAAGAAATGTGAAAAATGCAGGCTGGCCTGTTCCCAGCCTCTCCTTCCCCAGTGAGCAGGGCGTGAGCGCGGCAGGCTGAGCCCCAAGGGGCAAGGACAAGCCACCGAGCTGTACTCACCGTCCGGGGCAAGGTCCTTCGTCTTCCAGGCGGCTCCGGCGGAGGGCCCGGATCCCAGATCCCAGGCGGTGCGGGATGTGATCATGGCACGGGGGTCCCGAGTCCAGCAGCACCTCTGCGGAGAAGCGCAAGGACGGACATCTCAGCCGGTCTCAGTGTCCAGCTGTAAATCCCAGCGGGACGTTCTGGAGCAAACCACGACGGCAACCCGGCTCCGACTCCCGAAACCCGCAGGAAGTTGCATCAATCCCGTTTTTTGCTCCCGAAAAGGCGACAGCCCCGGGCTCCCTCCGTGCTCCCGGCGGATGTGACATAAACCGTGTCTGTAATTAATTTACTCATTCCTGAAGCCTCTCCAGGCCCTTCCTAACCTCGGGCTGGGACTGACTTTAGGGAGTTCGGAACTCCGAGACCATGGGCAGCCCTGTACCCGGGCGGCACCGCACCCACCGCATCTCACCGCACACAATGCACTGCACTGCACCGCACGCACCGCTCCGCACGGCACCGCCCGCTCCGCTCCGCTCCGCTCCGCACTCGCCGCTCCGCACTCGCCGCACCTCACCGGGGGCCGCTTCGGCGGGGAAGGAGACGCGGAGCCGCCCAGCCCGCTGTGGGGTCCCTTGTTCTCCCGACCGCGGCTCCGGGCGGGCGGGACCCGCAGCGGGGCGGTCCCGGTGCCGGTCCCAGCGAGCGGGCGGCGCAGCCCCGCTCCGCGCACCCCCGGTACGGGTCCCGCTGTCGGTGGCGCCGCCCGCCGCGGGCTANGCACTTCGGTAACGGAAGCGCCGAGCTCCGCCCCGCGCTCGTTGCCACGGAAACCCGTGAAACCCCCGACGGGCGGCGGAGGCGGGGCTCCCCTTCCTGCACCGGGCAGCGGCGGCGGCTCCGGGAGCGCGGGGCTCGGGAGGGGCGGCCCCGGCCCGGCTGCGGAGAGCTCCCGGGGCGTCCCCGGCGCATCCCCGGCCCCTCTGGCCAGAGCCCTGGGAACAGAAGGGAGTCTCGGTGTTCCCCATGCTCTTCCCAGGGTGGCCCGTCCTCACCACGCTCCCCTGACCCTGCCTGGGCAGAGCCCTGGGGCCTCCCGGTGTGTCCCGGGTACTCTCAGTGTGTCTCTGCCTTTCCCACCCCAAGCCCGGTGCTCTTAGGGGAGTCCCAGTGTAACTGCATCCCACCTGTGCACCCCTCCTGGCATCACTCATCATGGTGACCCTGGGGGACCACGGGGACAGTGGTGCTGGTGACCCACACGCCAAGGACCTGCCTACCCAAACTATGCCCTCCTCACACTCTGCCACATCCCCACTGCTCCCAAACACTGGTGCATCCACTGGCAGCAATGCCAGTTGGCACCCCAGGCTCACCGGGCCCAGGGACACAGATTTTGCATGAAAAAACAACCTTTTTCTAACCCAGGGGCATGGAGAAAACATCCTGACATGCCAAGACCTCTACAAAGGCCCTGGTGTCAGAAAGGCAACAGAAAATTCTACTTTAAATATAATATATAGGCATTTTTAGGGCGTGATTTGTATCTGCCTCCCCGTATTGCACACACAACCCTCACGGTAATGGCTGGTTTGGGTGACACAAGTCACTCATGACTTGTTCATGGTAATGAACTGGCAGTACCGGATATTTCCCATAACAAAGCTGAACTTGGCATCCGTGGTGGTGGCAGCAGGTGCCCTGTGCTGATGGCTCACATCTGCACGCCTGATGGCAGGGTGACCTGTGTCCCACATGGTTTTGGGGATGCAGGAGTGGCTGTCCCTTGGGAAAGGAGGGTTTGATGCCAGCCCTGCAATGTGCTCCCCTCAGACCAGGTGTCCTCCACCTCCCGTTTTGCTGCACTCAGTTCCAGTCTGTTGCTCACTCCTGCCCAGGTTTGGAGCAGGATTCAGCCTTGTCCTTTCATCCTGGCGTGTCCCTCTTGGACATCTTCAGAGACCCCCCAGGAGATACTGCTCCACCCCCTGTCACGAGCCAGCCCCACAGGTGAGGAGTGATAGGGAGTCCCTGGTGTGGGGGGGACAAGCTGCTCTAGCCACTCATCCCAGAGAAGGGGGGCTGTGAAGGGTCACCTCCATGCCTCTGGCACAGAAACTTGCCCCTGAGAAGCCAATGCCATCCTGGCCTGGCAGCTGCCTCCAGCTCTGCACTGCATCTGCCTTTCCCCTGCAGCCAGTGAAACCCTCCCAGCCTCCCCTTCCCCTCACTGGAGGTTTATTGGCATTCCCAGCATGGATCCTGGCATGGATGGATATAGGCGTGTGTGCCTATAGACACACATCCATATGTACACACATTTACTCACAGAGGCCCTAAGCAGTGCCTAATTTGCATGAGTACCCCATTATCTGTGCAGCTCCTGAGGCTGGCTTGGGGATAATATTGACACACATAAAGTTACTTTCCCCTTTCCGATAGCAACCGTAAAGCCATATCATCACTGACTTCATTTATGAGCTGTAAAGAGTAAAATAAATGTTTATGTAAAGTACTTTAACTGGTAAGTAATTTCCTGGCTTTTGAATGCTTCAGGTTTTTAATGGTATTGCAATTATGCAAAGCACATAAGTTGTATCAATTACATCAAGTAAGTCTACATTAAGCAGGCACATGCATGAATTCCCCAGTTTAGAAGAATAACTCAATGAATAAGCATGGAGCAAAATCTGAGATGCAGGAAGGGTTCTGTGCCAACAGCCCTATTCAAATAGTCACTTGTGAGCATTACAAAACCCACCCCTCCCAGCTGCTGGGCTGTTTTTGGCAAGGACAGCGTGGCTCTCTGGCAGCCCCAGCACACCAGGAACAGGCTCTCCAGGGATCCAGAAGTGGGGTTACTCTGGATGCACGCTGCTGGCCAGGTACCAGCTCCCTTTCCCTGCACTGCAATGCTGTTTGGCTCAAGGGAGCACTGTGGATCCCAGCGGATGCCCACTTGCTGCTGGACAGTCTGGGGGGCTGCGGGGACACATGGGAGCCTGTGCAGGCAGCAGGCACCCTGCTCGTGCCCCCCTCTCTGCAGGGATTCACCTGCGCTGCCTGGGATAATCTCAGCCTGGTCCCCCAGCGATGCTCCCATCCTCCTTTTCTTGGCTGTCACGTCTCCGTGACCTGAGCGAGCACCGGCTGACGACATCGCTGGAGGTATTTTTAGAAATGCCGCTTTGCAGGCAGGCAGAGGAACGGCAGCGAGGAGCAGGGCTCGCCGCCAGCAGCACCTCCTGCCAGCACCCAGCAGGTAGCGGGAAGGCTCGATACATCCATGACCATCAGTGCTAAAACATCTGCCCTGCGTGGACAGCATCAGCCCGCCACGGAGCACACTGCCCGGGGACAATGACCCTGGCTCGGGTTTAGCTCTGCTTTTAGCCTAGCCTGTGCTGTAGCTGAAAAGCATCGCTGCTGTGGCGCTGTGAAGTCAGGCAGGTTAATTCGCCTTTTACTAGGATGAAGGGAAGCTCCAGCGATTGAAACATATCACCAAGCAGGGCTCTTTGTATTGGGTGTTTGTTCTGCCCCGAGCAAATATTTAACCTACATCTGTAAGACAGCTAAAAAATCCCCCAAATGCCAGAAAAAAATGTAACTCCTCCTACTCTCCCTTTGAGCAACCTGATAACCTGGTCTAGGAATGCACACCTGATACCAGAAACCTATTGTATGTTGGGATGCTCCCTGTAGAACATTCCCACCAGAAGCACCAGACAGCGTGAGAACGTGTCCCCAGAGCACAATTAATTATAAACCAGCTCATTATTCTAATTTTGCTCCTCCTTGAGGAGGTGAGGGGATTTCTCTCGGCTTTGCTGAGGCATGGTTTGCCAAGCTGACATGAAATGCTTTGCAAAGCAGGAACGAGCCCCCTGCATTCCTACATTCCTACATTGCCATTTCACACAATGACAGGAGTTTTAATTAAGTCTTAGCATGCTCCTGAGAAATTTAATACTAATTTTAAAGTTCCCTAGTTGCATTAATTCAACCCCGAGGCTCCGATCCTTGAGATAGGGTTGTGTGGAACTGGGTGGAGAGCAGGAGCTGAGCAGGGGTGTTTCAGGGATTGCTGCCAAAATCCAACACACTGGGATGCTGCTTCAGCTGGTGGTGGTGCCTCTGCAGCTCAGCACCTCGGCCAAGCCCCTCAAGCCAGTTAGGCTGGGTTTGGGCAGCCCAGGGCAGCCCAGAGCCTGTCCACAGCTGAGGATCTGGGAGCTCCGGCTGGGAGCTGCTGCATGCCTGGCTCAGCTCTTCCTGAGTCCCTCATGCAAATCTCCTCTGCATCAAGCAAATTGCAAAAGCAACACCTTTTTCAACTTGCTGCCTTCTGGCAGACAAAACCTCTGCTGTGCTGGCAGCCAGGGCAGTGCCACGTGAGATGTAGCAGCCGTCGGCTGGGTGACTCTTCCACCCTTCCGAATTTCTTATCTCGGACTTCAATGCACACCATCTAACCAAACCTTAGCCTCCTTCTCCCTTTTACCTACCTTTTATCTTTGTCATATTTTTCAGCTGGCTTCAGGTACAACTTGGGTTTGGCTTTAATGCCTGTGCCTTGCCTAAGCAAAACAGCGCCGGGCTCATCTTGTGCCTCTCTGGCTGCTGGGGAGTGGGGAGCTGCTCTGTGGGAGGACTGCAGCTCACCTCCTAAGTCATTAATGTTTCATGGCATTAATCAACACAGGCTCCTGCTTATAAAGCACTTCTTAGAAACAAGGCTAAGAATAAGCACGAGGTGTCCTGGCTGAGGCTAAACCCTCTCTGCTGGCTGGGGAATGCCCGTGCTGGTTGGAGCGGACCCAGAGAGGAGGCAGCTTGACACCAAGTGAATTCCATCCAGGCCATTTCATCCAGCAAATACAAATTCTGGCTGTACTGGAAAGATGGCTGCATCCCAGGAGGAGATCCTGGACCTCCTGGTCTGGAAGGAGCCCACCAGTACTCCCCCAGCCAGTGCTTACAGGGCATCCTTGGGACCCTCCGCTTGGGACCTTGGGTGCTTTCTGCAATTCTTTTTAACTAAAGAAATGTCTGAAGATAAAAGCTGCAGGTGGGCAATTGGGATATTTTAAGAATTTTACTACTTCTGGTGCTCATTTTCTCCTTGAAGCCAAGCCCCAACAATGCCACTGAGCCTGTTACCCTGGCTGGGTGACGCTGGTGACACGGTGTGCAAAGGCAGGCTTTCCTCTGCACAGGCAGAAAGGAAGGGAGCCATCTCTTTAAGAAATAGATTCAGTTCCCAGCAAACCCATTTATTTTTAGTGCCCTCCAAAGTGTGCTTGACTTTGGAGAAGAAACAAAGCAAAAGCAGTAATTCTGAATAATTTAGGGAATAGAGTTTTGGGGCTGTAGTAGATGGCTGTGCTATGCTGGGGCAGGGGCTGGAGGAATGCAGGGCTCACTAATAACATCCAGCTGATTTAGGCATGGGCAGAGGTAAATCAGCGAGAGCCTCTGCAGGGAAGAGGGAAATATCCCTGTGGTCATAAAGCAAATGCACCCATGCGAAGGAAAATACCGTGATGAGCGATGGGCTCAGCTGCATCCTGGCTGCGCCGCGAGAGCTGCGCCCGACAAAGGGATGAATATGCAAATGAGGGGGGATATTCACCGATGGAATTAAACAGCTTTGCTGCTAACCAGCTTTGACTGCTCGATATCCAGCTGCCTGCAAAATCCCACTGAGAGTCCATCCTGGCACAGGTACAGTGTGCTGGCCACTCAGGTCCTTGGCTCACTCCGTGTCACCTTTGTGAGCCCTAGGAATGCTCAGCGGGCACGGTCCAGCCGCTCCACCTGTCCCACCACGTCTCAGGGCTGGTGTGTGCGGGATGCTGGACCAAGACTGCTCTGCAGCTTTGGCACCAGAGGGATGGAAACATTATCCTCCCGTGGATCACTGACACCCACGATGGATAATGGATATCCAGTGCTCACACCGCACCGCTCGGAGCCCCACAGCAGCGGGGCATCAGCAGACATCCTTCCCCACAGCCTGGGCCCAGCCGTGCCCAGGTGCCCATCTGCACCCAGTCCCCATTTCCCTGGCACCGTGGGGATGCTCCCACTGCCTCCATGCACTGCTGGGTGATCTCTTCCCTACTTTTATCTGCACTGAGCTGAAGCATTCCAGCCCACCCCATGCTATCACAGCTTCCCACTCACCAAGGAATAAGGCTGAGGTCTTTCTAGTTTAACTTACTGGAGCACATTTCATGGTGATTTAATTATTAAGGACCAAACTGGGACCAAATTCTCTTTTTTTTTAAATTCTAAGGTGCAATTGAGATGGTGAAGAAAACTGCACTCAGTTAAGAATGAGTCACCAAAGAGATTCATGAATCTACCTGCCAAAATTTTACAGGAAAAACTGTGTTTTCCTGTTCACACAAAAATAGATGCACAACTACAATAGAAACTCATCCTGTTCCAAAACAAAAGCAAAATTTCTTGTTCCTGTGTTGGTGCTTCAAAGATTCTTTCACAGCAGACTATAGAATTACAAACTGCGAACACAGTGCCAGGATCTGTCCTCAAAGCAGGCTTTACACCCAGTAAGGGTCTTCTGCTTCCTGGCTGAGCTGGGGGAAATTGGGGAGACAAGCAAAGGAAACATCGAATTCCAGCCTCCTGCTAAGGTCTAGGGAAAAAGGAGCAGCACGGAGCTGTGCAAGACTATTTTAGAACAGAAAAGTTTTACATCTACGCCCAATGAATATTAAACAGCCACACGCTTCAGCTCTGCCGCCTGCGCCCGGCGCCGCGTGAGCAGATTTAATTTCTCTTTATGGAGAGGAGCAGACCCACACCCGGGTTTTCATGCACGTGCCTTAGAGGTGAACGGGATGTGAAGGGTGAACCCGAGTCTCCTCTGCCAGGAGATCCCTTCAGCAATCATTCACAACTGGAAAAACAAGGAGACATTAAGGAAAAGCTGGCAGCGCAGGCAGGGTTTATGCAGACTGACATGGAATAACTGCCAGCTTGCTGGGATTTTTATGTAAACCTTCCTGGGGTTTCACATCTATTTGCAGACCCAAGAGAGGTGTCAGGTGAAACAATAAGGATGAGCTGGAGAAGGAAATACCACACAAGGTGGGACCAAGGCATGGCCAGGGCACTCAGTATCCCAGGTGGGGTAGGACCAGGGCTCTCTGGGGCTCAGGCATGTCTATTCAGTTATCTTCACCTTCAGCCCACCAGACGACATGTGCTGCTGAATTAACCCCCTAGGAAACAACAGCAAAATAAACACAGAGCCTGTGTGCAAACATCTGGGCATGTTTCATGAAAACAACTCCAATCCAAAGGCATTGTGCTGGTTTTCATCCTCAGCTTTTGATTCTGACACAGACTATGCCCTGCTTGCCCCCAGCCCCCACCACTGCTCTCACCTGTGGAGCCATCCAGGCCAACCCTGGTCCTGGGCACTTTTTCTGGAAGCATCCTCTTCCACAGGTGAGTCTCTTCACGGTGCCCACGGGTCTGCAGAAATAGCCCTCGAGGCTGCGCCGCTCACACTCCTCGCCGTGGGCAGGGATGCTCTCCACAGCCTGCATCCCGCTCCTCCTGCTGCTCCTCTTGCTCCAGCCCTGCACTGACAGTCCTGCCAGCACCCACAGGGTGTGCATGGCTCGGCACAGCCCGGGAAGGGGTGCTGAGCTCTGGATATGGTCTGTGGGAACCCTTCCTCAAGCCTCTCTCAGACACCAGGAGTGAGCTGGGCTGGCTGATGCTGGCAGCAGCTCCCTGGGGTGGGATCCTTCACCGTGCTTTTCCACACGTGGTGCCACAGGGCTGGCACGCCAGCATTGAAAAATCGTTGCCTTTTTTTCAAGGGCTTTGTCGACTCTGTCCCAGCCTCAGGGGTCCCTGAGTGAAGACCCCCTGCAGTTCTCCTCTTCCCTTATTATGGACCAGTAAATGCTTTGTAAAGATGTTCCCTAACGGTGCCTGGTCCCAGAAGGTCCCAGTGCTGGTGCAGAGACAGGGTGGTAGGACTCCCTAGGAATGCTCCACTTGCTCCAGCCTCCCCAGCAAGCCAAGGCAGAGGAGGGCTTCCTGCATCCAGCATTGCCTTCACCACTGAATTTCTCAGCCCATGCAAACCTCTTGTGGCTCTGTCCCACCCGTGGCCAGAGACAGAGATAGCACTGTCCCCTCCGCTCCCATCTGCCAGTGCATTAAGAACATGAGAGCTGATTAAAGCCTGTCCCCTCCTGAGCACCACTGGTCCCCAGCAAATTGCTGACACCACCGATTTAGAGGCAGTGGCAGACAGGTGGACTTCCCTCTGTCCGCAGACACCCAGTTTTAGGTGTGTTTGGGGTTGCTTGGGTCTGAGCATTTCCTATGGTCAAAAGAAGTGCTTTAATTGCAGAAAATGAATGAGTTAATTTTCTTCTTTCTATTGCCTGTTAAAAGGTTGGTTCAAGCAGTGCCTCTCCTTGCAGAGCTGCTCCTCCATTGCACACCATGCAAGGATGCTGAGATGGGACAGGAAGGAGCTTCTATGTGCCCACAGCACCCCATTAACCCACAGCAGCTCGAAGGCCCCTGTAGCACCAAAAACTCTCCTGTTTCTCAAGGCAGGCCAGCTGGAAAGCCCCATTTCCCTCCTATTTATCTCCACCTGCCAGCACTTTCTAGAAGGCAGTTAAGAACATTGAAACTGGAGAGATTTGCAAAATAAACAGCGATCAAACGCAAAGCCCAGGGTTCCTGCTCCGAGGGTGTCTGCCAAGACACACAGATTGTATCAGGCTAATTTACAAAAGGAAAACCGCCCTAATTAGTGTTCAGGAAAGCACTTTAATAAGAAGAGCATTAGTGCAAAAAGCAAGAGTGCCAAGAGGTCAAGCTGTTCCTAATGCCAGAAAAACAGGAAGTGGGGCATAGCTGATCTGTGCCCACCCAAGCCGCAGCACCATTTTCTCATTCTTTAGGTAATATCTCAGGTTATTAGTGAGGAATTTATAAAACCCAGAGCCTAATGCCCAGTGGCAGGGCAAGGCCCCCGTAGGCGACAAGCTCTGATCATCGGATGCCAGGTGTGGATAGGGCTCCCTGCAGCCACCTCCTCTCCGTTTTGGGGCAGAGTGCAGGTTTTATGGAGTTTCCCCCTGTGAAGGGAAGAGCAGAAGCCCTGTCAATGCCACAGCCCCCTCTCGCCGGCTCTGACGGTGGCCAGTAACCATGGCAGCAGAGGGATTCGCACGTGATATTGGTATTTCTGCAGCACAAAAGAGCCTCTTATCTAGAATGAGTAACTGGTCTGGCTGGTCTTCATTCCTCTGGTTATTGCTGAGGCAGAGCATCATGGGGCAGCTCATGTGATGCTCACCGTGGGGCAAATTCGGACCATCCACGTGATACAAAGCCTGGGACACATCCAGATCATCCACAGGGAGGCACATGGGGGGCTCCAGGATGCCCTGGGTGCACACACAGCCCCACAGCAGCAGTCCCACTGTGGGAGGCAGAGCCAGCCCTCCCCACCACTTCTGGCAGATAAAGCTGGGAAAGGAGCAGAGGCCATCCCGGTGAGCTCCGGTTTGCAAAATGAGCATCTGCAAACCATGTGAAGCAATTTGGGCCATGCTGGTTGTCCCCAGGATGTCACAGCCCAGAGCTGGCAGGGGTGTTCCCTGGCATCCCCACAACCCGATTTATCTCACTTCTCCAGTTGTTTACATTTCTTCTCAAATTCCTTCCAATTTATCCAAGAAAACAGTTTTGAGACTTTAACTGTTCAACTTCCAGCTCTTCTCGTGCATCAAGTGACTTCTAAAAGCAGGGGAATCTGCATGAAAGAACATAGGTTTCTAGGCTTCAGTTCTTCAGATGATCAAACCCAGATCATTGATATTGCACAGATCTCCCTTAGACATTCACTCTAGGGCATGGAACCAAAGTGGGCAAGTTTCATCCCAAAACCAGAACGGTTAAATGAGGAAAGAATGAGAAAGGAAAAGGTCATCGATCCTGAGCTCAGCCTAAGCTGCTGCTAATAAGTGCTGTCGTGGGCATCCATAGGTTTATGAACCTCTGTGTGGCCCCTTCCCAAATGGTGGTCTGGCATTTTTTCAGGGTGTTAACTCCAGTGGGACCATTACTGCACTTAAAAGGAGCTGTGTGCTCAGAGCAGAGAAAACCAGACTTGTATTAGCTCCATTTCAGAGGAAGGTAAAAGGGATTCACAGAGATTTATATGCAAGCATCACTCAAAGCAGAGCTACACAAAGGAAAGAAATATATATAGACAGAAAAAGTGGGTTACAGACTGTTCCCAGAACTAGGAGTGTGTCCTGCTGGTTAAGGTCTGCAGGTTTCAAGGTTGAAGTGCTTAATTTTATTTCAAACTTTCTAATTAAACACCATTTAACTGGGCTTTCCATTTATCCTGCAATTTCTTTCTGGACCTGAGTCTAATCCCCAAACCTGCTTATTTGCTTTTACTTTCATTACAACCTTATCAGTGATTAACCTGCAATTGCACTTAATCTTTTAAAAAGATTTCTCTGTCTATAAATACAGAGAAGCTACCTGCCCTGTTTCTGTCCAGGGGAAAACAACTTCCTCCACTGTCAGATGTCTGTGGTGGGTTATGCTCTTCCTTCTGTCAGCTGATTTTCCTAATGGGATACATTTGTCTTCTCTAACTTCATGCAGAACACTGAATTGGTATCAGTGCTCTGAAAGACACAGGCCACAAGGAATATGAATACACCCCCAGTATAAAAAAAATAATTACATATATAAAAATATAAACTGTATATATAAAGCCTCCAGTAAAGATGCCACTGGTGACAGTGAGGCAAAACCTACCACATTCCTACAGCTCCAACAACAAGCTCTGCTTCTTCCTCCAGCACTTCTCTATTCCACTTATTTCACTAAAAAGCAGCAACAGCTAAAATATCACTGCAAGAAGACCTGGTTTCTATGGCAATAAGCAGCTGCCCGTCAAGATCCCCCAAGCACTGCATTAATATTATGAGAGGATCTCATATCAGATCGACCCAAGACTTAAGGACATCAGGTGGAACGAGCAAAAGCTAATAAGAAATGCAGTGAAGGTTCATGGAGTGTTACCAAATCCATCTGGAACGTTCCAAGGGCAGTGGAAGGAACACCAAGTGATGAGTGCCCTCTGCAAGATATTTATTGGAACCGATGCAAAGGAAGCCCATTGCAAATACAGCACAACTGGTAAAAGAATGGAATTTAAAGGTTCAGCAGAAGAAAGCCAATCCATAGCAACCCCCAAAACAAGAGGCACTAAAGTCTCTGTCCTCTGTCATCTCTAAATACTCCTGCAGAGCAAATAGACTTGAGCTCAACTCCCCAGCCCAGCCTGTAAGCCTAGCCCTACCTTGACCTTAATTATTACCTGGAAAATAATCTCTCCAAAGAACTAAAGCCATAAACAGATCACAGAGAAGGATAATTTCAGATCTCCCCATGGTTCCGGAATTGCCAGTTGTGTACCCATCACCATCTCATGCTGCATGTTGAAATCTAAGATCGTCAAGCAATCTTTGCTCTTTAAGAAAGTTTTTTCCCCTCCTTTTGGTGATTAAAAGCAAATTATAATTCTACTGCCAGTGTTATGTGACCTCTGAGCCTCTTAATTATTTATTGGGAATTCTGTGAACTGCATGTGAGGATTTTCTGGCTCTGTCAGTGCATGAGTGAGGAAGAAGTTGAAAAACAGCTGGAATGTTGAAATAAATCCGCGGCAAATGAATGGTAATCTACATGGTGTTTATTGTAGATACAGTGAATTATGAAAGCAATTACAGCCCACTATTTATTTATATGCTTTTTCTAAACAATATTAAATCATAGCAGCAAATCAGAGCCCCAGTTTGATTTTTGCACGTTTCCTGGTTTGATTATATAAATATTTAAAGAGTGCAAAAAACCTCCAACTTTGCACTCCCCACCAAAATCTTCTACCCAGCAGGAAACCACTTGCAAATGACTGAGGATGAGAAATATTCAGGGAGGTTTGGTTGAGTACAGGCTCTCCCCTGCAATGTGATGGTTGCAGACCCTCCTGCAGTATAGTGGAGCTCATTAAATTTGTTTGAAAGAAAGCAATCCATTGTTAATTAATGCTAACATCTATTCTGGCTTTTTTTGCCCCGGAAACCCATACATTTTGCAAGTGAAGGGGAAAAAAGCAACAAAAGAATATCCCAAAGGAGGTGAAGGTCAGCCCCAGGCTGCTGATGGGAAGAGGGATCACCCAGGGGGTGACGCCAGCGCTGCCACCCTTCACGAAGAGCCCGGCTGTGTCACAGCCAGACCTGTGGAACCTGCAGCACTGCTCACAGCATTTGCTGAACACCTGAGAAGTCCCTTGGCCGTGGTGACAGGGCTGCTCCCTGCAGCAAAACCTGCCTCAGCTTTTCCTTCAGCAGATGGAAAGTGGTTCCTCTCGACAGAGCCAGTGGTGCTGTGGGGACATGGACAGCCAAAAACTTGGGGAGGGTCTGCAAAACCTCATCCAGCACCGCCTCAAGCACTGCTTCTCACCACCTCTCAGCTCACCCACAGCTGGCTCTGCTTGGTGCTGGGTTTGAGGAAGATGAGGAAGGACCTGGTGGCGGTGGAAGAAGATGGGACCCCTTGAGCCATCAGCTGGGTGCTGGCTGCTGACCAGATGTTCACCTTCCCCTCCAGGGCCTGGTCCCAGCACGGCTGGGAGAGTGATGTCATGACTTCAGTGCTGAGCAATACCAGAGTGGCTTCTCTCTCCACGGGAAATGTGGCCAAGGGCCAGTCCAGTGACTGAAGGGCCGGAAATTGGCTGCTGGAAATGTGGATGTCACTGAGGTCCAGCAATGAGTGCAGGGGAGCACCTGCGTGCTTGTGCACACTTGTTGGCACGTCACAGGCTCTGAGCTGACTCTGAAACACCATCTGGGAGAGGAGAGCACTTACTGCATTTCTCTTTCCCCTCCCAGCTGGGAACCAATTAGCTTCTCCCTTCCTGCTCTCCCAGCAGTGGCAGCACGGAAAAATCCCGATGCTGGAAAGGAACTCCAGGAACATCTCATCCAGGATTGTGCTTCTCTATCCTTGAAAGATGCTCATCAAATCTCCCCGTAGGAGCCCCCAGTAATGGAGAGTCCACCACCTTCCCAGGGTGGACAGCTGGCAAGAATTCTTCCTGGTGGCAAAGCCAAGGTGGTCCTGGCACCACACAGAGACCCTCAAGCATCTTGCAGTCTGTGCACTCAGGGACAGAGCTTGGCTTTCTCATGACAGCTTGATTTGCTCCATGCTTGGCCTGTGAGCATAGTCCACATCCTTTTTGGATGAATCACTCCCCACTGCTGCTGTCAACCTTGAGCCCAACAGAGAAACCTTGTTGTTTTTTTTTCCCTTGGTTGTTTCTAGCCAAGCGGTGACTCAGCTGTCAGAGGTGAATAACTCTTCATGCTTTGTCTGAGCACTCATTAACCATCCAGAGCCATAAAAAGCAATTTTTCCATAGCTCTCCCTCCACAAGGCTGGATTTCAAAGCAATAGGGCTGGCCTGAGGTTTAGTGGGAAATTCATAAAGGTACTTAATAGATCTGCAGAGCATAGAAACCTTATATGGTTCTGGGTCAAATGGCAGAGGTTTTATCAGCAGTGATTGAGGGTCTGGGCAGAAAAGAGAGACAGATCCTACCCACAGCACATAGCAAAGCCTACAGCCACTGCATGGAAATCATTAATAACAAAAATCTGCTACCCCAGGCATTTGCCTGACTCCTACGCCTGCCCCGGGACCTGCTGCTCTTTCATTTCTCTTCTTTTTTTTCATCTTTCTCTGAAATCTCAGCAGCAAGAATTTCCTCATCTTCTTTTGCCGTGGAAATCACATGAATGGTGACTGAATGATCAGAAGATTCTGGGGATATTTCTTCTCCAAGGCGGGTTTGTGATTTCTGGGACGTGACAGGCGATCTCTGATGCACTGGTGATTTTGGTGGAGTTGGGCTGACACTGGAACCCTGCAGTGAAAAAATAAAAAAAGGGGCAAAATCAACCTTAGCAGATCCTTACCCACCACCCCTAACACAGCAAACCCAGGCAGGTGTTCTGTGGTTCCACCACAGGATCTCTACATTGGGATGTCAGCTTGATGCCACAGATGCTCCCTGCCAGAAGGGCAGCTGGATTATATCCAGCATGTCTTGAGAAACACAGAGAGAGGAGCACAACAGAGCTTTCTCACACCTCCTGCACTAACTCTTGTTTTGCTCCCGAAGCTTCTGGAGTGGCTGATCTCGGCCAAACATGGCAGTAGTGTTGTTGTGAGGGGGCAATCCCAGACCGCCGTGTCCTCCTTAGAGAGGAGCCTTAGAAGCCTGTCCCATGGATGTGCCATGGAGAGGGATGTTAGCAGGGTCTTGCTCACCTATTAGTGGGGTTAGTTCCCAATTTGTGCACGCTTCAGCAACTGGGCTTGTTTTCCCTCATTCAGAGCCCTCGGTGCCACTGCTCACTGCTGCTGTTAACTGGTTATGAATTAATGTTAAGCACCACATTGTTTGAAGGACTGCAGAAATGCAGCTATGCTTGGCATCAGCCTGGTGTTTACCCAGCCTCAAGGCCACCGCACTCCCTATCAGCTCCTCTTTCCCCTCCCTCTACACATCCAGATGTGATAAGTGTGCATGGTTCCATGCTGAGAGGAGTAACAACAAGGTCTGCATAGAGACAAAATTTTCCTTACAAGTTTAGTTGAGACAGTTGGAAGAAAAAAGGAAAAGAAAAAAAGGACAGGGCCATTTTCCTTTTCAGCTGCTCATGACAAAAGGCAAGGAGGTCCATGCAGAGGTGGCAGGATGGCATTGCCTGCTGTGGGGAAAGCTTTGAAATATCAGCTGGGCTGTGGGTGCTGGGTGCCAGCATCACCCTCGTCCTGCCAGTATATCAAATAATCATGAAGGGCTCTCATGATGGCTCTCTTCCATCCTGCAGAGATATTCATTCATCTGTGGCTATAGCCTAGCTAGAAATTAGACTCAGGCTTAGCACAGATAGGCAAAATTTTAATGTATTTCCCCTTTGTATTGCAAAACAAACCCCTGTGAGACACTGGCATTCCCCCAAAGGCCAGTGCAAGATGTTGGGTCACCCCTTCCTGTCTGCCCACGCTTTGACAGACCTCAATATCCTGAGCTCAGTCCTTTGAGGCACCTTAACCAGTCCTGAGCTGATGGGGGAGAGCAGACTTGGCATCTAAGGAAGCAAAGCCAAATTGCCATGCTGACCTGTGCCTCCTGCATCGCCTTCAGCTCCTTCAGCCTCCAGCGGAGCCGCCCCAGCGGCCCTTTGCCCCCCATCCTCCCCGTGGCAGCCAGGGCAGCCTTGAACAGCTTTGGGGTGTCAGCTTTTGGGGGGATGATCAGTGGATCTCCAGGGCCTCCTTTCTCATCTTTGGGTTTGCTGTTGCTTTTCAGCATTTTCCTGCAGCACGGAAAGGGAGAGGTGATGTCAGTCCAGGCACATCTTCTATTAGCTGGATTTTATAATGCAGAGAGACCAGGCGTTAGAAGGACAAGGATCTTTATGGGTCTTAGGGAGGGCAGAGTAACAAATGCTAAAAACTAAAACGCATCTCTTCATAGCTCTTTGAACGAAGGCGCTTTGGCCACGCTCGGTCCCCAGCTCCACCCGCTTTGGGAAGCGAAGGTTCGCAGCCGGAGCCTCCCGAGCGCAGCGGCGGGGGCCGGGTGCCCTCTGCCGAGGGACAGCAGCTCCAGCCCGGAGTGGGAGCCACCTCCGGGAGCGGGAAGCGCCTGCGGCAGGAGCTTTCCCAGGACTTCACACAGAGAGAAAACCCCCCTGAGATTGCGAAGCCCAGGCTCTGCTGGTTTTAAACCCCCACAGGTGAGAAAGCAGCAGCCCAACACGCACTTGGCCTTCTTACGCAGCAGCTTCTGCGACTCCGGGTAATGCACCAAAATCTCGTTCAAGTCCTTCTTCTCCAGAATAAAAAGGTTGGCGAAGCCGTGGGCCACGACGTTTGCTGTCCGGCGATTTCCCCCTCCTGCTGCCAGCAAGCTGGGAGAGACAATGCGAGACATCAGCACCTCTGTTCACAGGCTCAGAACGTCAAATCTCCTTTACACGTCTCCATCTCTCTCTTTCAGGTGACTCAGAGTTTAATTTTCACTCCCGATGGAATTTACCATACTGAATTTTTAAAGAATGATAAAGGGAGGCCTTGCATGGAGCGCTATATACAAATTATTTGCGGGTTTGAAGGGTTAAATATTGCATTTTACACCAGTCCAGTGTCTGCTGGGCTGTGGGGACGCAGCATTATTGCTGTATTACCAACTGGTACAGGGCTTTCCATGCCCATGAAGGGGGTGGATTGATGACTGGGAGACTGTATTTGTGAAACCTTTTCTGGTCAATCTTCCCATTCCTCCATCCATATTCCTCTGTTTACCATCACCAGCTCCCCAGGCAGAAGACAACATGATGACAAAAACAGCAGGAAATCTGTAATTTGTGTATCAGCCGCTGCCCAGTGTTCGTGGCTCTCAGTCACAGAGATTAATTGGGCTGCTGCTGATCCTTCCACTTCCCACCCTCCTCACCCAGAGCCCACGAGCTGTATTTCCCTGAAAATTGAGTGTATTTTCCCTGAAAATGCTTCACTCACCTGATCTCTCCAAAGACAGATCCAGCTTTCAGAGTCACCAGCACGGATTTGCCATCGGCTCCCCCCAGCACCTGCACTTGTCCCGCCTGGATGATGTACATCTCACGGCCTATTTCTCCCTGCAGGGAAGGGGGGAGCTGGGTGGGACGCCCAGAAACAGGGGGGCCTTATGGATGCCCTAAGCAGCACCTTGCTGGAAACCCCCATGACCATACTGCCCTCTCCAAGCTCCCAAAGTGACTTGATGGTGCTCACTCCTGAGCATCCCAAAGACTCCAACAAACTTTCCCCTGCTCTCCTGCTGTTCAGGGCTGCAGCAGAAGAGGTCAGTCTTTGTACAAGACCAGCTGCAACCGAGGGTGTTTTTGCTCCAAATTCCTTCCCTGTGAAGTGGCTCACCAGGGGGGTGGTCCAGGCCTGGACAGCCTGGCCGTGACTCCCAAGCACCTCATTACCTTCTTGCACACGAAGTCATTGGGCAGGTAGACCACCGATCTGAGCCGCTTCAGCATGTCGAAGATCATCTGTCTGTCACAACCCTGAGCCCCAAACAGAGCCAAAACATGCCAACATCAGTCTGTGCTGGTATGGCAGGCTCTGCCAGCCAGGGTCTGTGCTGCAGAGGGTACCTGGAAAAGGGCCACTTTGCTCACGATGTTGTAGTTCACGTCGATGGCGATGTCCAGCCTCATCTTGTCTGGCAGCTGCACCAGCAGCTCTGACTCATCTGTGAGACAAAGCAGAAAGCTGGCTGCTTCCGACACTTGATCCGAGAGCGTGTCCTTCATGTGGCAGTGGGAAAGCAGCCCACGTTCTGGTGGCAAAGGGCAGGAGCCAGCTCGCACAGAAGGGTCTCCTCCAGCCTCTGCCCACCCAGCAACCTGCTGGTCTAAACCTGAAGTGTGATGGAAAATCACCCTTTGCATTATCCCTACCCTGATGGATCTCAGAAACAGATCACCAAGCCCAAGTCAGCATTTTTCTTGTCCAGGAGGGTTGGCACAGAGGTTCTGGTCCTGCCTGATGACTTACTGGTAGGGTGAGCTGGTGGCTGTGCTGCTGGACACGCTCTGGCCAGTGATTGACACTCACTGTCCTCTCTCCAGGGCACGTGGGACACTGGACTCAGTGTGCTGTGAGTGATGCCAAGTCACCAAAGTGCTGTGACCCATTGGCAGTCTGTAAACTCTACAGGGGGGCAAATAAGCCCCTATACTGAAGAGTAAAATAAGCCACCCTCCAGCCCCAAACTACAGTGCTGTTAAACAGTAACATTTCAGCTCTGCAAAGCAACCACAGTGAAACATGAGATTCAAGAGTGGCTGGATCTCACCTAGCATGCCTTGAGAGTGCCACGTGTACTCATACCATGTCTTCACCCGGTTCTGAACAGTTTTGGGGATCTTGTAGAAGTTCATGTATTTAATGGTGCTGTCCATGCAGCTCCGATAGTAAGTTTCCCCTGCAGTAGCAGCACCGACCACGTCTCTCATCTGAATGGAAGAGGGGGAGGAGAACTTTTAGTTGCTGTCATTTATCCATCACCGGGTTAAGCATGTAAGCCAAGCCCTAATAGCATCTGCCAAATCCTTTCTGTCTTGCACCAATGCTGAGCAGGTCTTCCCATGGGGAAAACAAACCTGGAGATGCAAACCTGCGGATCAACCCCACCAAAACCATCCCCACCCGAGGCTGGGAACCCCCCTGACTCCCACTCACCTGCCCTATCATGACAGAGAAAGCAAAGACGCCTGTGAAGTAGTTCAGCAGTTGGAAGATGATCTCAAACAGTGTCTTGGGGTCTGGCAGGCCCCCGATGGTGATGAGGGTTTTGACTGCCCAGTAGTAACAGCGGATGTAGCTGGGAGGAGAAGAGGAGGCAGCTCTGAAGGATTTTCTGGTGTCAAGTGCTATAAACTGGCAACGCACTTTCAGCAGCATTTACACTTTCAGAAATCATCAGGGAAAAAATGGGTTTGTGAGCAAATCGTTGGCATGGGACTTAGGAGATGCCACGTGAGTTCCTGGTTCCCTGGTCTTAGGCATTCTCTTGGGTGTTTTGTTTACACCTGGAGATAGACACAGATTTGTATATCATACCAAATAACTCTCTAGCAGCAACATTAACACAGGTGTGGGCATTCAGCTTGTGAGCCAAGCACTCTGCCTGTGGCATCAATCACTGACAGCACAGCGGACATTTAACACGTGCATTGCCATGGTGAGGGGCAGGGCTGGCCACTGTCCCCATCTCACACCCCGGTAATGAGGGCACTGGGCTGGTCTGAGCGGCCTGACACCGGGTACAAGGACAGACACTGTCACTCCTCCACCCCAACCTGGCAGCAGGTCAACACAGAGAGAAACAGGATTCATACTTTGATCCTGCTTGGCCAGGGAGCATTCCTTTGCTTCCCAGCACCAGGATCCCACTTTTTCAGCCACTTCAGCCTGCCACTGCTTTCCACCTCTGCCCAGCTTCAGCCTCTTCATCTCGCAGCACTGTGTATTACTGCACATCTCATCCCTCCCGTCCTTGTCATTCTCCCTTCTGACACTCCCACGCCTTTGCTTCAGAGGGTTTTATGAATCCAGCTGCATCCCAATACCTCCCTAACTGATCCAGCTGATTGCAGCGGGCCATGCTATGTGAGAACCCCAGCCTTGGCTTGTACCTGTTTCCTTCCCCGTCATAGACCCAGGTGGTGGAGCCCAGTCCTTCATAGGCTGAGGCCCAGTAGTAGAGGCAGGAGTTCACGTGCAGGCTGTACAGTAAGTAGGCAGTGGTCCGAATCACTCTGCAGAAAAACCCAGGAGAGAGCAGGAAAGCAGGAAGGGAGATGATGTCTCCTGGAGAAAGATGTCAGGTCCTCCCTGGTATCAATAGGAGCCTTGAAGTGATGAACATACAGGTCCTGCCAGTGCAGGAATCGCAGAGCACCCCAGCCCTGCTGCTGCCTCCTGCAGCCCTGCAGCTCCAGAAGTGCCAGAAAAAGCACTTTATCTGCTCATGGCTCTTCTTCACTGCCAGCACCCCTGTCCCCGGGGGTTAGAGAGAGGTGATCCTACCCATGCAGGCTTTGGGACCCCCATGTCCCACTGCATCAGCCAATGTCCATGTCAGCCAGCCCAGGCACAGCAGGGAAATAAGTCAGGGACCCAGAACAAGTGCAGAACGAAGTGAACCTTCTTCCCCAGTGGCAAACAGCAATTCCATGCTCCCTCCTTCCCCCCATGGCCCTCACCTGTAGACATATGCCTTGGTCAGGATGGCCTCCAGGCGGTTGTTGAACTCGAAGAAGGCCATGTACTGGGAGGAGAAGGAGAGCTGCATGTTCCAGGTTCCCTGCTGGGAGAGTCACCTCCCCACAGAACCCCTCTGCCTCTCCATTTCCCTCCTGCAGCCCCTCTGCAGCATGGACTGCCACAGACAGATTTGTCTCCACCCATAAGGGCCCTTCTAGTCAAACATGAGTGGTTTAAGATTGAAATGAAGTGTTTGACCAACAGCCCTGCAAAGCCTTTGGGACAAAACTTCCCTCCATTTTATAATCCTCCTGTCATCATCGATGAGTCTAACAAGCCATAGCTCACCCCAGCCAGCACAGGACTCCTCCAGGTGCACTGCAGCTGCTGTTCTGCCTGATTTTGTAAGCTCTGACTCACCTTCAGACAGCGAGGGAAGCGCAGGAGGGGGTTGACACCGACTTTGAAGTAGAAGAAATCCAGGGGCAGGAGGCACAGCACATCCATCTGAAATCCACACAGGGAGAAATCTCTGTGGGGACCTGCAGGAGCACTGGGGTGGGGCTGCAACCCACAGGGCAGATTAAAGATTCAAGTGAATAAAGAAAGTTTTGACAAACCTTGAAGCGTTGTGATCGCAGGTAGTTTTCTTTCATGGCCTTTTTGTCAGTCTGGTTGGGAACAGGAAAGAGAGAGAGAGGAGTATTGATTATTGCTTAGAGAAAGGAAAGCTAGGGCCAACGTGGTCGTGCCTGGCTTTCCTCCTCTGCATCACAACAGGGAATATGCTCCCTTTGTGCCTGGAAAGGGGAGCAGAGCAAGCAGAGAAGACCTGGCTGCATGCCATCTTCCCATCCTAACTTGAGACATCCCATGTTGATTTTGGATCCCAGAAAAAGCACATCACAGTGCCAGCACCACAAAAATCAGCATTTGCAGAGGAAACTGCCTGTCTGAGCATCTGCACGGCCATGGGAATGCTGTACCCTCAAGGTGTGATTTTTCACAGTTTGTTTAATTTAATATGGAAATGAAATCAAGGGCTTCCCTTATCTCAGGCATGTGATCTATGTGTTCAGATTGCAATTGCTAATGCATCCTGCCTGGCGTGCTGCTGAAAATTAACCCCAGAGTTTGTTACGCCCCTGCCCAAGGTTGGCACCACACTGGCTGTGCCAGGGCCAGTCAGTGAGCACCTCACCATGGGCAGAGCCACCCCCTGGAGCAGCACCCTGCAGGCATCCCTACCCAGGAACTGGGCTACCACAGACCACACAGTTCCTAGATAGGATGGTATTGATTTTATAGGGAAAAATGGTGTGTTTGGCCGACAAAAAGGCTGCCAGCTTATCCACTCCGTGTCAGGAGAGATGCCTGAGGTCTCTGAGGGTGGACAGAGCCCTGATGGCCATGGCTGTGGTGGGAGAGCTTGGAGAGCTCCACTGGGAGGTCAGAGACCAGCAGTGACCACCCATGTCACTCGGGGTGATGGGGATGGGAGGTCCCCACAGCCGGTCCCCAGTGGTGGGATGCGGTGCCCTGCCACTCACAATGATGTCTCCCCCCTGCACGAACTGCAGCCGGGTCTGAAAGACGAGGATGTCCAGCAGATAAATGAGGTCACAGAGGTAGTCCACCAGCAGCCAGTAGTGGATGTTTGCTGGAGTCTGGTATGGGAAAGCCCAGCGGACAGGGATCAACCAGCAGTTCCAGTTCCAGGCCATGACGACGAAGAACAGCCACAGCACGTACATCAGATCTGCACACGGGGAGCAGCACCAGATCAGCTGGGCAGACATCCCTCCTCTGTGTGAATCTGCTACGCAGAGGGGTTTCCATCCCCTGACCTGCCCTCAGCACAACAGGAAAACCTGCAGGAAGTCTCTCGGTGACTTTAATTGTAGCTGGGCTCTAGCACAGAGTGAACACCCCTGGTCACGGAACACACCATGCTTTATCAGAAACCTTCTTCTAACTTTGCTCATTCAGCTATATTTGCTTTTGCTTTGCTCCCACAACTCCAGCTTCCCTGTTTTGCTTTCTCCCCTCCAGCCATGCTGAACTGGTGGCCAGTTGCCTGAGCCCAGGGGCTTCCAAAGGACTGAGGAATATGAAAGACTAAGGAAAGAGCTGGGCTTCTGTGGGGTGGCTACAAGGCAGTGGATTTTTCTTTTGTGATTTTAATTTTTTTTTTTGGGGTATCCACACCACAAGGAAAGCAGAATGCCTAGTCATACTCCTGACACCCACAACTGGAAGTATTTAGGAAGGCCTGTGCCTTGCAGAGGAATTTAAAATTCTGGGCTTTAGTGAGAACTAAGTTGTTTCTTACTTAGTTCTCCTCTCCTCTTTACACCTCCTCCCCTCCTCACCCTCTCTCCCCCAGTCCCACAGCTTGCCCCCAGCTCAGGCACGAGGCCGTGCTCCATCACTCACTGGTGAGGGGGTCGATGCTGCTGGGGAACTGGTAGCTTTTCAGGCGGTCCAGCCAGGGCTGGCACTTGAATGTGCAGCACAGCATCTCGCAGTAGTGGTCATCCCCCAGAGGCTTGTCCCCCTCCAGCTCCCCTCCTGGGGCAGGCACCGGTGCTGCCGCAGGTGCTGGCTTGGTGGGAGCTGGGAGAGGCCACACAGTTATTTCAAAGGGCAGAAAAGTCTTCTTACTGCAGTTTGTTTTAAGGTCTTTAAACTGTTAATAAAAAAGCTGTCTCCCAGAAAACACAGCGTGTGTGGGGACCCATCAGGGAAACAGTCCCAGCCCCACCTGAACTCACATGCCACAGGGCTCTCATCGTCCGAGGTGACATCGGGGTCAATCAGCTTCTCCTTCACCTTCTCAGTCCTCTCTTTGAAGAGCCTCACGAGCTCCTGGAGCCGGGTGTTGATGATGGCGCTGCTCAGGCTCGTGGCTGAGCTGATGCGCTCGGGCAGGCTGTGGGGAGGCCAGGGGCATTTCATGAAGGTAGGAAAGCCCCAGGGCAGGTTCATGAGATCATAGAATCCTGGAATGGTTTGGGTTAGAAGAGACCTTAAAGCTCATCTCATTCCAACCTCCCTGCCATGGGCAGGGACACCTTCCTTTAGACCAGGTTGCTCCAAGCCCTGTCCAACCTGGCCTTGAACCATGACCCAGTCATGACCCATTCTTTAACCTACGGCAATTAGGATTTACCTGTATTTATTTGGGCATTGTTTAGTGAGAAGAACACAAAGCGGCATGGCTCCCTCTCCCTTTGGTACCCCAGCACTTCTGGGATCTTTGCTATTTCCACCCGAGCCCCAGGACGTGAACCCGTGGCTGACCCAGAGCCCCTGGGCCCATTACACACCTTTCCCTCTTCTCCTCGTCCCAGCCCAGCACTCGGGTGGGGGATTGGCTCACCAGCCCCGTGTCCAGACCATCCTCTGGGAGCAGTCGCTTCCTCCTGCAGACACAAACACAGCGACCAAGGATTGGCTTGGCTCCTCTCCCTCCTCCCTACATGTGGGCAAGCAAGGTGTCCAAAGGAAAGCTGAATATGAAGACAGCAGCCCCAGAAAAAACCTGGACTGGTTTGCAAACCTGCAGCCAAGTCCAGAATTTTAACTGTGATGAAGAAATTGTCTCCTGCCACCACAACTGCTGATCCCACTGGCCGTGGCACAGAATGTCTCAGTGCTGTGTGTGGAGCAGGAGCAAGCAGGATGCTGAGGGAGGCCATCCTGCCATCACAAATCTCCCAAAGAAAGCCAAATGCTGTGAACCCACCACCTTCAGCCTCGCTGGCTCTCAGGTGTGTCCTGCTGGGAGGCAGAGCAGATGAATAAGACTGATGAACCTTCATTTCCCAAGCGCCCAGTGCAGGGGTGGAGGGAAACCACCAACCCCACTTTTGAAGTGTTCTCAAATGTGGATGGAGGGGTTCCCAAAACCATCAGTTTGGAGAAATACTCATGCCAAAGTCTGTATTGTTGTTGGGACAACATCCATTGTCTCTCACCAGTCTCCAGCTACCCTTCCCCTGCCTCTGTCCCCTCAGGGCACCACGCTGCCCCACTGGCCTGTCCTCAGCCCTGAGCAAGCCCGGATGCCTGCACTGACAGCCCCTTGCTCTGTAAGGGGGACCCTGCAGCACCAGCCCACACACACCCTCCAGTGAGCAGCCAGCTGGGATGGAGGGCCCTGTCACATCCTCAACATTGCTGTGGTTTCCGTGCCCTTGGAATGCTGCAGCCAGAGGCCAAAGGCACTGGAACATGTGGGATGCACAGGGTCCCTGCCCGTGTGGCATCAGCCAGAGTATCCTGGCATTATCTGCAGGAGCCTGTTTCCAGGCTCCAATTAGATGTGCGGCTCATTCGCAATGAGTCTTTTATGACTCTGTCTAAACCATATTAACTGGAATCCTTCACAGAGCCATGTAGGAAATAATTCAAGACTGTGGCCAGTAGAAGGGATTTGAGGATAACTGGGTGACTGCTCAACGCAGAGTTACGTCCTCTTCCTCTGGAAACACCAGCAGGAGATGAGCATTTTCCTTCTGGCTCACAATAATTAAGTTTTATTTCTTTATGTAGGAGAACAGGAGTTCCTTGCTTTTAAAAATACCCAGCTCTACCAAAGGACCTCCTGTGTTGTTTTGGGACACTCCCTGGAGACCCAGCAGAAGGGTTTACATGCTCACATGTGTAACTGCAAATATGTTTAATGCTGTCAGTATTTTCACTGCAGGTATTTCACGTGAAGTCTTGGGCTCTGCTGTCCCAGTTTAAACAGCTGCTCAACAGACTGGATTGTGGACATTTTTGCCATTTTATTTGCTCCTCCACGAGCTTGTTTACTGAAAGATCCAAACTATTAAGTGGCAATGACTATAGCACTTGGTTTTCAGCATAGAAAAAAAACCACTTTAGCTTCCATTTTTAATCCTCTGAAAGAGTGAGCCTCAAAGAAACCTAATGCCACAACAGAAGAAAATCCATCAGCTCCCCCCAGCCTAAATTTTAAAGCTCAGTTTTAATCCTCCCTCTCTCTAAGCATAGAATCACTCAGTGATCTGGGTTGTAAGCAACCTTAAAAGACCATTTAGTCCAGCTCCCTGCCATGGGCAGGGACATCTTCCAAGCAGACCAGGTAGCTCCAAGCCCCATCCAAGCTGGCCTTGAACACTTTGGGAGACGGGGCTTCCACCACTCCTCTGAAAGCACAAACCCGGGGGGGAGATGCTGAAAACTGTTGCAGCAAAAATACAAGAAAATGGTTTATTTTTAAGATGAAGGCCCATATCCAGCACACAGACCCTCTGTGCTCTGAATTTGGGACCATAGACATGTGGACAATAGACAAATGGGATTTGACCATGGCCTGGGGATCAAGCCCATCTCCAGGAGGACACACAGACAGGGCTGTCCCTGGCCCACAAAAGCTTTAAACGAAATGTAACCATTTAAATAAAAAATGCAAACAAGAGGCAAGGCTTTCACCATCTCCACTGCTGTGCGCCGGGGCGACACCACTGCACACACATCACTGCCCAAATCTGATGGCAATGAGTATCTCCACATGGTTGTATAAATGTCCCTGTCCTGGCACCCTCAGGGGGAGCCCGGGACCGCGCCTGGGCAGAGCCATACCTGGGGGATGCTGCGCCGGGCACCGCCAGCAGGTTGGGAGCGCCGGCAGCGGGCACCGGTAAATGGGTACCACGGATCTCCACAGCACGGCCTGGGCTGTCCACGTCCTTGATCTCCACGGTGGGGTAATTGCCTGCGCCGTGGGGAAGGACAACAACGGCAGTGAGGAGGGCGCAGGGCCCCGCCTGCAGCCAGGATGGCTCCCCAGACCCCGTCGCTGCCACAGAGCTGCCCCCAGGCCCTGCAGCGTGTTGGAAGGACTCTCCTTCTCCCTCTGTTCCCTTCTTGCCTGGCACTCCTTTCTCCTAAGCATTTGGAGCACTTCTTTATCTTTTTTTGCCCAGTTTTTAACACTCTAAGAACTGCCATCTGCTCCCCCTTCTGCTTGCTCAGCTTGCAGTGATTGCAGCTACTCCATCTGAGTGCTGGGTTCCTGTGGTTTGGAAAACAATGGAGATTAGGATTCCCAGCTGCAGGTGCTATGCAGGAACCCAGGATTTCCAGGAGCAAACCTGCCTCCTAGGGTGTAGAAATTCTCCTGGTTCTTCTGAATGTAAGCATATGGACCATGACAACTCTGAATCATGCAGTGTTTGCTTTTCATGCAGAATAAAGCACTGTTTAAATAACCATTTATGACTTCTTTCTATAGCAGAGGTAATAACTGCTTCCTGCCACAGGCAAGGTTAGAAGCAGGAAGGTTGGATGTTTATAGTGGGTGAAGGAAGATGCCAGTTGTCCGAAGGAGAAATGGCAGTGGGGGTTACCTTGGCCAGACCCCACAGTTGCTCAGCTGTGAAGTGTGATCTCTTTTCTTAGCTATTTCACAAAACACAATTAATTCCTGCAGGATTTCTTCTGTGGGAGGTTTTCACACATCTGAAAGCCCCCATGCACCCCCTCTTGCTTCACACTGATGTGGAACTAGTGGATCAGAGTGTGACGTGATTAAATCCCTGAGAAAAGGCCTGTTTGGGTTGCAAAGGTAAAATCCTGTTGCATGTAAGGAAAAGCAGCAGAATTCGGCTTGCTGGTTAAAAACAAAGCAAAGCAAAGCTGCAGAAAAGGCAGAAAGCCATCAACAGCAAACCTCCACCTTCCTCCCCTCTTAGTATGAGCAGGTTGCGGAAATGCTGGAGAGAAAACTGTGTGTGGTGATATTGCACCCTCTGCCTGCAGGTCCTTCAGGAGAGCTTCTCTGAGCAGCTCTAAACACACAGCATTTGCAAACACTCTCTAGGCTTAGCTAAAAAGGCACATAGTGATGAGGCAGAAGCAGACAAACACATGGATTTTGTTCCCCAGCCTCTGTGCTGCAACATGAAGTGTGCTTTTATTTTTTTAATTCTTTCCCCCCCCAGAATGCAACAAAAAAAGCAACTACTCCAGGAGTCCCGCCCTGCGCCCCTCTAGCTACGCAAGGCCATCGTCAAAGCCAACGTCTCTAATACCTAGTGGGGATTGCTCCTCAGGGCAAAAATTGGGGTTGACAACTCCAGCCTTTGGCTTGCTGGCGACAAGGACGGGGGTGCGGGCGGCAGCGGTGGCTCGGTAGCTGGGGACATTGGGGAGCTGCTCTAGAGCCCCGCGGCCGGGAGGGGAGGAGGGGTCCCCGCCAGCCAGCGGCTTGTCATGCACCAGCCGGTCTAGCTCGACGTCCCGGGCCCGCCTGGCCATGCTGCTAGGAGCCTGCTAGGTGCTTCAAGCAAAGGACAAGGCATCTGAAGCTGCAATAAAACACAGAGTGGTTTGAGACGGGAGGGTTGTGTCACGGCGGAAACGTGGGGCTGCCCGGGGTTTGGGGCTGCCCGGGGTTTGGGGCTGCCCGCCGCTCACAGGTGTTGGCAGCACACGGCTGCAGTGGTGGGCATCCTACCACGTGTTTTTCATGGAATCATGGAAGGCTAAGGGTTGGAAGGGACTTTAGAGATCATGTCCCATGGGCAGCGACATCTCCCACTAGTCCAGGTTGCTCAAGGCCATATCCAGCCTGGCCTTGAGCACGGCCAGGGTTGGGGCATCCACAACCTCCCTGGGCAACCTGTTCCAGTACCTCACCACCCTCACTGTGAAGAATTTCTTCCTGGTAATCTAAAATAAATTTCTCCTCTTTCAATTTGTACCCATTAATCCTCGTCCTATCACTACAGTTCCTAACAAATCAGCATTTTCTAGCATCATTGCCCCTCTGCCAGGGCTGCATGACAGAGAATCTCAGGGGTCAGGGCAAGCCATTCCCTGTTCAACTTCCTGATGTCAGTGGAGTTATGCCAGGATGTGCCTTTGCTCAGTCAGGCTGCAACGGGAACTCACCACCTAATTTTCATTACCAACTATTTCTTCCTAAACCTTATATTAAAATGTGATTTATGCCACTGGTTATTTCCCAAATGGAGAAAAGTGGATACTTTTTATCCCTGTACATTCTTCAGCTGAAGGAGAAACTCTTATTTCACATCAGGGATTGCTTAATCAACAGGACTCAGCATCGTACATTCAGAGGCAGCTCCAGACAATGCCAATATTGCCATCGTGCTGTGCCCACAGGACGTTTTACCCCAGTGAAAAGCCCTGACTTCCCCTGCGGCCCCACGCAGCACAGAGAACTCAGCTGCCTGCTCCCTGACAGCAGGGAAGGAGAAGCTGGATTCTCCCCCCAGTCGGGCACTGCATACCCTGCTTCACTTCATCCCAGTTTGGCATCATACTGCTACAGGTTATACCTTCAGCATCGGTTTCAGCAGCTTCAGCTGTCTCCTCTCCCACCTTCAAAATGAAAAAAAAAAAGCCATTTTAAGGAGAAAAAGGCCCACTCTGTCAGTAAAAGAGCAGAATTTGCAGCTTATCTGGATGCCCCACATCTCTCCTACTCGCCAGACACTCAGCTCGTTGTTCAGTGCCCACTTTGGAGGGTGAAAGGAGCCCTCCCTCCATCCACAGCTACTGCTGCTGCCTCAGCTTCAGGGATGGGGACATCTTGGTGGGAAACATGTCCGGTGCCCAGCCCAGTCTGCTCCTCCCAGGGCACTGCATCCCCTCAGAGAAGCTCTGAGCCCCCAGCCCTTGCAGGGCAGCAAGAGCTGACTGCAGACTGGAGCCCAAGCAGGGAGCGATGCCGTACCTGCACAAGAGCACCTTCGAGATTACTTATCTCAACTTCTTCCAGCTGCTCGACCCCGAGGGCCTCCTTGGCAAGGCAGGCTTCATCCACACCCTCATAGGCAGGGAGACAAGGCAGCTGCAGCGGGGGTCTGGAGGGGAGAGAAGAAATACTGCCTGGGAGACCAGGTGAGAGGTGCGTAAATAAAACAGGGCATTGCATAAGTGCATAAGCAAAAATTGCAGAGGCAGAAGGATCCAGGCAGAATGTTTCTCCTCCTGTGCATAATCATTTCTCATATAATTAAAATGGGCCAAATAAAAAGCTGAAGCCTAATTTCCAGGCAAGGCTTTCCCACAAGCACTATTCAAATCCCACATTTGCCTGTGTGAGACTCCACCAGGACACATAATTCTCATTTTGCTTCAGCAGCAAGCACAGACCTCAGCTCCACCATTCTGACAAAAGAGGCTCTCAAGATTGATTTTATTGCTTTAATGTAACTTCATAACTGAAATAAAAGCACCTCACATGTTTCTCTGTGCATTTATCTCGTGATTTGCTCTTTCCTGGCAAGAAATGCAAAGCAGGGATTTGGGATAATGAGAAGAATTTTAAGACAGCTAAATGCATGAAAATATTTGTTTTGTTATTTTTAATAATTTCCCCCCTTAATTTTTAAAATTATGCTCCCTTCAAATGTGATCACAAATCCTTCCATCCTAAACTAGAAAACCTGTTGCTGTCTCTCTCTTTTCCCAATAAACAAACAAAACAAACACATTGAAGGATGGAGTAGCATCTCATTCACCCCACAACTGAAGCTCAAGCTTCTATAGTGAAGCTCCAGGAACAGATTTTGATGAAATACAAAACATATGGGTTTGCCACTGAGTAATCATGTGTTTTCAGCTCCTTCCTGAAAAATCTAGCTACTTTCGAGGAATTAACAGAGTATAATATTGTAGTACTAGGTAATAAATCCCTAAATGTTTATCTCATGTAAAATCAGAGCAAACTATTAAACTGAGCAGAAAGATGTCTCTCAATTCTGTCTAGACCAAAGTCACCACCTGCCACAGCTGACAAGAACTCAGCTATTTTCTACAACAGGAAAAAATGTAAAATTGTACCTACTTGTATGAAGCAGCATTTGCAGACACAACACATAATCCTGTCTTTACATTCAGCTCTGTAACTCAAAATGATCCCGAGTGCCCTGAATTAATGGATGTGGTTTAAATATCACGGGCCACCTCCCGAAGCTGGGTGCTCCCGCCTCCCAAAAGGCGCAAGAGGGGCTGCGGTTGCTACGGGCGGCCGCGATGGAGATGGAGCCCGTGTCACCAGGAGACACTGGCCTGTCACCAGGTGCCGCGTCAGCAGCGAGCCCTGGGGTGAGCCGGTTTGCCAAAGCATCCCTCCCGCATCCCACCCCTCCCCAGCACACCGCAGCCGCCCGCCAGGCTGCGAGCTCTGCTCTGCCATGGCTGTTTCAGCCTCTCCAGCTGGTGAACGCAGTTGAAACAAAAGCTGCAATCACGCTCATTTCCAACAAAGCCGTAAAGGCAACGGGAGCCACTCACTCTGCACTCTCCTCCTGCTCCTCCTCTTTCTTATCTTCCTCTTTCCTCTTTCCCTCTTTCTTCTTCTCTTTCTCTTTCTTCTTCTTCCTCTTCTCCTCTTTCTTCCTCTTCTCCTCCTTCTTCCCCACGTCCTTCTTCCTCTCCCCTTCCTCTTTTTTCTTATCATCCTCCTCCTCCTTCCTCTCCTCCTCCACTATCTTCCTGTCCTCTTCCTCCTCTATCTTCCTGTCCTCCTCTTCCTCTTTTTTCCTGTCCTCCTCCTCCTCTTGCTTCATCTCCTCCTCCTCTTCCTTCTTCTCCTCTTCCTCTTTTTTCCTGTCCTCCTCCTCCTCCTCTTTCTTCATCTCCTCTTCCTCTTTTTCCCTGTCTTCCTTCTCATCCTCTTCCTCTTTTTTCCTGTCCTCTTCCTCCTCTTTCTTCCTGTCCTCTTCCTCTTTTTTCCTGTCCTCCTCCTTCTCCTCATCCTCTTCCTCTTTTTTCCTGTCCTCTTCCTCCTCTTTCTTCCTGTCCTCTTCCTCTTTTTTCCTGTCCTCCTCCTCCTCTTTCTTCCTCTCCTCTTCCTCTTCCTTCCTCTCTTCCTCCTTCTCCTTCTCATCCTCCTCCTCTTTTTCCTCTTCCCCCTTGGTAGTGTTTGGGGAGCACAAACATAGTCTGGAAAGAAGAAACTCATTAGGTAAAATCCACAAAGTACATGTGAGCCTCACAGGACGAGCCCTGCATGGCCGGTGTTTTCTGGCCGAGCAGAAGAGAGCTCTGCTGAGCCAGCGTGGCTCAGGGCATCCCTTGTGCCTAGTGAAGCTGAGCACTGCCCGTGTGGAGGGGGGAACCGCTGTGCTCACCTGGGTGTGCTGGGCTCAGGGAGCATTTTGGGGGGCTCAGAAACCCTCTGTGGGCATGCATGGACACCTCTCATCCCGCTGCTGCAACACAGCTCAGCTTCAGACCTGCCCATCAACAGCATCTCCCTTCCCCTACCTGTTTTCTTCCTCCTGAGGTTCCTCCTGTATGGTGGGAAGGGAAGGAGCATCTGCCTCCAGCTCAGCCTTGTGAGCCCAGGCCGTCATCTCTTCGTTAATCCGGTCATCACTGATCTCTTCCAGGACAAGATGGGTCTCCTCCTGTTCCCCAGGGGCTACACGAACTGAAACAGGAACGGGGAAAGGGAGGTGATGAAGAGGCAGTAGCACATTCCCAAGAGGCCAGAGGTAGGGCCAGGCAGATGCCAGGTTTCCTCTGCTCAGTGGGGCAGTGCTGAAGTAGCTCTCAGCCTGCCCAGAGCTGGGCAGCCCTGCTGCCCCTGAGCTGTGCTGGACAGATACTTTGGGCCCCTTTGCCAGAAGGAAGAAGAAAATTCACCCCGTGAAGCCCTTGAGGAACCTGGTCTAGTGAAAAGTGTCCCTGCCCATAGCAGGGGAGTTGGAACTGGTTGAGCTTTAAGGTCCCTTCCAACCCAAACCATTCTAGGGTTCTATGAAAGCTATAACCCTCTGCACACAGATGACTGCTGGCTTCCCTGCACATGTACCTACCTCCACCAGCAGTGACCTGGCCCATCTCCAGGCCACATTTTGTCTCTCCTTGCAACCTGGAAGAGCCCAAAGCCTTTCCCCTCGTGAACCCCCAGTGAAGTGCTGTCCTAGCACAGCCCAAGGGCCCTGGGCCTGCAAGACCCAACTCAGAGCCCACATCACAACACTCAAGCACCATGTCCTGTCCACTCTGTGCACTTTCCCAGGCAAGGAACATCCCACCCCTCTTGTCACTTCCCAGCATCACTGGGGCAAAGACCACAGCAGGTTACTGGGGGGCTGTAGGCCAGCTGCAGTGAGGAGTCTGACCCACGATGAGCCTTCTCCGTGTCCCAGGGGTACCTATCCTTCCACGTCAGGCTCACACCACAGAAACAGGAGGAGGAAGTACATCCGCTTACTGTAAAAGCAGTTTATTCTGAGGTCTGCCTGACAGCAAAACTTACATGTCCACAGCAAAGCTAATAGGAAACGTGCAAATTGAACTACAGAAAGGCAGGAAATCCATGCAGTGTCATATCTGTGGTTTATTTACCCACCCCATGGTGTCCACAATGCCTTCAGTCCTTTCCCTCTGGATCTCCATTAATTAAAACATGGGACAGCAACCAGGGAGATGGCTTTTAAAACACACCATGGCTTTTGGATACATTATATGAAAATGAAGTAAATACTAAAACTGTGTCCTGGTACAGGCAGGATTCATTATAAACACAGGGGATGGATCTCAGGGCAGTCTCTTGGCTCACAACTCATTGTTATGTTTGCCTGGATGATCTTAAAGAGATGCAACAGTGGGAGATCTTAACCTGGCCTGTCAGTACATCAGGGGGCTTATTCAAAATATGGAAAAAGGCTTTTTACCAAAGTCTGTAAGGATAAAGGGCAACAGTTTTAAACTGAAAGAGGGGACATTCAGATTGGACATAATGAAGGAATACTGAACTGTGGCTGCCCTATCCCTGAAAGTGTTCAAGGCCAGGATGAATGGGGCCTGGAGCAACCTCATCTTATGGAAGGTGTCCCTGCCTAGGACAGGGAAGTTGGACCAGATCATCTTCAAAGGTCCCTCACACCCCAAACCAGTCTGCTGTTCCAAGGTCTGTACCCAAAACCTGGGGTGTAGGGGCTCCCACCCCCCTGAGCCCAGTGTGCCTGCACTAGCCATGCCTGCCTGCACACTGGAGACAGCCCCTGGAATCCCCTCCCTGCTGGGACATTCCTGCTGCTGCAGTTAGGGCTGCATCCATGGAGCTGTGAGCTTCAGGAGGGAACAGCCGTAGTTGGGGGTAAGGAGAGTTTGGGGTAAGGAGAGTTTGGGGTAAGTTCTCTTAGAAGAAGAGCCTGGGCAAAGATTTTTAACCATTAACTCCTACCTATTCACCTAGAGATTAACCTCACCCACCTGATTTGCTGCTGCAAATCAGAGCCCTTTCCACGTGCTGGGAGGAAACACTCAGGTATGGAAGAAAAGCAATAAAGAGCTGACAAGAGCTTCAAGAGGTTTATAACATTACACCTCAGAGGCAGAAGCTGACTCAAAGCAGCCTGGAGATTTCAGCTGGGGGTCTTGGGGTGAATATTCAGATGTTGTGGGGGCATTGAGAGGGCCAGGAGTGCTGGGAGACTGCAGCAAGAGGCTTTCTGCCACCAAGGTGTCCTGCGTGATGCTTTTCTGCCATCCTGTAAATTATAGCTCCCATCTCATAGACATCATCCTGCAAAATCAGTAGCTCCAATTCCCAGAGCAAAAAGGGAGCCAAGTGGGACAGCCCTGGGACTGGGTCCCTGTGCCAGCCTTGGGTCCCCACTGCCTCAGCTGGGAAGGAGCTAGAGACCATTTGCAGATTCCCCTTTGCTTTTCCTCCCCAGCTGCGCTTTCTCCTCAGGCTGGTCTCATTTGGGTGTGGGAAGGGCTGGTTTGCCACGGTCTTCATTTTCCGTTTGTTTCAGAGGCGCTAAGCCCCTTTGCCCCCTGAAACAAAAGGAGAAGGAAAACATTAATGAGCGTGCTGGCAGTTCGGTGCCAGAGCAGATCTCTTGCTCAACCCAATCGCTCCCTTCCTTGGGCAGGTTAAGTGACCTGGAGATGCCTCAGGGCACCACAGCCAGCTGGGCACCAAGGCTGTGCTCACCCAGCACACGCAGCAGCGCCCTTGGCTTTGCCTCCGTCCGAGGTCCATGGCAGCACACAGGCCTCCAGTTTGTACAAATACACGGAGAAATGCCTTCCCCCAAGAGTTCCCTCTCTGAGGTTGTGCCAAGGGGCTGTTGGCCTGGGGGGGAGCAATTCCCAGCATATCCCTGGGGGTGTGCATTTTCCGTGTGACTCGGCAGGTCCCTGCTCCCATCAGTAGCTCCCACAGCCCAACCAGCCACTCCTTTCAAGGGACAGCACTTGCACAGGGCTGTGTAACCCTGCCCAGACCATCCACAGAGGCTGCTGTGGCTCTGCATTTTGTCCAGCATTCCCAAAGTGGCTGGTGTGGGGAGCCAAGCCCCTCTGCCTGCAGAGCTGGTGCTTGATCCCCTCCACAGGCACGCAGCAGTGTGAACCCTGCAGGTTTTCCCACAGCCATGCAGATTCCATTCTAAGACATCTAATCCCAGCCTTTTGTTTTCCTGGGGTACCTTCCTAGACATCTCACACCAGGCTTGGCAAACACCGAAGGAGGAAAAGAAAGCAGCAGGTTTGAATTCCCTTGTAATTCTTTGATCAAATCCCTCCAGCTCCAGCACAGCTCAGGACAGACCTTGATATCGGCACTAACCTCAGAACCCGGGACCTGAGGATGTGGGATGCTGCACTTGGAGACTCCCTCAGCCTGAGTTTTACCAAGCCCACACCACAACTCTGCAACAGCTCCCTCTTCTCAAGTGTCAACAACCTCCTGTGGCTTCCCTGGGGGATTCCAGGGGCTCCCGAGCTGGCACCCAGGACAGACCAGGGGATAAAAGGTGCCAGTGACCCCTCTTCCCAGTAACTGAAGCCAATAACAAGCTTGGCATCAAACCGTCATGAAGAGATGGAGCCATCACTTACTTTGTTCCACAGGACTCGAGGTTGCTGTGGCCACTCCCTGTCAAGAGGAGAAGGGAACCATGAGACATTGTCCATTTTCAGGACCCCTTAATTTTTACCCTCAACACCCCATTTTCAGTAAAGGTGGCCCTTTTACCCTAAATACCCCATTTTTGTGGCAAGCTGGATGGCTTGGCCATGGGCACAAGCATCCCTGCACTCCATGGTACAGGGCAGGAGCACATCAGTGAGTTTGCCTGGGGTCCAGGGAAGGAAAGGAGAGCTTTGTAAAGCTACTGCTGCTTCTCCTTAGAGCTGGGACCACACCTGGGTGAGATGCCAGAGCCTGGACACCACCCAGTGCTGCACAGAAAGGCAAGGAAACAGTAAAGAAAGAACATGCTATGGGATCTCTTGCTGCTTAGAAGCCAAATACTGGCTTTCATCAGCTAAGCAGGTCATGGGGACTTGTTCTCTTAATGGAACTCAGTGAAAGCCCAAACCACAGCAGGTCCCAGCACTGATCTAGTGGCATCTGCATGGCAGGGGATGCCCTGCTCGTCAGGGATGTGGTGTTCCCGTGCTCTTTGCCTATCCATCAGACAGCATACCTGTGTGTCCTGCTTCTCCCTGCTCACCGGCTGTGGCATCACCTTCTCCAGCCCCTGGACAAACCAGCTGAACATCCTGGGAACAAGAAACCACTGTTAGAACTGGCAGCCAGAGCCTTTGCTCCCACATCAGCCGCCCCTCTGGCCACCAGAGCCCGGCAGAAGGTGCCACTGTGGTTACCTGCTGCCATCCGCAGCCACGGACTGAGGGCTGAGGGCGGTCACCGGCTCCGGCTGCCCCTTGGCTGCTGCTGGGGTGCTCTGTGTGGCTGAGGTGCTGGATTTTGGCTTTGACTGGGTTTTAGCCCCTTTTGTGCCTGCTCAGGTTTATTCGAAAGAAGAAGGAGGATAGTCAATGCAGCAGTCGTAAATTGTTGGGAAGGGGAACAAGCCAGGAAGGGTCACCTCCCGCAGAGGGACAGGCCTCGGGGGCTCCCCTGGGGACCCAGCCTGGGACGAGGACACGGGCAGTTCGGGGACAGAAGCGGTGTAGGTGCGGTGCCGTGATGTCGGGCCCCGTGTCCCCACCCCTCCCGGCACAGTGGGAATCCTGGCCGTGGAGACGAGGGGCAGCCCCAGCACAGCCCGCACCGGGCTCTCAGGCACCCGGGGGAGGGGATCGGATCGCTCACCTTCCACCGTGCCTTCGCTCTTCTCCTTCGGCGCTGTCTGCAGAGGGACAGAGGGACGGATGGACGTGGCAAAGCACTGCCTGCGGCCTCAGGCCACCCCAGGTGGACATGTCCCCCACCGCAAGAGGACCCACATGCTCAGCCCCACACCCCACCGCTGAGGTTTCAGCCCCATTTCCCTGACAACAATCATTAAACCCAGACCCCAGCGCTGCTGACAGCAGCGGGTCAGTCCGAAATGAAGAGTCCTCCCTGCATCCAGATTGAGGAACACCGGGACAGCACTCAGAGGTCTCTTTTTGCTCTGCTGAATTCCCTCGGGGTTTTTCTCCCAAGGTCCCAGCTGGGCTGTGCAGGAGGATGAAGGCAGGGAGCTCGCCCCACTCTCATCTCTGCCCGGTAGCCCCGCGGTCTTCCCGAGCTGGGCAGCGCTCACCTCCGGCTTTTTCATCCCCTCTGGCTGCGGCACAATCCTCTCGAAGCCCTGTGACAGCCAGCTGAGCACTCGTTTTCCTGCCCTGCGGGGAGAGCGCCGCGCTCGGGGAGCTCATCCCGCGTTCTCCTGCCCTCCCGCATCCCCCCCAGCCTCCCTGGGCACCCACCACTCCTCTGGGGCGGGCTCCGGTTCGCCCTCGGAGACGTCCTCCTCGGCATCGAAGGGGGTTATCTCTGCAAGGAGAGCACTGCTGTGGGCACGGGGAATCTGCACTGCTGGGAGCTCCAGGTCCCCCCATCAACCAGCGGAGGGGACAATAGTGCCGGCATCACCAATCGGTGAGGCGGGATGTGAGAGTCCCAGGATGCGGCTAACTACAAACTCCCAGCTCTCCTTACCCAGACCATCGTCGTCCTCATCTCCAAGGACCTGGACCTCTGTCTGAAAAGCCAAACAGACTGTCTGAAAACCCAACAGCCAAGAGGGGGATCATCCCGCTGAGTGGGGGAGGGAAACCTGCCCTTTCCCCACGGATTGATGAAACCCATGCAGGGCAGGTTTAGTGCTCCCAGTTAGCACTGGAAGAGTTATGAGAAGGAAAAAAGAAGAAAAGGTAAAAAGAGGAAGAAGCTCAAATACACCAAACCATTTCCCAGATCTGTCTCCTACCTCATCAGCAATGTCGATACTTGTCTCGAAGCTCTTCCCGAGTGCCTGCAGCCCTGGGGCTGGGGCTGGCTGGGGAATCACCTTCTCCAGCCCATAGGAGAGCCAGGAGAGCACACTACTCCCCACACTGTCAGGGAAGGGTGTGAGTCAAGCTGGGAACGCCATCCAAGGCATCCAGCTCCCAACAAAAAGCAAAATCCCAAGCAAATCATGTTGCACATTGAAGGGTGCAGGAGCCGTACCTCTCAAACACAGAACTTGAGTCCTCAGAGACCACAAAGGTCACTTTCTTTTCCGTTTCTTCAATGGCAGCAGGGGAGAAAAAAGGCAAGCTCCTATCAGCACTCTGGCAGCCCCCAGGATGCCGGGCAGGAGTGGGACAGGTGGGTAAAGGAACACTGGTGTGCAGCCTGAGTCAGTGTGGGGCTTACCCTCAGTGCGTGCCCGGTCAGCAGCATCTGTGGGGCCACTGGCCTTTCCTGTTGGTGCCTTCAGGGCAAAAGGCAGAAGGTGTCAGAGAGCGAGGCACAGGGGACGCTGTCCCTGTTCAAAGGTGGCTGCAAACCCCAGGGACTCCCTGTCCTTCCTGCTGCTTCTCAGCAGCTCAGAGTAGGAATGTACCCTGGCCCCCATCCCTCCTGGGGATGCTGTGGAGCATCCCTGGGTGCCGCAGTGCTGGGGATGGATGCAGAGGCACCAGGCATCTCTCATCATGCTAATGGTGTTCCCATCACCCCCCAAACTGGCTCCCTGCTCACCTTCACTGGCTCCGGCTCCCGCACAGGGTTCTCCTCTGTCACATGGGACACCGGGGGCTGAGGAACCACCCGGTCGATCCAGCCCATCATCCCGCTGGCTGCGGGCAGTGCCGAGGGGTCTCCAGCTGGCAAGAGGCCAGCAGCAGGGGTGTGCACTGCCCAGGGAATACCAGCTGCTCACGCTGTCTCCAGAGCAGCCCAAAAAGGTCCTTGGTGTCCTTCCGTTTCCACGTCCTGCTTGGGAAACATGGCACTGCAGCACTTCCAGCCCCCAGCACACCATGGGCAGGGTCAGCTCTCCCAGAGACCCCCACATCCCACAGCTGGACAGAGTGGCTGTAAAACACCTCCCGAGAGGCCTGACAACCAGAAACCAATTAAATTATCTTTTACCTCTCACTGAATATAAGGGATTAAAGAGCTGCGGACGCCCCAGGAACGGCAAGGAAAAGCTGGCAGTGCCGTTCAGCAGAGGCATTTCCACCCATGCTCTGGCATTTTACCAGGTCCCAAGGAAGCCCAGGGTCCACGTACAGAACTGACCCCAAACAATCCCAGAGAAAGCCCCCTCAGGCTTCAGCAAGCCCCCCTTGTCAGCCAAGAGCTCCTTCTCCCTTGACATGAGCTTGTGCAGCTTGTAAAAGTCTGGACCATACGCCTGTCCTTGGTCTGGGAAAGAAAGTAGAGGGCAGAGGCCATTCCTCTGCCAAATCTGAACAAGAAATGGGCAGAAACATTTGTGGGTCCCCACAAAACTAGCTGCTGAAAGAAATAGGAATAAGCAGCCAGGATTTGCCTGCAATGGCATGAAAGAGTTGGCAGTCTTATACATCCTGCTGCATTGCAGGCACCCAGCAGTGCCACCACCTGTTGTGGAAGTTCCTTTTGCCAGCCAGCAAAGGGCCTTAGTCTCATTTCTAAGAGCAAGAAAGGCACAGACCCACAGCCCCATTTGGAGCAGGGAGCACTGTGGTCTTTCCTTCCCCCCAGCAGCTGATCAAACCCTGCACATTACCCAGTCCTCGCAGCATCACTCCCCATGGACTGGCACAGCTCATCCTTCGGCTTGGTTTCGGAGCACCAAACCCCCCTGTGACGTGCAGAGCCGGCCCTGCAAAAATCCCAGCCGCGTCCCTTGCCTCCATCGCTGCCACTTACCCCCGTAGGCTCACCACTGCCTCCCTGGGAAGCCACCCCGGGATGCGTGGGCTCCTTTGGCCACTGCAGCTCGCCACTGGCCCCCCCAAACCCACCTCAATCCGCTCAGGGCTCTGCGAGGATTAGCCCTGCGCTGCCTGCAAATGGGATTACTGGCACCCAGCTGTCCTGAGTGCCCCGGCTCCCAGCAGCCAGCCTGGTCTTGGTGCAGGGTGCTGCAGAGAAAACCCCAAAATCAAGCAGGCTGGAGCACCCTCAAAATCTCTGGAGCCACCAAAGCTACCCCAGGCACTCACCAGCAGCGCTGCGGGGAAGGCAGTCGTCTCACCCATGTGCAGGTGGGTGCAGGGATGTGCAGAGGAGCAGTGGAGCTGCTGAAGCTCCGTGGGGTGACACAAGGTGATGTGCTGAGGGTGATGTGCCAAGGGTGCTCCACCCACAGCTCTGCCCCAGCTCCAGAGCAACGAGAGCAAATCTGTGCTGGGTTGAGCTAAGCCTCCCCTTGCTGAGCCTGCCAATTGCTGCTTGATCCGTTTACCTCCAGCCCTGCATGACTGCCAGCCTTTCCCACTGCCCCTAATCCTGGCCGCAGTGACACCCTGGAATCCAGGTACCAGCATGGCTTCTCTGCTCCATGTCCAGCCTGTTTCTGTATGTCCAGAGCTCCCTGGAGCAGCGCTGGAGCTCCCTGACCTGATTCGTCCTTCCCTGGCTCCAAGGGTGTCTCCATGCTGGTGGGCAACAAGTACCCATCCTGCCTGGCCCCAGCACCTCTGTAGCAGGCTCCTCTCTTGCTATCACAGGATGGGGGATGCAAAAAAAAAGCTTCAACAGTTGTGTGTAGGGCTGGGATCCTCAGAGCACAACATGCAGCAGCTTCTGCCCTCTGAACAGCTGCTCCTTTCTGGCAGGAAGAGAATCCTGCCTGCTCCTGCCCTGAAGCTCCCAGGGAGGAGTTTTGCCCTGGGGAGGGATCATTCCAACTCTAGCAAGGGGCAGAACCACACTGCATACTCTGGTTGCGTTTGCTTTCGGCCCCTGGGAGCCTGCTCATACTCTGCATCTTCTGGATACCAGGAAGATGAAACATCAATTCTGCTTCAAAAAAGTTCAGGGGAAAGAAAGAAAACATGCAAAAAAACCAAGCAGAGCCAGACAGAGCACAAAGACAGATAGGAGGCAGTGCTTGGCACATGGCCTCTGCTCCAGAAATCTTGCACACCCACAGGAAGGTATAAATAACTATAAATTTATTAGTAAAGCAAAACCATTTGACACTCACACAGAAGAGCGGGATGTGTTATTACAATATATATACACACATACATGGAGTATCATCTTAGAAACACATGGAGAGCAGTGTTAAAGGCACTGCAAGCCACACAAACCTCAGCAACCTTGGCTGCAACTTCTGACAGCCCTGGAAACTCTACTGGAGTCATGCCCACAGGTTGGGAGGAGCCCAAGAACCTCACTGACCATGAAGTCCCTCAGAGCCACGGCTCAGAGGCACTCAGAAACAAGCCCATGGTCCAGCTCCCACCTGTGGTCCTGCTCTCCCCACTGAGCATCCCAGGCACGCTGTGAGAGCAGCATCTTCACATCCAGAAGGTGTCAGAGGCAGCTGCCAGGAGATGCTGTGGAGGAAGCCGGGCAGCTAGGGAGAAGCTGGGTGCTCACCAGGCCTGGGGGGAGCTGCCAGCCCCAAACCTCACTGGCCTGCCCTTACTGAATCTCAGCATTTCACCTGCATGGTCAGGAACCTTCCCATAGGTGAACTTGCCACCCAATGGAGAAAGAGTCAAACTCTGAAGTATAACAAGAGGGCTTTGCCTATTTTTTAATGGCCAGGCTTCAGCTGCAGCCTGGACTTGATGGTAAATACCCAAAAGAAGTGCAGAAAGTGTTCTCCTCCCTCCTCTCCCTGCAAGGGCAGGCTTGAGTGCCCAGAGATGGTCCCTAAACTCTGTCAGAGGATGCTTTCCCCTTTGTCCCCCAGTCCAGCACATGGGCCCCAAGACCAGAGCATCCACATCTTCCCACCCAGATTGCAGAGGTGGCATCTACTCACCGGAGAGCTGGCATGGCCACCTGAGCATACCCATAGTCCCAGGGGTGTCCATGCCACAGCTAACTCAGCTCAGCTGCCTGCTTGATGCACACAGCTGCTCCACAGGCACTCCCAGGGGAACTAGCTGCACCATCTGGGCCCACCCCAGTGCCATGACATCTCCCCAGGAATGTCTGACAGTCCTTCATCGACTTAATCCCCAGACTTGGAGATGCGACAAAGTGACCCACCATGGAAATGGCTGCTCCCACCCCAGTCCCCATTTCCTGCAGCTCTGTTCTGGCTCTTGGTCCTGGCTTGGATTCACTCACCAGAGCATGGGCAGGATCCAGCCGAGCCAAGCTGCCAGGCCACAGGCATCACCCATGCCCAGCAAGATGGATGGCCTCCTGTGGGGAAGGACCAGAAGCACCCACTGGATTCCACCAAGACTCAGGTCCTAAATACCTGATATCACCATCAGTGGTTTGGTATCACCTGGATCCAGCCTCAGCCTGGGAAAGGAATTTGGAGCTGGGGGGAGCGGAGGGAGGTGGGAACAGAGGAAGAGGCTTCACAATCAGTACGGAAAAAGGAATGAAAAACAATCCACTGCTTACAAATAAAGAACTGAACAAACAGAAAGGAAGCTGACAATGTCATTTAAAAGTATAAGCTGTGGAAGGGAAGAGGCTGAGACAGCTAAAGGCATCCTGTAGGTAGGGTAAGGGGAAGTGAAGATCAGTAAAAGCCCAGGTCACAGACTACCTTTTCCTGGACCCAGGAAGCCAGAGGAACAGCAGCCCTAGAGAGCAAGACTTATGTCCTGGACAACAGTCACACAACCTCTGCCCAACCTAACCCTCCTTGCTGCCTACCCAGCAGCACGCTATGCTCAGACTGCCTGCCAAAGAGAACCACCCTTCGGGAGGTACCCTCCACCACCCAGCCCCACACAGCATCCTCAGGTAGTCTGGCAACCAGGTCTTCAACTGGCACGAGCACTTGCCACGTGGCTGATGGCACACTAGCTCCAGCACAGCAACTCTCTTAGGTGCTGCAGGGCAGCGAGGGATGCCAGAGGCCAAGCAGTGGCAGGAGCCTGAAAGCTGCTTGGAATAAACACCAGAAGCGAACTGCAACAGGTACAGAGTAGAAATATGGTTTACTCCCCAAAGGGCTTTGGCCCCAACTGCTCTTTGGTTTGAAAAGGAAACACCAGCAGTCAGCAGAGAGCCCTGCAGTGTGATGCCCCAGGGACATGAGCTCCCAGGCCAGCCCCTGCCTCCCCACGCAGCACAGCACTCCTGACACTCACGTGCCTCCTGCTACTTCCACCACCTCCCACCTCACTGGACAAAACGTGACCTAAAGGCACAGCAACAGAGATGGACCTGCTTCCCTTACCCCCTGTAGGCAACACTGCTGCTTCCAACTGGAAAATGCTCCTATAAAAATATACCCAAAGCTCTCAGTGGCCACTCAGTGCCCAGCCCGCACAGGTCCTCCACCCACAAGCTCCAGCTGTATGTTCTCCATGGGCTTCTACTGGATTTGGGCTGTTGCAGGGCAGCAAATGAAACGAGACCAAGTCACGATGGACTCACAGCCAGTCCTAATAATGATGTTCTAATCCTGCACCACGATGTTTTTGAACCTGGGGCACCTATTCACCAGCTGATGACCTGGACCTGGGCTCATCCCTGCCAAGCTCCCCACAGCATCCCCTCTCTCCCTGGCATGGGGCCCCATGCACACAGCCCTGATGAGTCTCTCTGCCCAGGGCACTGCTTGGCTGTTGCCAAATCCTAGGCAGAGCCATGGCTCCTCACTGGGATATCCAGGGCTTTCCCAGCTGCTCAGCACAAGAGAAACACGCCCTAGCAGTCCCTATGTCCAGCTGTACCAAGGAGACAGGATCTGGCAGCTCCATGGCCCCGCATAGTGTGGAGCTGTGTCTGGGGCTCACCACCATCCTCCTCTGCCCCAAGTGCCAGGCAGTCACCCAGGCAGGTCCCCCGGCCTTCTGGGGAGGGAAGAGAGCAGGGCACAGCCAGTTAATGATTTCTCCAAACCCTCCTCTAGCCAGCAGCTGCCTCAGAAAGAAAGAGCAGAGCCACAAAAGCCCATGGAGGCTGCAGCCGCCTCCATCTCACACCCTCCTCTCACCGAAGTTGAGCCTGTCTGCAAGCTCTGAGCCCTGGGCACTGATCCTGGCTGCCAGTGCTGCGCTCAAGTGCTCAGGGCGACCACCGAACCCCTGGCAGCTGTGCAAGGCAAGAGCAGAGCGAACCACGGCCCAAGGCAGGAACAGAGCCAGGGTTCAAGTGGGTGCCACAGTCCTCATCTGGTCCAACACTCGCAGACTCCATCACCACCAAGCCCTTCTGTAAAGACAGGATTAGCCTTCCTTTGTTTGGACTCTCTTTTACTCCTACAGTAAAGCATACACTGAACTTACTACATATTAAACAGCAAAAACCAGCTACCTAGAACTAAAGAGCTCTTTAAAAATCCAAGTTACCACATCTCTTTTTTTTTAAAGATCCAGTATGACATCAAGTTAAACTATACAGTATTTTTAATGAATTTTAACAAACTGCTTTAAAAAAAAAGGTAAAACAAAAAAAGAGGAAAAAGAAACACAGATGGTAAACTTGGTAGGAAGTTCTACATCTTTGAGGCAGCACAAAGTAAGATAACCATCATGGGTCCCTCTTCCTTGGGCAGCAGAGAGCACAGTCTGTTTCAATCTCCTTAAAGTTTCACATGAAGAAGACTCAGCCCCAGGGTCTAACCTGTCACTGCACCGTCCCAGCCCCTGAAAATGCACCCTGCTCCCCCTCACTGTGCTAGAAAGAGAAAACTAAAGCCTTTCTCCACCTTTCAGACAAGTGTCCCCCACCAGAGATGCAGGTCCAGTCCAACTCTCTGCAAGGTTAATCTGTCTATACTTGCCATGGACAACAGTTATCAACCTTGTCCTAATCACTTGTGCAGCACATGGGCAACTTACTGGCTGCTGTTCACTACCTGCAGCTCACTACAACCTCAGAAGAGCACCAGCCAACACCACACAAGAGCTGAGGCTGGCAGGGACCTCTGAAGACCATCAGGTCCAATTCCTTGCTTGCACAGGGTCAGCTACAGCAGGGTGTCCAGAACTACATACAGTCAGGGACTGAACATCTCCACAAATGGATGCTTAACATCTTAACATCTCCAAAGATGGAGAGGGGAAGGCTGGGGGACAACCTAGTAGGCACATCGTCAACCTTCAAGGCATCTGACATGTAATGGATCTCTCGGACATGAGAAGCCAGCAAATTCCTGCAGAGGAAAACACCTGAGGCTGCATCAACCTTGCTAGGGGAGATTTATTTTTAAGTGATGTTTACAAGAAGTGTGCAAAACCTGAAAAATACAGATGAGGTAAAGGGCAAAGGGGTAAAACAGGACTCCTGCAAGAGGGGAAAAAACAGACTTCTCCTTTACCCACTGCTAATCTTGCCCTCCCCATGGAGCTGAGCCTGCAGTCCAGAAAGGATTCTCCTGGCTCACTCTGGTTCCTCCAGCAAATCAGACACCAAGCCCCTGGTACGTGCCGTGGGTTACTGCTGGCCATGGCAATACCTCAGCAGTTGTAGGTTATTGTAGTGTTCATCTCACCCGTTAGTGTGGGAGCTGTGACAGCCCTTTGCCTGACCCTGCTGGAGGTACCACTAACAGCCCAAGGGGTGCCCAAGGGGCTGGGGGCTGGGGGCCAGGCTCAGCAGGAGAGCTAGGTCCCTTGGGAAGCAGCTCTTGAATGCCAGGCTCTTGGCCGGGAGCAGGGTATGAATGCTGTCACAGAATCATGGAATTGTTAGGGTTGGAAGGACCTTTGGAGATCATCTAGTCCAACCACCCTGCTAAGTTAGGGTCACCTAAAGCAGGTTACACAGAAATATGTCCAGGTGGGTTTTGAATGTCTCCAGAGAGGGAGAATCCATGACCTCTTCCTGGGCAGACTGTCCCAGTGCTCCTTGCCATGCTTTCTGGTAGCAGCACAGTGCTTCCTACAGTTCCCTGTGCAGCTGGCAGGGACAGGGGGCAGGCAGGCTCACTCAGAACCCTTGCAGAGTGTGACAGCCAGCGACTGCAAAAGCAGCAATGCCAAAGTGCTTTTTGGAGCTGTAAAGCCCCATGGCTTTTCCCTTTCAACACTCTAGAAAGAGGGAGAGCAGGGGAGGTTGGGGCAGTCAATCAACACTAACAGTCTGAAATGGTGCCCTCAGCTGAGCTTGGACCAAGTTGGGAGACCCCAGCAGCAGAAACCTGCTACCTCCATGCCAAGCGGCACACCCTGGGAGAAGGGAGGGCTGGCTCTGCCTCGCTTCTAAGCCCTCTCCAGAAGGAAAGTCACTCAACCCTCCTCACTGACCCTGCCAGGCAGGGCAGAGGAAAAAGGCTGCACGCAATGAGCTGGTGCCTGCAACGGGCAGCTGTGCTCCCAGGACTGGAACTGCAGGTACAGCATGAACTACAGTCCAGGGAACACCAGGCATCCACAGGCATAGTTTCCTCTCTCCGCCTCCCTCCTTTCCTTTCCACCCCTTTGAGATGTTCACGTCATCTGTTGCTACTTTGATACAGGTGGCCTATCAACCACTGAGGCCAGAGGAAAGTTTACCTGCCCACACACCATACCTCCCCTTTCCCCCACACTCTCTGGAGGTTGCCAACAACCGAGGAGAGGGAAGGGAAGGCCGAGGCTCGGGAGCGTCCCATGCAAGCTGAAAGCTGCCGCAAGGTGGGAGGCTCATGGCAAGCAGGCAGCCACCTGGTAGGCACCCTCGGCCGTGTGCTGGACACTGTGCTCCTGCAGCAGGCCCAAGTCCAGGAACCGTTCCCCGCACCACATGCACTTGTACTGCTGCTCCCGGGCATGCACACTGTGGTGCTTGTTGAGGTGCTCACGCTGCTTGAAGGCCTTCTCACAGGAGGAGCACTTGTAGGGCTTCTCGCCCGTGTGCACGCGCCGGTGGCGCTGCAGGTCCGAGGCGTACTTGAACCGCTTTTCACAGTCAGGGCACTTGAGGGGCTTCTCGCGGGCCGGGTCGCAGCGGTGCTGCACGAACTCCGAGGACGAGAAGAAACGTCTCTCGCAGAGCGTGCACTTGAGCGGCTTCTCGGCACAGTGGGCCAGCTGGTGCTTCTGCAGAGCCGAGGCCCGCTTGTAGGACTTGTTGCACACCGCGCACTTGAAGGGCCGCTCCGCGTTCTGCACGCACTTGTGCCGCAGCAGTTCTGAGGACTGGTTGAAGCCTTTCTGGCACACGTTGCACTTGAAGAGGTTCTCTATGCCGTGCACGTGCTGGTGGTACACCAAGTGCGAGGGCTGCACGAAGCCCTTCTCGCACAGGTTGCACTTGAAGCGCTCCTCAGCCTTGTGCGTGCGGCGGTGGCGCATGAGCGCGTACTGCTGCTTGAAGCTCATCTGGCAGAGGTCGCACTTGAAGGGCCGCTCCTCGCTGTGCGTGCGCTCGTGCTGCCGCAGGTCCGAGGGACGCTTGAAGGCCTTCTGGCACTCCCCACAGCGGAAGGGCCGCTCCCCGCTGGGCGTGCAGGGGTGCTGCAGCAGCTCTGAGGACTCCTTGAAGTGCAGCTCGCAGACGTTGCACTTGAAGAGGTGCTCCCCCGAGTGCGCGTACATGTGGCGCACCAGGTGGGAGCGGTGCTTGAAGGTCTTCTCGCACACCGTGCACTTGTACGGCCGCTCCGAGCTGTGCGTCCGTTTGTGGTGCACCAGGTGGGAGGACTGGCTGAAGCTCTTGTCGCACAGCGTGCACTTGTATGGCTTCTCACCCGTGTGGATGCGCTCGTGCCGGGACAGCTCCGAGAGGTGCTTGAAAGTTTTCTGACAGATGGAGCAGCTGTAGGGCTTCTCCGAGGGGTCGAGAGGCTGTGAATGCTCTACCTCAGGAGGCTTGTAGGTCTTCTCACAGATAGAGCACTTCATGGCATTGCCGTTGTGGACATTGTGGTGCTGCGCCAGCGAGGTCAGGAGGGAGAAGCCCATCTTGCAAACCCCACAGACAAAGGGCTTCTGCTCCACCTGGATACACTGATGTTCGAGGAGGTCGGTGGCCTGGTGGAAGATCTTCAGGCACTGGGTACACTGGAAAGAGCGGTCATGGCCTGGCAAGCACTGGTGCTCATGGGGGTTGGAGAGGTGAGTGAGGTCATGGCCACACACACCGCATTTGTGGGATGGCTCTCCAGCCTGGATGGGGGCTTGCTGGTGGTGCTGCAGTCCGGGGTCCGGCTGGAGCAGGATGCCGTACACGGCACAGCCCAAGGGGTTGTCAGCAGTGCTGGGAGGAATGGAGTGCTCTGGGAGGGCGGCTGCCCCAGTGTGGTGCTGCTGCGGTGGCGGCGGCTGCTGTGGTTGCTGCTGTTGCTGCTGCCAGCTTTCTGACATGCTTGGGAAAAAAAAATGGGATTTTAGCAGTGATAGCTTCAGCTTCCCGGTTGAAAGGGCTCAAGTAAAAGCAAAACCAAAAGATTCTGAGATCCTGATTCCCTGTAACTGATCCCCTGAAGCTGAGGACAGAAAATCCAGCCCACAGCCAGGATCCTGGGAAGAAAAGAGGTGAAGAGACTTAAGAGCCTCCTCCTTAGATTAGCACAAGTTCTTTATGGACTGATTTGGTCTGACTTTTCCTTCTTTTGGACAAAGGAAGAGGAGGCAGAGGCAAGTGCCGTGAAGACAAGAGGAGGCCCTTCTCCGTGCTGGCTGTGATGTGCTCACACTTGGAAAGGGCACAGGAAGCAGCCCAGGGAGCAGCTCTCTCTGCAAGAAAGAAGACAGCTCATGTCAGGTCCTAGAAGAAACGTGGGCAATTCTCTATCAACCTTCCCCCATGGCTCTCTTTGAAAACTCTCCTGCATCCCTGCAAAGCTACCAGGAAGCCAGTGTGGGGGAGCTAACCGGAAACGGAGCCCCACTTGCTGCTGTGCAAAGGGCCTGGGACAAGGAATTCTCAGCCTGGAAAGGGCTGGGCTCTGCCTGGACGCAGCCAGGCACACATCTGGGTGTTGTGCTCTCATGAGAGGCAGCACAACTGCCCAGGGCCCGCTCAGCTCAGCCTTGAGTGGGTCACTGGATCTCCAGCACCGCTGCGGCACTGTCCGAGAACATCGGTCTCGCTGCACAGGCCATGCACCAAACAACGTGCAATCAAGAAGCTACTGGGTTAGATTTTACAGGTGTCAATGCAGATCCTAACATGATCCCACCCCAGCTGAAACAGCTCTGTGAAACAGTTCTGCTCCTCCTGCAGCCTGGATATCAAGCCCATTACCCAAGGGATGTATGCAAAGCATTTCCCCCTCTCTGGGTAGCGCTTGTAGACTGGAAGAGCCAGAGAGCTCAGGAGAAGATTTGCCCCCAGTGTTATCCTATCCTCAGACAGAACACAGAACTCACAGGGATCACTCTGTGAAGATAAAAGAAAGAGTTAGAGCAGTGGCTCAGCTGAACCTCCTCCCAAACCATGGAATAAAAGTACACTGAAGCCAAACGACCTATGCCAGAGCTGCTGCCTGGCCTTGCTACAGAGCATCATCAGGCTTGTGCTCACTGAAAAGTTCTGGTCTTTCTAGAGAAGTCCAATAAAAGCTGGCACCAACTTACAGAAGAATAAGACCCACCAGCGAGCAGCAGACAGCAGCAGTGTCAACACCTCTCAAGAGAGAAGAAGATGCAAGCCCTGATGAGCAGCAGCCACCAACACTCCTGGACCTCAAGCCCCCAGCCCCATAAGAGCACTCCCATGTCTGTGTCGAACCACCTGCCCTCAGGGTAAAGAAATCTTTGGTCTACCACGAGAATACTTTTTATGTCTAAAACTAAGCAGTAAAGAGCACCAGAGAATCCCACTTCCCACCATCCCCACTCCACCGGCACTCAGCTGAGACTGGATTGTGCCCCACAGCTCAGACAGTGCTGGACCCACCTCCGCCTGTGGGGACACTTCATTATTTTGTGCTCCAGCACAGTTTCGGGCAGTAAAGCCCCCAAAGGCCCCATCGCAGCCCTACCGGCACGCAGGATGCCCTCCTTCTCCTAGAGATCTCACCTTGACGAAGCGAGGGCTCGCAGCGACGGTACCTGCACCCGAGCTCGGCGGGACACCAAACTTCAGCCCAGCCCAGGAGCGACCTTCCCCCGCACACACCGGGAACCGCGGCAGGATGAACCCACCGGCGACGCATCCCGGCCTAACGCGGAGGGAAGACTGTGCCTCTCCCATGGAAGAGCGATACCAACCTTGGCTTACCGAGGGCTCTGCGCGGGGACCCGCGTCGGCGCCAGCTCCAGCCTAACTCATCCCTCCGTGGGAGGTGGGAAGCGACAACCATTTAGGGAGCGCGGTCGGGAGCGCAGAGGTACTTTCAAACTGGCGAGGCGGCCTGCTCGGCATAGCCCGGCCCGCTCCCGCCGGGCCCGGGCCGCCTCAGGGCCGCGGGGCGCGGGGGCGGCCAGGG
>VZTF01009091.1:3570-20421 GCA_013397755.1 Cnemophilus loriae | reverse complement strand
TGCGGGGGCGTCGGGCCGGGCCGTCCCCGCGCACCCCAAGGTCGTTGCCGGCCGGGGGGCGCCGGCCCGGCCCTGCCCGCCCCGCTCCGGCCCTGCGCGCCCGGGGTTGTTTTTACCCCTCTTGGCCGTCCCTTATCTCCCCCCGGCCGGCTGCGGGCAGGGGGGGCCGCGGTGATAATCCCCCCGCGGGGCTGGGGCGCTGCTGCCCGGAGGAGCCCGGCGGGATAAGCCTCTCCCCCCCGCGGGACTGCGCAGCAGCGAGGCCGGCGAGAGCTCGGCGTGAGGGGCAGCATCCCTTCGTCCTGCCAAAACATTCCCTGCCTGCCCGGGAACCCGGCACTGCCGTCTCGTCATCATCCCCCGCCGCGGGGCTCGGGGTTGGACGCGGTGGCTCGGGTCAGGTGCCCGAAACTGCCGTGCTGAGTCCCCCGTGACACAGCCGAAGGTCCCTGCCCCGTTCCCCTTGGAGCGGTGCTTGGTGAGGCTGGAGACGGGACAAAGTCACGGACACGTCGCTGGGCGCTGCCAGGGGAAGGCTGCCTCGGCTGCGTCGTTCCAGGAGTGTGGGAAAAGTTGGTTTGTGAAGCTGTGTCAGGAGAGGTTGAGGTTGGATATCAGGAAGAGGTTCTTTCTCCGGAGGGTGCTGGGCACTGCCCAGGCTCCCCAGGGAGTGGTCCCGGCCCCGAGGCTGCCAGAGCTCCAGGAGCTCCCAGGGATGCCCAGGGTGGGATTGTTGGGGTGTCTGTGCGGGGCCAGGAGCTGGGCTGGACGATCCCGATGGGTCCCTTCCAGCTGAGGATATTCCATGATTCCATGCAGCACCACCAGAACGTGTAAATCCCGGCGTTCCCATGTTGAAAGCAACAGTTCCTGTTGTACAAGCCCAGCCGATGTGACTGCCTGGCTCTCCCTGTTCCCAGCTCCTCGAGACCCTCGGCCGCGGGGCAGGAGGAGTTCGGGCAGCCAGAGTTTCTCTGGGCTCAAGGACTCTTGGTGAGAGTTTGCTGCCAGTCCCAGTTCATGAGCAGCCGTGTTCCCGGCGCTGTTAATTGTCCTGGCTATCGAAACCATAACTTATATAATAACTGTTTTATGGACATGGGTAGAGAAAGGTTCTGCCTGGAAGAATTTACAACCTAATGAGGGTTGAAGTTGTGCTCAGCGTAGCAACAGAGCTAAAAGGTCATCCTGGCACTTTCCAAAAGTGTTTGGGGTGGTTGTTGGTGGTGTTTTTCAAGGAATTGTGTGATTTCTCAAGGGTTCTGCCGGTCCTGGTTGGAAGTTGCAGCGTGTGGGCTCTTCTGGAGGCTGAGCAGGAAGAGCCGGGCTGGCTTTAATTCTGATGGTTTTGCTGGAGTTATTGGATTTCAACTACTTTAAAAAAAAATAAATAAATAAAAGAGACCGAGAGAAACTGAGGAGTTTATTAGAGAGGAGCCTTTCTTGTTTAATATTCATTCTGGCCCCTGTTTAGGCTTGTTCTGGTGAGAGAGGGAGGGAAGAGGCGCAACCCAAACACGGGTGAGATGGTGGGATTTTTCCACCAAGCCTTAATTGCTTCAGTAACTCCAGGGAGGGTTTTGCAAGGCAGGAGCTCTTAATAAACGTGGTGGTGAATGAAAGTAGCTCTTCACTCTGCTGCTCTGCAACTCTTCCTCTGCCTTTTTTTTTTTTTTTTTTTTTTAATTATTAATCGTTTTTCACTCGTATTTCGTCTCGTGGCCGTGGGTCTGGTGAAGATCTTTAGCTGTGGCTTCATGAGGAGCTCTGCTCCGTGGAGGAGCTGGGTGGAATTAATTTGGCACGGTGAGGGCGCTGGGTTCCGTTCATGTTTGGTGACTTTTGGAAGCAGAATTAAAAATTCCAGTTGTTCTCCCACCGTGGGAATTTGGATGTGGGCACGGGACGCAAATGAGGGGTGAAATTTATGCTGCCATCGAGGCTCTGTGGTGGTTTGGGTGCTGCTGTCTCCCTTCAAGACTTTATTTTGGGATCGAGTCCTGGGGTTTGACTGCAGGATCGAGTCCCACGCAGGTGTCCCACCTAAAAACCGGGGGGTGGCCTGTGAAATCCTAGGTCTGCGTTCGAGACAGAGTAAATGCTTGAGAACTGTGGTTTAATCTTGATTAAACCTGACACTTGAGGGTTTTCTCCCCGTCTCGGGATGCTGAGTGTTTTGGAAGATGAGCTTGTGTGGCGAACAATTAAAACCCGACTCGTTATCTCTCCTAGTCCAGGCAATAAACAGTTGCTTTAACTACTCTCTCAACCAGCCTTAACCTCAAATTTGAGCAGACCGGTCCCAGTCTGTAATTAAAAGCCTTTTGACGAGCAGAACTCAGGGAAAGGGAGAAAGACAAGGCAGTGTCTGGGATAAGGGAAGCGTTTATCCCCAACCCCAAGGCCCTTTGATCCGCGCTGGTGCCGTGTCCGTCCCGATACCTGTGCCCGGAGCGTCCCAGAGGAGCTCAGGGAGGACGTCAGCGGGAGTAAACGAGGTCAGGCAGGCGCTGGGATCCTCTGCGAGTATCCAGGGACGATTGTTCCTCGCCCAGCCCCCTGCCCGTATCGCCTTCCCTCCGCTCAGTTTCAGTTTCCCACCCGCCGGCTCCGGTGGCAGAGCCGGGGCGCGACTTCCCCGCCTCGAATCGCGGTGGGGCTGCTTCCCCCGGAGCCCCGGCCGGGGGGAACGTCCCGCAGCAGCCCCGGGCTGCAGGTGGAAGGGAACTATAGGGCTCAGCTTAATGTGACAGGGTGCGAGAAACTGGAAACGGGCGCGGGCTGCCCCGGGGCTGCGGGTGGGAGCCAAGGGCACGTCGGTGGGATGAGCCGCAGATCCCCTGGCAATCAGCGGCTTCCCAACACCCTGGCTTCGCCCATCCCCGGACAAATGTGTGGCCTGGCTGGCTGGAGCCCTGCTCCCCGAGCCCCGCGGAGCCGTGTCCTCCTGGGGCGTGGGGACACGAACTCCGGCCGTGCTTGGGATCGTCCTCCTCCCGTTTCCCACCCCTGTGCCCACCTGGAGCTGGCCTCTCCCTGCTGCCTGGCGTTTCTCCACAGCAGAGGATGCTCCCAGGCGTGCCAGCNCCGACCCTCTCCCGACCCTCTCCCTGCTGCCTGGCGTTTCTCCACAGCAGAGGATGCTCCCAGGCGTGCCAGCGCTGGGTTTTAACTCCCTCCTCCCCTCCCTTCACTCCACTCCTTGCACCCATTTCCTTCCTGGGTCGTGCACCTCCTTATTTCCCACCAGCACACTGGGAACCAGTGAGTAAATGTCTTTTTTCCCCGTTGTTTGCTGGAGCTGGGAAGGCGCCGGGGGTGGGCTTGTAGCTACAGGTTGCTGCTGTGCAGCTCCTCGGAGCCTCCTGCCCCGACAGGCAGAGCCCAGGGATCAGCACTCCCTCCCTGCATCCCTGTGCTCCCAGCAGGGCAGGAAGGAGGGAGCTCCGTGGCAGGAGAGCGTTGCCAGGGATGAAGCCTCGCTTGCTCCGGGGATTCGCTTTTGCTCGTCATCACCCGGAGCTGGGAATGGCAGGACGAGCTGTCTGTTAATCCACAAACTGGGAATTACATAAGGGACTGCCCTGCCCTGCTCTCTCACCAAACTCCAGTCTTATTCTTTTATTTATTTCACTTTTTTCCTCCCCCTCCTCTTTCCCGGTGTGGAAAACAACAACCGGTCTGCGAGGTGTCATTTGAGGCAATTAGATTAATGCCAGAGCCTCGGGCAGGGAATGTCAGGAGTGTCAGGGGGGGACACGGGGCTGCAGAGGGAATCCTGTGACAGGGGAGAGGAGAGACGGGTGGTTTGGGGGCTCCTGCAGGGAACAGGGGCTGCGGGAATGGGGGAATTTGGGGTTTGAGCAGTTCTTAGGGTTCTCTGTTTAGGAGTCGGGAGAGATGTGACAGGGAGGGCGAATGTGGGGTGAAGGGGTGAATGCTGTCTGGGACCTGTGGGAGTGGGGGGATTTGGGATTTGAGCAGTTTTTATGGTCCTCTGAGTTGAGGAGGCCACGAGAGCTGTGACAGGAGAGGGAATGTGGGCTGAAGGGGCAGATGGGCTTGGCCTTTCTCGGGTAAACGCTGGTGTGAGTTTGGGGGGATCTGGGCTGGAGTGGGGACAGGCTTTGGCCTCTGCAGGGGAGGGGGTGTCCAGGCATGACCTGCTCTGATTTTCCTCTGGCCTGGAGCAGCTGGGCCATGCCGGGGGTTAACGCCTCGAGTCCTCAATTGCTCCCTTAGCAAAGGGGCCCCACGTTGCCTTTTTGGAATAGCAGCAGCTTATTCCTGCCTGGATCCCGGTGCCTCCAGGCTCCCAGGGCTCTCAGGTTGGAAAAGAACCTTCCTGGGAGAGAGCTGCTCCTCCAGCCACGACTGGAGCACACGCAGCCTCGTGGTTTGTGCAGTTTTTCCCCTTTTTCTGTGTAAATCCTGAGACTTTTTAAAGTATTTCGGAGAACTGGGGCTGGCTCAGCCGTGGCCTGGAGTTGTCCAGAATCTCCCCAGGAACAGGGAGCTTTCCCACAGGAGCCGTGTGGGAGAGAACCTGTTGGAGGGCCAGGACTGCAGCAGTGTGGGCACGCTTGGGCTCAGTGAAAAGAGTTTGTTTGAGCAGCAAAACAAGGAGTTTCCATGAGTTCCGGGGTATCCGGCCTTCCTGGGCCGAGCTCAGATGGGCTCAGCTTAGCCTGAGGATTGAGGGAAGGCCGGGAGTTGCTGGAGCAGAGGTGGGTTTGGAGCAGGGATTGAGGATCCCTAGGGATCTCTGAGCAGCTCGCAGCCTCTCGGGCAGTTTGAGGTTTGTTTTGTCTCAGTGTAGGGAAATTCCTGTGAGCTGTTGGTGCTCTTGGGGACAATCCCAGCACACGGAGTTTGTGCCGTGGGCCTTTGGGGACAGAGGGGCTTCTCACCCCAAAATAACCCCTCACACACAGCTCGGGTGGGAGACTCCCCGGGCTCAAACCAAGGCACATTCCTGCCGGATTAAATCCGGCCTCTGATGACAAAGGAGAAAATTGGCAAGGAGGGCTGGGTGGAGGAACCAGTTCAGGCTCACCTTGCAACATGAGAGGAGTTTGGTGCTGAGGGTGGCAGCTCGGGGAGGCTCCGTGCCTCGGCTGCCAGTTTGGGATCCTCCGGAACAGCGCCGGTGTTTGGCCACGTGACCGTTTGTCCGTCGGGGTCCGCGTCCTGCCTTTTGCCGGCAGCTGGAAACTGAAGTTTCCCAGGAGCTGCGCCGTGCCCTGGAAGGAAATCCCATCCCAGTTACATGGCAGGGAGCTGTGGAATGTGACATCGGGTCGTCCCTCGTCTGCCTGGGCTGTGGAAGTGACTCCTTGGAGAGGGAGCCGTGTCTCTGGGAACACCTTCAGGTTTCCTGGGAGATGCAGAGTCTTTCCCAGGCCTTTGGGGTGAGCCTGTTCCTTGGTGACACTTGTCCTTCCACGGGAAGAATTCCACAGCTGGCTTGTCCGGCCTCATCTGGGTTTTCCAGTGAAAACCACTGGAATTCAGGCAGTTTTGGAAAACTTTTGGAGCAAGCCCCTTTCTTCCCGGTGGCTCCATCGCAGCATCCCTAACAATTCCCTGTCGGGTGATGAGGAGTCCCAGACCTCCAGCCCAGCCTGGGTGGTCCCTGCTCCATCGTGGTCCCTCCGTGGTTGCTGCTGCTCCCAGCAGGATTTGGGAGCCCCGTTCCAGTTGCTCTGGTTCCGCTTTGGCACGGGTTGTCACTGTCAGCACCGAGGTGTCTTGGTGAAGTTTTCCTCCCCTTCCCACTGAAGGGCTGGAAAGGGGGCAGTTTAGGATGCTGGGAAGATCGTAAATGGGGCGAGGTGGAACATTTCACCGGGTCTCTTGGCCTCAGGGAGATTGAATTCCCCCAAAACCTGTCCATCCAGGAGCTGCTGGGTCACCTTGACGGGATGCTCCTGATTCCCTCACAGCCCATTTCCATGGATCAGCTGCTGTAACGTGGGCTTGGGGCTTCTTCACCCCAAATTTTCCCTGCAGCTCTCCCAGGCTGAGATTCCTGCCAAAGCCGTGGGCCCCGTGAGGCTCCCGTGGATGAGCACGGGCTGCAGCCGTTCCCCGGTGAGGAAATGGCTGGCTGGCAGCTGGGGAGGGCTGTCCTGGCTCTGCTGGCACTGGGATCGACCCCTTTGGCCAGGGACAGGAGAGCAGAGCACCAGGGCAGAGCCAGCTCCTGGCACCGCTCCTCCCTCCGAGCTCTTATTCCTCTTCTTTTCATACAAAGGAAAATCAAGGGTCTTTATTCCTTTAGAGTTCCCGGGATGCTCGTTGAGGGTCCGAGGGATGCTCAGATCCAGACTTCAACAGGAGCAGTTGCTTTTCCTGCCAGAGCTCCCTTGGCAGCAGCTGCAGGATGTGGGATTCTCCTTTCCTGTCTGAGCCTCCGTGCTGTCGAATCCTGGTGTGTCCTGACTGTTCCTGCAGTGCTTTAGGTGCTTCTTCCCTGTGCATAAATGGCTCATGGAGAGCTTTGGCTCTTCCCTTCGCAAGGGCCTGGAGTGCCAGGATGAGGGGGAATGGCTTCAAAATCAGGGCAGGGACAGATGGGATATTGGGAAGGAATTTTTCCCTCTGAAGGTGGGGAGGCCCTGGAATGGAATTCCCAGAGAAGCTGTGGCTGCCCCAGCTCTAGAAGTGTCCAAGGCCGGGTTGGAGCACCCTGGGACAGTGGGAGGTGTCACTGGCCATGGGATGGAACAGGGTGAGCTTTAAGGTCCCTCCCAACCCACACCAGCCTGGGATTCTGGGGTTTCAGGGATGTGTCGATCCGTGCCGCAGGATCTGTGGGGTTTGGGGCAGATTTCCTTTCCCTTGCTCGGTGTGCAAGGGCCGTAGGAGGGGGCTTGGCTGTGCTGGAGCTTCCTGTGCTGCCCAGGCACATCTTTCTCCGAGCAGGGAGGGGAAAACCTCCCCGGCAGGTCGGACCTGGCAAGGACAGCCCGGCTGTTTTGGTTACGTGGTCGTGCCGCGAGTCCCTCGGGTTGGGCTGAGGCAGGGGGAGGCTGCTGGAGCCCAGGAGCTGTCGGAACATCTCCTTCTTCCACTTCAGCTTGAATTGAAGACTTTGACTCATCACAGAATGGTTGGGGTGGAAGAGACCTTAAAGCCCATCCAGTGCCACCCCTCCCGTGGGCAGGGACACCTTCCGCTGTCCCAGGGTGCTCCAAGCACCGTCCAGCCTGGCCTTGGACACTTCCAGGCATGGAGCAGCCACAGCTTCTCTGGGAATTCCATTCCAGGCCCTCCCCACCCTCACAGGGAAGAATTCCTCCCCAGTATCCCATCTAAACCTACTCTCAGTTTGAATCCGTTCCCGCTTGTCCTGTCTCTCCACGTCCTTGTCCAAAGTCCCTCCCCATCTGTCTTGGAGCCCCTTTGGGCACTGGAAGGTCTCTCCAGAGCCCTTGCAGCGGCATTCCAGCATCCAAAGGATCTACAAGAAGTGGGATGCTCTGATCTTTGGAAGGACCAGAACAAAGCAACCTCTCTGAGGAACCCCTGGAGCAGAGTTTGGTCGGGGGGGGTGATCTGGAGCCTCTTTGGGAACCAACTGAACCCTCCTCATGTGGTTCAGTCTCATTCCTTAGCTGAGCCTTCATGTCCCAAATTCAGAGCTGTGGTCGCTTTTCCCTGTTGAGAGCTGGGCAGGGCCGTGCAGGGGCTGGAGGGGATGGATGTCCATGCTTGGAAAACAGAGCCAGATTGTCCAAACCAGCCCACAGATACCTGCAGGGCGCTGGTTCGGCTCTGATCTCTTCCCTTCAAGAGCTGCATGATCTCGGTCATGTTACCCAAATGGGATGTCCAGTCAGGACAGAAGAAAGCTGGAATTCACTCTTTGCCATTGATGGCTCCGTTGCCTTCTCAAGACCAAGGATTTCTTCCCACCGCATCATTGAAAATGTAGTTTTATTTAAAATAAAAGCGTGCTGAGGGGGTTTTTTTAATCTTGATTTTTCCCACAGTGCAGTTCCTCCTGTTGGTGTGCAGGGTCTTCCTCTCAGGAACATCCAGCTGTTCTCCAGGTCCAAATAACTGGGATAGTTTGGCCCTAAAGCACTGACAGCACATTCCTTGGCGGCAGCAGTCGAGTTTCCATGGCTCTGTGGAGTGGTTGGAATTGTGACTTCTCCCAGGCAGGCAAAACCCCTCCTGCCCTTCCTACTGCCTCCCGTTCCCACCTCCCCGGCTGCTCCGTGCAAGGTGTGTGTCCCGAGGCCTCGGCAGAGTTTCGGGTGGATCCTGGGCAGAGGGAGACCTGCTGGGGCCTGTCCTGGGCTGGCTGGCAGCGCCGGCGCTGCCTCCCGCGCCCACTGGCCGCAGAGCTGCCTCCTCCCAAGGCATCCAGGCTTGCAGAGGTGGCCGGCCAGCTGGGAGAGGGACGGGGGGACTGGGGTGGTCTCTCCCTAAATACGAGGAGATGAGGACTCGTGGGGTGTGAGCTGTTCATAGGGGAAAATGCCCTTTTCTCCAGCTGGTGGTGAGGGAATGCTGGGATAATGTTTGGGCCTTGGGCAGCAACCACTGGGGTGGTTTTTTTTAGTATAAAGCACCGTTATTTTAATAATTCTTCCCCGGTGCTGCTGCTGAGGCTGCCCTGCCTCGGTCACGTGCATCCGTTCCAAGAAATCCCAGAGCAACTTGGAATCCTTGGGTACCTTGAGCAAGAGGCTGAGTATCCCAGAACGGTCTGGGTTGGAGGGACCTTAAATATTCCTGCCATGGGCACGGACACCCCCCACTGTCCCAGGGTGCTCCAACCTGGCCTTGGACACTTCCAGCGATGGAGCAGCCACAGCTTCTCTGGGAATTCCATTCCAGGACCCTCCTACCCTCCCAGGGAAAAATTCCTTCCCAATATCCCATCTGTCCCTGCCCTGTCACTCCATGCTCATGTCCAAAGTCCCTCTCCCAGACTCAACATCCACAGGCCATCTCCCAGAGCTCAGCTGTTCCCGGGAGATGTTGCTTTGTGGATCGCAGGATTCCCTAAAGCCATTTTGCCTCGTGCCCCGTGAAAAGGGCGATGCTGGTTCTCCCTTCCTGCCCCGAGCAGGTGCCAGGTGTTGCTCAAGTTCTCACCTGTACTGCTGCAGTGGGCGGCTCCTCTGCCTTTGGAAAGGGTTTTGGGATCTTTTCCGGATTAGTGCACGTAGAAAACATTGGCTGTTCCTGGTTCCCCAGGTGCGACCGAGCTCTTCCACCCGTGTATTCCTGAGCTCTCTCAAACTGCTCAGGTTCCTCTAAATTTTAAGGCAAAGAAGCGAAGGGAAAAGGAGAAAAAAACCCACAGAGGTTCCGTGGAAAACTGGTAATTAAAGAGGTGTTTTGTCAGCACTTTTGGTTGTGATCCCATCTTGATGTGGTCGTCTCATTTGAATGTAAATGTCAAATTCCAGAGCTCCTGGAGGAGAGGGATTGGGTGACATCCTGCTGAGGGAAGCACAGGCTCAGGGGTTTCAGTGAGCTCTGCGTGCTGCTCTTGAGCTCGAGGGGTCTGGGAGGAGAGAGGTGAGAAACTGAGTTTAAAAAAAGAAAATAAAATCGCGGTGGTGAGGTCACAGCTCGGGTGCTGTGTCCTGGTCTGGCCCCAGGGCTGTCAGCGATGTTCCTGATTCACTTGGAGGGCTCTGCTGTTGCTTCAACCCCTCTTTCCCACGGGCTGCATTTCACCTCGATGGTTCCTCCTCGGTTGTCTGCGAGGGCCATTCCCAAACTTCTCCCCCGCAGCCCCTTTGGGGTGAAAGGTGGCACCTGTGAGCCCTGCAGAGCCACCCAGTCTGGGACAGGGACCTGGAACAGCCCGGGAGCGGGCAGGGAGAGAATGGAGCTGCCTGGGAAAGGGAGGTCAGTCGTTGAGGCTCCCCCTTGGTGGCCCATTCAGACCTTCCCCTTGCCAAGGAGGGGACGAGCTGTGGTCGTGCCGGCGGCTTTTGTCACTTGTCACCTGGCTCCAGGACATTCCCAAGTGGATTTTGCCCGTTCCATCGTGGCGTTGAGCCGTGTTGCCGTGAGCAAGGTCTGCATTTGGGGTGTTTGGAACTTCTTTTGAGTCACCCACCTTACGAAGACTCGCGAAGTTCCCAAAACCCCAAACCCGTAAGGTGGAACTCTCCGTTTCCCGTTGGTCCTTCCGAGGCTGTTCAGCCCCTTGGAAAGGGAGTGAGGGGTGATGTTTTAAGGACTCAATCTCTGGATGTAGCTGGAGCATCCAGGCCCTGACTCCGTTCCTGGGGGGCTCGGGACGGCCCCTTTGCCCCCCGCCGTCCTCGGCCACCGCGGCTGCGGGACACAAAGGCCGTGTTGTGTGCGGAGTGGCCGAGTTGGAGCAGGCTCCAGGCCGGCCCTCGGCAGTCTCATGACCCTGCAGCCATTCCCACACTGCCGGGATGATTATCCCAGCCCTCGGGGTGGGGGAGTGACCTTGCCTGGATGCTCTGGCTGCTCCCCCTGGTCCCCGGAGCTGGAATGTGGGGGGGACGGACACGGCTCCCTCAGGATCCCTGCCCGAAGCTTCCGAACGCTGCACGCAGCTCAAATTCACTGTTTTTGGGGAAAAAAACCTTTGTAAAGCATCTCTTAGAGAGGAAGGGGAGGGGAAAGCTCCAGTGCGGTTTTGAGATCTGCTTTCCTGTGTGTGGTGGCCCCGGTCAGGGGTTTTTGGGGAGCTCTGGGGGTGCCCTGGTGGGAATGGGACAGGCGGTGCTGAGGCAGCAAAGCCTCACTGGAATCCCTGCTGGGAGGGAGGGAGGTCGCTGGGATCCCCTGGAGATGCTGGGATGGGGTGACCTTGCCCAAGGTCACACCTGAAACCGGGGCCGAGTCTGGAGCGGTGCCACCAAACAGCCCTTTCCTCCCTGATGTAAAAATCCCTGAAATTAGGGCTTAAAGGTCAAATCCTGGAGCGCAGGAGGTGGCTCTGGAGTCGATCCTTTGCTCTGGATGTCTCGGGAAGCCACCTGGCTTTGATGTTTGGTCTTGGTGGCGGGACTGGTGCCTGCCCTGCACATCCAGCTCCCCTGGATCCTCCCTCCCCTCACCCCCATCCCATTCCTGGATTCAGCTGGGAGCTGAATGCTGGGGTCCTCCTGCTGTTGAATGTCCAGGGATTTGCTCCAGATTGGTGTTCCACAGCCTCAGACCTGCCCTTCTCCTGCCTTTTCTCTGTACAAAACAAGACGGTGCCGAAATTAAACTTATTTTCTGGGATTAACAAAACTTTTGAAAAATAAGTAAATATGGAAAACTACTGAGGAGGCCGGGGGTGGGTGGGGGAAGCCGGAGTTGTGCAACCTGGGCTCCTGCTCCGTGCTGGGACCCGGGGCTGGGAGTTGCTTCCTGTATAATTACTTGTGTTCTGGATCCATCCTGACTCATCCGTCCCCCCATGGCGTGGGGCAGGCCACGTCCCGCCGTGCCTCAGTTTCCCCATCTGGAAATCAGGAACTTGGATACTCCAGCCTTGTGCCGGGGTGGTTTGCGGACTGGTTTGTGCGTGGACTTCTTGGCTCGTGCTGATCCCAGTGCTTGGGATGGGGGGAATTACATTGATTTTCCAGCAAAGGCATCGCTGCTTCAAGGAGCACATGGATTTGCTGCTTGAGGTGGACAGGAGGGAAATGTTATTCCCAATTGTTGGGATCAGAGGACTGGGATTGTGGGAGAATTAGGGGCTGTTCAGGCTGGCAGTTTGGCCCCAGTGCCCCTTTCCCGGCAAGGGGGATCCCTTCCCACCGGGGGCTGCTCGGTTCCCTCTGGGTTTTTCCAGCCTTTGGAGTCAAGTGGATCTGTCAAGAGTGACTTTATTTATTTCTCTTGTCCCAAACAAACCCTTGGCGTTGGGAAGAGCCGCTGCTTCTGCTGGAGCCTGTCCAAGATCCGGGTCTGGTGCTGGCACTTGGTGATCCCGGTGTTCTCTCATCTCTCCTCCTCCCAGGAAGGAGCAGGAGCTGCCTGGGGTTCGAGGGATCAGCTCCTCTCTGTCAAACACCTGCAGCAGCAGGTTGGGGTGGCTGGGGCTCCTCTCTCCCTGCCCTTCCCGAAGGACATTCCCTGCCTGCATCTCTCCAGGTGTTCTGGCACGCAGGGATGAGTGATGGGAATGGTGTTCCCGGTGATGACATCACCGTGCTGGCTGCTCTCAGCGAGCAGGGGACCTTCCCAGGAGGAATGGGAAGGGAAGTGCTCCCAGAGGTGGACTGGGATGCACTGGGGAGGCTCAGGCCGCCGTAGCCCCACGCTGGGCACGGCTGTGCCCGCTCCAGGTGCCGCCTGGCTGGGTGATCCCAGCTCCCTGCCAAGGCTTGCTGGCCTGGCCCGGAGCCACGCTAATTCAGCTGTTCTCTCTTGAGAGCACCTGGGCTGTGCTCCTCCTTCTCCTCTTCCTCTTCCCCAGGTAAGCACAGGACGGGCAGGATGCCGGGCAGGACGATGGGAGAGGTCCAGGGGACAGGGAGAGGCGCAGGGGGCACGCGGGGTGCTGCCGGGCGCGTCCGTCAGGAATTTGGGGGTTCTCCTGACGTCTCCGAGCTGTGACTCACGGCCTTCCCCTCCTTCCCCACAGCCTTTAGCGTGGAAGATGGCGGGTGGCGTGGACGGCCCCATAGGGATCCCGTTCCCGGATCACAGCAGCGACATCCTCAGCAGCCTGAATGAGCAGAGGAACAACGGGCTGCTGTGCGACGTGGTCATCCTGGTGGAAGGCCAGGAGTTCCCCACCCACCGCTCCGTCCTGGCAGCGTGCAGCCAGTACTTCAAGAAGCTCTTCACCTCAGGGTTAGTGGTGGACCAGCAGAACGTGTATGAGATAGACTTTGTGAGTGCGGACGCCCTGTCGGCGCTGCTGGAGTTCGCCTACACCGCGACCCTCACCGTCAGCACTTCCAACGTCAACGACATCCTCAACGCCGCCACGCTGCTGGAGATCCCGGCCGTCAGGGATGTCTGCACGGATCTCCTGGAGAGGAAGATTCTGGCCAAAAATGACCAGATGGATACAGTAGATCAAATTGATCAGAGGAACCATCTCAGAGCAAAAGAGTACCTGGAGTTCTTCCAGAGCAACCCCGTGAACGGCCACCAAGGCAGCTTTCCGTGGACCAACCCAGAGTTGAGAGACCTTCAGAAACTGAACTTCCGAGGCCAAGAGGAGGAGGAGGAGTCGAACTGCAATGGCCTGGACTTCTACTCGCAAGCCACCCCAACAGAAAGACCAAAGGCAAGTGACTGTGACCCTGACAGCAACCCGGCCATGTGGCTGGACCGCGAGGACGAGGAGCCGGTCAGCGGCGGGATGTTCTCCCCTTCCCAGAACGGACATTACAGCAGCCGTGGCTTGGCCACCCCGGGAGAAGAGGAGGGGGGCACCCCCAGGGGCCCTCTGGACCCGCAGGAAGCCGGGGACTCGCCCAGCTTCATCCCCACCGGTGCGGAGACGGAGGACGATGCCAGGGAGGTGGATGACCTGGCCGCCAGTGCCCTGCTCCAGCAGATGATCAACTCGGTGGGGCGGCAGCAGCTCGGCGACGACGACCGCAAGGACGAGGACGGGGTCATGGATTATTACTTGAAATATTTCGGCAGTTCCAGCGAGGGCGACGTGTACCCGTCCTGGTCGCAGAAGGTGGAGAAGAAGATCAGGGCGAAAGCATTCCAGAAGTGCCCCATCTGCGAGAAGGTGATCCAGGGCGCCGGGAAGCTGCCGCGCCACATCCGCACCCACACCGGGGAGAAGCCCTACGAGTGCAACATCTGCAACGTCCGATTCACCAGGTACGGGCCGGCCGCGGGGGCTGCGCACAAACCCCTCACCCCGGGAGCTGGCACGGGGCTGGCCCTGGGTGGTTTTATCTCTCCTGCTTAACTCATTTCGATCCTAACAGGCGAGTTGGGTCTAGAGGCCAAAGTTTTCTAGGGAGACCAGCAATTTGGGGGTGTGGCACTTGAGCGATCTCAAGGGGCCTGGCTTGATGGCCAGTGCCACCATCCCGCTGTCCTGAATTGCTGAGCTCTGCTGGAAACCCGGCCAGAGCTGGAGTGACGTGGTGGGGAAGCAGAGCTGCAGCTCTTGGTCTGTCCATCGTGGCCGAGGCAGGAGCAGGGGAATCGTTGGGGGATGGCTCCATGGCGTGGCTGAGGTGGTGGTGGTTGGGTGGGGAGGAGGTCGGAGCCCGCTCGTGTCCTTGGCAGACCGAGCGCTGCAGCCCCGGCGCAGCTCCCGGGGGCGTTTGCCACGGCCCTGTTCCTAATCAGGGCTCCTCTGCTCCTCGCCTGGGCCACGGGAGCACCAAAGAAAGGGGATATTGTTTGGATTGCTCCGGTTCACTCCAGTCCACGGTCGGGCGCCGCCTCCTCTCCCCGGGCTCTGCGGCCGCCGGGGCTGTGCCGGGGCGGGGGTCCCACCCTGGAGCGGCCCTGGCCCTGCCGAGGGGCTGCGTGGGCTGCCTGGGCCTGGGGCCTGCTCCCTGCCTGCTGCCTTCCCCTTCCCTGCTCCCAGCCTGTTCCCTGCCTGTTCCCTTTCCTTGCCTGTTCCCTTTCCCTGCTCCCTTCCCTTTCCCTGCTTCCTTCTCCTTCCCTGCTCCCAGCCTGTTCCCTGCCCGCTCCCTTCCCTTTCCCTGCTCCCTTCCCTTTCCCTGCTCCCTTCCCTTTCCCTGCCTGCTCCCTGCCTGCTCCCTGCTTGCTCCCTTCCTTTTCCCTGCCTGCTTTTTCCCCTTGCCCTTCCCTTTCCCTGCTCCCTGCCTGCCCAGATGTCCCCACTGTGCCAGTTCCCACAGCCCAGGCCGGCCCTTCCAGGCCCCTCGTGCTTTTGGGGGCTCCATCCCGCGGGGCTGCTCCGTGTGGGATCCGTGTGGGATCCGTGTGGGATCCCCGGGGCAGCTCGGCTGCAGCCGGAGGGGCCGAGCCGTGGGCAGGAGGCCGTGTCCTGCCCCTTCCCCTGGTGCCGGCCGCGCCCAGCCCACGTTGGAGAGCTGAGGAATGCAGATAATGGCAGGGGCAGGGTGCCAGCCCTCCCTCCCCGCTCCCCCGGCCCTGCCACGCGGCACCTCCCTGCTCCGGGGGGCCGATCCCGACCGATCCCACAGCGATCCCACAGCGATCCCACCCCTCCCGTGCACGATCCAGGGACCTGCAGGGTGTGGAAGTGCCCCAGGGTCGCTGGCAGCTGGTGGCACTGCGAGATGAGGGGAGGCACAGGGATTTTCGGGAAGGGGCAGTGCCACCCCAGCCCTTTTCCGTGCTGCTCCCGTTCTGTGGGGTGAGGACCTGCTCCCTGCTGGCTCCCACGAGGGCCTGGCACCTGTAAAAAAGCTGCTTTTCTGAAAACACTGGGTTCCAGCCAAAATCTATCCTCCTGCTTCTTCCCCCAGCCAGGGTTTGGGCCTGGAGAAGCCTGGATGGGGACAGGGAGCTGTCCTTGGCCATCGCCGTTCCCTGCCATGCCCTCAGCTCCATTTCCCCCCGATTTTATTATTCCTTCGCTCTCCCTCCCCATCCGCGTCCCATGGCTGGCACACGAATCCCTTCCCCGTTCCGTGGGGCTCTGGCAAGGCTGGGCACAGGATCCCGGCGGTGGGAGGGGGTTCGGGGTGCGGCAGGAGGAGCCGGGGCTGCTCCAGCCGCGCGTTCCCGGCCGGGTGGGGACGGGGCCCGGCCCTTCGCAGGGATTTTTGCTCCCTGGTGCTTCCTGGTTCCTCCGCGGTCGCAGGGGGAGGAGCAGCGGCAGCTCCGATAAGAAAAAAAAGAGAGCGGGGGGGGTTATAAAATGACAGATTTTAATTTCACAAGCCCATTTTTGTGTCACTCGGAGCCGGACGCGACCTCGGGGCTTCGATCCTTCCCTGGAGCTTTAGGATTTGTGGGATCCTGTGGGCAAAGGGAGGCCGTGCAGGGCCGGGATCCGAGCGTTCCGTCCGGGAACGGGGTGGATCCGCTTGGGAAGGGTCGGGCAGGTGCTGGGGAGGGCAGGAGGGGCTCCCACTGCCGGGCCACGTGCTCCGGGCTGGGATTTTCCTCCAGGAAGCAGCGATGGCTGCGGCTCACGTGGCCCTGCTGGCCCCCGGCCCGGCCTCCGCGCCGGCCCTGCCCTGGCCGGGGGAGCTGCGGCTGCGCCGGCCCCACACGAGCCCCGTGGGCCCTGCGTGAGCCACGTGTGACCCCACAGCCGTGATCAGACCCCGTAGGGAGCCACGTGTGACCCCACAGCCGTGATCAGCCCTGGACTGGGCAAGGTGTGACCCCACAGCCGTGCTCAGACCCCATAGGGAGCCATGTACGACCCCGTAGGGAGCCACGTGTGACCCCATAGGTGCCAATGTGTGACCCCATAACCCTGCTCAGACCCCGTAGGGAGCCACGTGTGACCCCATAGGTGCCAGTGTGTGACCCCACACTCACACCCTGCACTGGGCAATGCTCAGCCCTGTGCTGGACAGTGGTGACCCCACAGTGATGCTGAGCCCTGTATGGGGTGATGTTTGACCTCGTGCCAGGCGATGCTCAGCCCTGTATGAGGTGACCTCTTAGCCCCATATGAGGTGATGTCCAGCCTAGTACCAATGTCCAGCCCCACACCAGCTGCTGCCCAGCCCAGTACCAATGTCCAGCCCCACACCAGCTTTCCCCCAGCCCAGTACCAGTGCNCCCCTTTTCCCCGCCCCGCTCCCGGCGCTGACCGTGCCCCGTGTGCTCCCCCGCAGGCAGGACAAGCTGAAGGTGCACATGCGGAAGCACACGGGGGAGAAGCCCTACCTGTGCCAGCAGTGCGGGGCCGCCTTCGCCCACAACTACGACTTGCAGAACCAAATGCGGGGGCACACGGGG
>VZTF01009090.1:19667-37020 GCA_013397755.1 Cnemophilus loriae | reverse complement strand
TCAACCTTCTCTTGCTTTGCAAAAACACCCCTGGCTATGCCCAGCCTGCCTTTCCTTTCCTTTCCATTGCCTTATTACTCATCCCTTGCCTTGACCTGCCCCTTTCTTCCCTGTTGTTACCTTGCCTTTACTGCCACTGACTTGTCTTGCCTACTGATCACTGTACTTTGCCTTCCTCTGCCCTGCTATGCCTACAAATTCTGGGCCTTCTCTTGCCTACCACTCTACTGCCTTGCCTTGCTTTTCCTGCCAAACCTTGCTTTTCCTTGCAATTCCTCTCCATCCCTTGCCTTGTCTTGTCTTACCCACCCGTCTCATTCTTTGCATTGCCGTTCATACCCATCCTCTATTCTTCTCTTCCCAGATCTTGCCAAGATAGTGTGGGAGGAGTAGGGGAGGCAGTGCATGCAAAAGGGGCCAGGAAGTTGTGTCAGGGACCGAAGTCGTGTTTAAGGCTCTGCCATATTTGGTCCACTGTTGTGCACGTCAACAAAATAATGAAGAAAAGACAATGAAGAAAACCTCATTGTTTAACTGGTGGGAATTTGACCCTTAAAAGAAACAGTGTATTGGTCAATCGATAGGAAGTCAACCTGTGAAAGAGGAACAATGCATAATGAAGCTGTTGTTAGCATGGAGGTGGTATCACGAGCCACTGTGGCCCCATCTCATGCGCTGGCCATGAGTGCGATGACACCATGACTTGAAAAATTCCACTCCAGAGGAGGAGATATAAGGCATGGTTCTGGCGTAGAGCACATGATGCATGCCACTTCGATCTAGGGAAGGCCCTGAAGGTGCTCAGTCCACCTGCCCCCTCCCCCCTGAGCATTATGCTCCGTCTCCTTCTGCTCAGCGGCTTTTCACGAACCCAAGAGGTCAGTATGTATTATTTGCTGCAGCAACTAATAAAATTATTTTGCTTTGCAATCACAATTGCTTCTTAGCGTTTTTCGTGCACAGGCATCCTCCAGAACCTGTAACATTAATGGCGACCAGTATGGGGTGCCCAGAGCACGAAAACTGATGCTGTTTTGAGTGTGTGTGAGGGAAAAACTAATACTGTTTTGAGTGCAAGAGAAACCAATAGAAATACAGATGGGCCTTGTGCAGTGTGGTGCGTAAGTGCATCAGGAGAGGCTGTTCTGTGGTCAGCTGGTCGTGTGCTTGCACGAGGAGAGCGAAATATGTTGCTGTACCGCTGTTGTGTGTGTGTGTGTCTGTGTGTCTGTGTACGAAAAGAACAAGTCAGTGAAGCGCAGGGCTGCACTAAGAGAGTGAAACGTGTAAGCTGTACTGAGACATGCTGTTCTGAGACATGCTATTTCATGGGTGTGTGTGGTGTCAAGATTTAGTCTGGATATCCAGTTGTGTGTGGAAATTTGATATTGTTTTTCTGTGTCCAAAGTGCGATTGGTGTCATACACTTGTTGTGCTGCAGTGTGGACATTGTAAACATAACTGGACTACTTTTGAAACTGAGTTAGGAAGAAGTCTTAGTCCTTTTTGCTTGTGGTGTTGCTGGACGATACCAGTAGAACACGGTTATTGCCCTTACTATTTTTGTTGTCGCTATTAGGTCTTTGTGCAAGTGCATTGGTAACAATGTTTTGCAAAAAGGAGAGTCAGGATGTGGCTCCCTCAGTGGAGCAACTGGAGTGGACTCAGGAACCGTGGAGTACATTATGGCATCGAGCTAGAAACTGGTACAAGTATTGGGCCCGAACCATGGGAGGCTAAGGACCCCATGGGGTGTTGAAATACTGGAAAGAATTGTACAAACTCCTCAGACAAGTCCTAAAGAGCAGCTGATTCATGCTGGTCAGATGGCTGATTGCTTATATTTGCATACAAAGTTGCTGCTGAAGAGAAAGCGGCGCCTGAGAAACAGTCGAACTAGACGAAAAAATAGAACAGTTGCCAGCTGATACAAAGTTACAACATCAAGCTTTTGTAACTGCTGTAGAACAAGGTAAGCAACTTGGGAAAAAATGTGCTGTTTTAGCAGAAAAATGTGCCATTCAGGTTGCTAGGCGACGAGGCAAAAAGATAGACAGAAAGGCAGCTGGCCCATGACTCTGTGCTATTGTCACAAATCCATAATGGGATCCAGAGACCTAGGACAGAAACATTTGGAGCGCTAATGAATCTGATTCCTCTACTGAGGATGAATCAGAAATAAAAAAAAGAAGGTGCTCATGCAGCTTCTGACTTTAAACAGAAGCTGGTGACTGGAGGGAATGGACCAGGTGTCCGGATAGTCAAACTAACTGATTTTAGCTCTGAGGAAGCTAAAAATTTCCTAGACAAATACAAGCAGAGGCTAGGGGAGAAACCTCAAAACTGACTAGTGCACCTTATGGAGGAAGGTGCTGACACTGTGTTACTAGCTGATGGAGATGCTAAAAAGTTTATGGGACTTACATCTGATATGTGTGTGCAGTCAGTGTTATGCGGTGTTGGGGCAAAAAATGTCATTATGGTTGCAGTTGTTGCAGAAGGCTTTTCAGCTCGGTAAATGAATAATGCTACTTGGCCATCTGTGGCCAAAGAATGGACAACTTTAAGACAAGTCTGCAATCTGCTTAAAGCAGAAGGAGTGAAAATTAGCATCATGATGGCATCTCCCGAGCTTTATACGGCCCAGCCCTTAACCTCCAAGGGTATAGAACACTCTCCTAGAGGGCTGCCCAAATGCATGGAAAGCTTGCCTTTATCCCCTTAATCTTATCAGAGCAAGGGAATCCAACTGAACAGGTGATTGAAAAATTAAGTCAAGTAGGGGATTTACCAGGATTAGAATCAGAGAAATCAGTCCAGCATCAGGGGAAAGCAGAAAAGCCAGAGAATCAACAGGGGAACAATAAGAAGTAGCTGGGTGAATGGATCCACCTCTTTTGTTTATTCGTCAACCAGCGGGTAGACGAGAAAGATACAGATGGACAACCAATACAAGCCTTATGTCATATGGCACAGAATTCCCAGAGCAAAAAAGAATGGAAGGTGGAGTACCCGGGGTTGGGGAAGACAGAAGATCATAATTTGATCTGTCTGCACTGGTGTATCCGTGAACACACATGCAGGAAGCTGTAGCTGAGGCAGAGGGACAAGTGACAAGGGAATAGGGAATAGACCAAGCCCCCGTATCGGACTGCCGTGTGTTGTGACGGGACTCTTGTCCCTTTACATTATTTGGTAATCTGTTGGTGTATGAATCGAGACTCACAAGCTGAGAGCAAAATGAATCTGTTTATTGCAGAGTCACGACAGTATTTATACTCTTAGTGTGAGAATCTCTGTTCAGTCCTTCACACACAACCCAGCTGCAGACCTGTAATAAATCTGTTGGCCTGACACTTTGTTAGTTTTCTTAAGGTTCACATGCTTTGAAGAAACAGGATGCCTTCCTTGTTTTCAGATCATGTGTAATCTGCTTTCTTCCGTGATTCTCAGGAATCTTCTGCAGTGTCAGATTTGCTTTACTCTCACAATGATCAATACAAATAAACAAGGAGTCCATGCTTTAAGTTGATACAGGGACGGAGGTCGCTACTATTCACAGCAACTCAGAAATAATATGGGGAAATACTGCTCCCATATGGGGCTTAGGTGAGCAACCTGTAGTGGGGAAGATTACTAAATTGCAATTGCAAATTGGAGATTGGGACCCTCATATATATTCTGTTGTTTTTACCAAAAATTTGGTAAACTAAAGAACTCCTTAACACCAATGTTGCATGAAGAAACGGCATTCTTTATTTGGCTAGATGCACAGGGGGTAGCTCCTCCCAAAGCTGTGCACACTGAGTACAGGAAAGTTTCTGTTTATACACTGTATTTTGCATACATATTCATTGATTGTCCCGGACTAAACATACATAATAATTTCCCAGAAGTATTTCCCATCCCCTTTATGCATGCACTCTTCTGTCCTGGGGGTCTCTCCAGTGGTTCCTGGTAGTCGAGGACCCCAATGTTCCAGATTAACTGGTCAAGTTGGGAAGGCACTGGGGCTGTTGAACCTTCAGTTCTCCTTCTTACACAACGGGCACTGAGCAGTTTCCACAGGCCAGTGGGTTTTGGAGAACAAGTACTGTGTTAGCTCACCAGGTATAGGCCATTTATCATCTGGTAACGTTCCCCCTTTTTGAGGCTTGTGAAGCTTGTCTTTGCAGTTCTTCATAAGCTTCACCATGCCTTTTTACTAACATCATGTAAGTTCCTTATGTTGTATTAGCAATTGTTTTTTATGCAGTTTAAAGCAAGCATCATAATCACAATTATTACTATGATCACATTTATACTTTGCAAAAGTGAGGCCAACCAACCAGTTAGAGAAAATCCAAATCCTTTAAATAGTTTGTTTAACCAGCTACTTGCTAATCTTGTCCTTCATTCTCTGCTGGATGCAGCAACTGATTTTATCCTCTCTATTCGATCATCCAATTTAGCAGTCATATTTGGAATGTGGACACAACAAGTATTGTTGTTTAAATTCAAATATCCACATACTCCATGTTCATGTAACAGCAGTAAGTCTAAGGCAAATCAGTTTTGTAAGGTAATTTTAGTTGTGGTTTGCAACTGTTCATTTATTTCCGTGAATCCCAGTCAAGCTGCATTTGCTAAAGTTTCCATTTGCAGAGTCAAATTGAGTATGGTTAGTCTATTTCCGAAGGTAGGTATTTGCAGAGTGAAGATAGATTCTAAAATCCATCTCAGTATGGTTCCTGTACTGGGGCGTTTCCAAGTTTCACCACATTTAACTTTTGCCCATAGTTGAGTTTCCAGTGGTGACTGCTTCCACAAGGGACATAATACTCCCAGTGTCCATTGCACTCTTGATTCTCCCAAGGGAGGTCCAGATTCCATTACTTGCCACCCATAATGTGGGCCCTAAATGATTTTACCGTGTCCTGCTGACAATCTATAGCTCTCCAAGTCTCGTTATTTGTAAGCTAAGACCAGATGTTGTTAAGAAAGGTGGAAAAATTTCTACAAACACATCCTAACCTTAGAGCTTGAGCCAGTCATTAGTCACTGTATCTCAGGATTCTTACTCGTACAAGTGCACTTGAGTGCAATTCCACTTTTCTTTTATCTTTGGATACTTTTGCCTTGACCTTATTAAATCAGAATATTTTATACCAACCTGTAAGGGGTCTTCTGAGAGGCCTGGATTCTCTTCCCAGTCCAGACACCACTGAACTGGCTGGATATATTCCCATTGTCCTGTTTGAGGGCTGTTCCATATTTCCAATATTTTATATCCCCAAGGGGTATTAGTGCAGTCTGTTGGCCGATAAATATTTCCTGAGGTTATTTCCAGATCTATTTTTGAGATATTACAAATCTCAACGGTATCATTCTTATGTGCCCATTGTAAGGAATATTCTCCTTCCATCCCTGTCCAATGGGCATGGGTGCTATTTCCTTCCCACATGTGTTCCCAACTTTTTGTCAAATTGCTGACTAAAGCTCCCCATGGAACTGGATTTTCTGCAGAGGTTGGTGTTGGCAAACAAGCTGTTATAGAGGTTACATTCTGTAATCTGCCAAAATCTTGCACTAGCTTTAAAATCACATTTCCCTTCCCAGAGATTAACAACATAGTTTCTATTATTATTATAAATATGCAACTACTTATCATCTTCATTTAGATCCAATAAATAATATCCCCCTGAAAAATCATATCATATACATAAAACAACAGGATTTTTATACAAAAAAACTCCACAGTGTTAATTAATCTTGTTTCTGCTGTGTTTAACGTGTGGTTGCTCGTTTTACCTGCATGTGATGAACCTAGGGTTTGATTCCTTCCACCCTGAGTGCAGTGTAGGTTACCAGGAGCACTTGGAAAGGTCCTTTCCACTTTTCCTTCAAGGGTTCAGAGTTCCAAGACTTCACATACACAAAACCCCCAGGCTGGAATGGATGAACAGGGTCATCCAAAGCAACTGGTCCTGACAGGGGTATAAACCGACAGAGTCCAGCGAGAGCTTCTCCTAAAGCAATCAAGCATAGATTTAAATCTGTTTCTCCCTTTGAATGGATTTCCCCTGGAACTGATGGTGTTTGGTACGACCATCCCTACAGCAATTCATAAGGACTTACTTTACTTTTTGACCTCGGCTGAATTCTGACTCACAGAAGAGCCAGAGGAAGGGTCTGTGCGTCTGTGTCCATTTTAAAGAGGCTTCTTGGCACATTTTACTAATTTGTCGCTTCAAAGTCTGATTCATCCTTTCCACTTAACCACTCTCCTGTGGTCGCCAAGGGCTCTGTCAGTCCCCCATTTTATACCCAGTGTTTTGCTCAGCTGTTGCACCACATCTGCTGTAAATGGGGGCCTCTCTCTGGATGCAACCAGAGTGGCCCTGAAAGCTCGGTATGATTTCTTTAAGCATAATTTTCACCATTTCCCTGGATTTATTGGTGCGACAGGGAAAGGCCTCTGGCCATCCAGAAAATGTATCTGCCAATAACAAAAGGTACCAATCCCTGTTTTGTCTGGGTAATGCAGAGAAATTGATTTGCCAACAACCTCCAGGTGAAATTCCCTGTTTAACTCTTCCAGGAGGAGGCCTTTCCCTATTTTTGGGATTGTTTTCTAAACAAATTGAACAATTCTCTGTTATTGATTTTGCAGTTTCAGTCATTCCCACACTACGCACAGAATTTCAGAGATTAGATATCATGGCCTCAATTCCCTAATGGGTTTTGTTGTGGGTTTTTTCCTTTATTTCCTTCATTACAAAAGGTAATCCCTCCATCCCTCTTGATTCTTAGTGGCTTTTTATATATTTGCTAAACATTGATTTTTGCAGGGTTCCACTCCCCTCTCACTCAGTTTGGGGGGGTCTCACCTGATCTTTTACCCCCCACTTCTCCCCTTTCCCTTCTACCAGCCCCATCCCCCCACCTCCTCCCCTGGCTCACCCCAGAGCTCCTCGCCCACAGCCGAGGGCCTCCCAGGACCACCAGTACCACCAGTACAGCCCCAGCTGCCCCCACACCCCCATCCCCAGTGTCAGGCGGTGCCAACAGCCCCAAAGCAGCCGCGCTGTGCCCTGGGGGTGTGTCCCCAAAGCGGCCCCGCCCCACGCGGCACTCGGGGCATCAGTCTGCCTGGGAACTGGGGAGTCATCTGATTGAGTAAAAATTGTTTTGTGCATTTTCTGATTGGCTTAAAAGTGTTGTGGTCTCCGGTACCTGCACATCTCCAACGCAACTGCTGAGTCATCAAGGTCGCGCCCTCCGATTGGCCAAAGGCTGCTTTGAGGAGGGACGGGGGGCAGTCAGGACACTCCATCTGTCAAATGTGGTACCCCCACAAGCTCCTTACGTCCACCAAAACTGGGGGTTGTTGCCCTCCCTCAGACACCAGTGGAGCCACGCAGTCACCCCAACCCCCCAGAATGAGGCAGGGGGCCCACGAGCCATTTATATCCCTCCCTCAAGTTGGTGGAAAGCAGAGAGATCCTCTCCAAAACCTCATCTCCTCACCATCCCAAAACGAGTGGGGGTGCCACCTCAGCTTCCTGAAGTCAGTGGGAAACTTCCAAAAGCTGCTTATAACCTCCAAAATCAGCAGAAAGCAGCAGGATCCTCCCCAAAATGGGCTCCCCATGTCCCTCCCTGTGGTGCCCAGTCCAAGTGCTGGAGCCACGTGTCCTTCCCCCGTATCCCTGTATCCCCTCCTCAGGATTAGGGGGTACCTCAGGAATGAGGGATAGCCCAAAATCCCTTCAGGAATGGGGGATAACCCAAATGCCGTCAGAGACTGCTGGGGGATGCCCAGCAAGGAGAATTCCCCGACCTCGTCATCTCAAACCTTTAGATCTTCCTTCCAAACCCCATTCCACCCTCCCGATACCCACCATCCCCTCATGCACCTCCCAACCCATTCCAACCCTCTGAATGCCCATCCAACCCCTCCTGGGGATTTTGAAGGGGGCTGTAGGGTCAAGTAATTTCGGAATGTGACTGAGCCATTTCGCGGTGGCACTGAACCTTTTTCAGTGGGATTCAGTGGTTTTGAGGAGACAGATCGAGGCCTCTCATCTTCTGGAGTGCAAGCCAATGGAGAAAACTCGTCCATATCCCCTCAGAACCTCCAAATCCTCCCAAACATCACCCTCCCTGGTGCCTAAGCAGATCCGGGAGGATTTGGAGACCACCAGCCAGGTGTCTTCCCAACATGGATAAATAGAACGTGGGCCACCAGGGCTCTTCCCAACATGGGACCTTCTGTGGGGGAAGTTGGAGCAGTGGACAAAGCTCTTCCTGCAATCAGGACACTCATATGGCTCTCCTTACTGGTGCCTCCACTGGTGTTCGGTGAAGCTAGAGCAATCTGAGAAGCTCTTCCCACATTCAGGACACTTGTAGGGCCTCTCCCCGGTGTGGATGCGCCACTGCCTAACAAGGTGGGAGTTGCGGTTGAAGCCCTTCCCGCAGTCGAGGCAGCAGGAGGGCCTCTCTCCTGTGTGTGTCTGCTGGTGCAAGAGGAGATGGGAGCTGGTCTGAAACCTCTTCCCACACTTGGGACACTCACAGGGCTTCTCCCTGCTGTGGCTCCTCTGATGGATGATCAGGTTGGAGCTTGTGATAAAGCTCTTCCCACATTACCCACACTCGTAGGGCCTCTCCCTAGTGTGGATGATCTGGTGGTGGATCAGGCTGGACCTCCAGCTGAAGCTCTTCCCACATTCCCCATACATGTAGGGCCTCTCAATGTGGATCATCTGGTGGTGGATCAGGTTGTTGCTCTGGCTGGAGCTCTTTCCACATTCCCCACACTGGGCTTCTCCCCAGTTTGAAGCTGCCCATTGACCACCAGCTCAGAGCTCTGGCTGAAGCTCCAGCCGCCTTCCCAGCACAGGGTGGGTCTTTCGTCCTCGGAGCACCCTGGGCTGGGTTTGCAGCCCCTCCTTGTGTGGGATCTCCGGGGCTTTTCCTTCCCATTGGATTCCTGCGCCGTGGAGCCGCTCAAAACAGCCTCTTCCACAAGGTTCTGCTGGGGGCATTTATCCTNCCTCCTCCCCTGGCTCACCCCAGAGCTCCTCGCCCACAGCCGAGGGCCTCCCAGGACCACCAGTACCACCAGTACAGCCCCAGCTGCCCCCACACACCCATCCCCAGTGTCAGGCGGTGCCAACAGCCCCAAAGCAGCCGCGCTGTGCCCTGGGGGTGTGTCCCCAAAGCGGCCCCGCCCCACGCGGCACTCGGAGCATCAGTCTGCCTGGGAACTGGGGAGTCATCTGATTGAGTAAAAATTGTTTTGTGCATTTTCTGATTGGCTTAAAAGTGTTGTGGTCTCCGGTACCTGCACATCTCCAACGCAACTGCTGAGTCATCAAGGTCGCGCCCTCCGATTGGCCAAAGGCTGCTTTGAGGAGGGACGGGGGGCAGTCAGGACACTCCATCTGTCAAATGTGGTCCCCCCACAAGCTCCTTACGTCCACCAAAACTGGGGGTTGTTGCCCTCCCTCAGACACCAGTGGAGCCACGCAGTCACCCCAACCCCCCAGAATGAGGCAGGGGGCCCACGAGCCATTTATATCCCTCCCTCAAGTTGGTGGAAAGCAGAGAGATCCTCTCCAAAACCTCATCTCCTCACCATCCCAAAACGAGTGGGGGTGCCACCTCAGCTTCCTGAAGTCAGTGGGAAACTTCCAAAAGCTGCTTATAACCTCCAAAATCAGCAGAAAGCAGCAGGATCCTCCCCAAAATGGGCTCCCCATGTCCCTCCCTGTGGTGCCCAGTCCAAGTGCTGGAGCCACGTGTCCTTCCCCCGTATCCCTGTATCCCCTCCTCAGGATTAGGGGGTACCTCAGGAATGAGGGATAGCCCAAAATCCCTTCAGGAATGGGGGATAACCCAAATGCCGTCAGAGACTGCTGGGGGATGCCCAGCAAGGAGAATTCCCCGACCTCGTCATCTCAAACCTTTAGATCTTCCTTCCAAACCAGTGGACAAAGCTCTTCCTGCAATCAGGACACTCATATGGCTCTCCTTACTGGTGCCTCCACTGGTGTTCGGTGAAGCTAGAGCAATCTGAGAAGCTCTTCCCACATTCAGGACACTTGTAGGGCCTCTCCCCGGTGTGGATGCGCCACTGCCTAACAAGGTGGGAGTTGCGGTTGAAGCCCTTCCCGCAGTCGAGGCAGCAGGAGGGCCTCTCTCCTGTGTGTGTCTGCTGGTGCAAGAGGAGATGGGAGCTGGTCTGAAACCTCTTCCCACACTTGGGACACTCACAGGGCTTCTCCCTGCTGTGGCTCCTCTGATGGATGATCAGGTTGGAGCTTGTGATAAAGCTCTTCCCACATTACCCACACTCGTAGGGCCTCTCCCTAGTGTGGATGATCTGGTGGTGGATCAGGCTGGACCTCCAGCTGAAGCTCTTCCCACATTCCCCATACATGTAGGGCCTCTCAATGTGGATCATCTGGTGGTGGATCAGGTTGTTGCTCTGGCTGGAGCTCTTTCCACATTCCCCACACTGGGCTTCTCCCCAGTTTGAAGCTGCCCATTGACCACCAGCTCAGAGCTCTGGCTGAAGCTCCAGCCGCCTTCCCAGCACAGGGTGGGTCTTTCGTCCTCGGAGCACCCTGGGCTGGGTTTGCAGCCCCTCCTTGTGTGNCCAATGGAGAAAACTCGTCCATATCCCCTCAGAACCTCCAAATCCTCCCAAACATCACCCTCCCTGGTGCCTAAGCAGATCCGGGAGGATTTGGAGACCACCAGCCAGGTGTCTTCCCAACATGGATAAATAGAACGTGGGCCACCAGGGCTCTTCCCAACATGGGACCTTCTGTGGGGGAAGTTGGAGCAGTGGACAAAGCTCTTCCTGCAATCAGGACACTCATATGGCTCTCCTTACTGGTGCCTCCACTGGTGTTCGGTGAAGCTAGAGCAATCTGAGAAGCTCTTCCCACATTCAGGACACTTGTAGGGCCTCTCCCCGGTGTGGATGCGCCACTGCCTAACAAGGTGGGAGTTGCGGTTGAAGCCCTTCCCGCAGTCGAGGCAGCAGGAGGGCCTCTCTCCTGTGTGTGTCTGCTGGTGCAAGAGGAGATGGGAGCTGGTCTGAAACCTCTTCCCACACTTGGGACACTCACAGGGCTTCTCCCTGCTGTGGCTCCTCTGATGGATGATCAGGTTGGAGCTTGTGATAAAGCTCTTCCCACATTACCCACACTCGTAGGGCCTCTCCCTAGTGTGGATGATCTGGGGGTGGATCAGGCTGGGCCTCNGGTGGATCAGGCTGGACCTCCAGCTGAAGCTCTTCCCACATTCCCCATACATGTAGGGCCTCTCAATGTGGATCATCTGGTGGTGGATCAGGTTGTTGCTCTGGCTGGAGCTCTTTCCACATTCCCCACACTGGGCTTCTCCCCAGTTTGAAGCTGCCCATTGACCACCAGCTCAGAGCTCTGGCTGAAGCTCCAGCCGCCTTCCCAGCACAGGGTGGGTCTTTCGTCCTCGGAGCACCCTGGGCTGGGTTTGCAGCCCCTCCTTGTGTGGGATCTCCGGGGCTTTTCCTTCCCATTGGATTCCTGCGCCGTGGAGCCGCTCAAAACAGCCTCTTCCACAAGGTTCTGCTGGGGGCATTTATCCTCCCTGGTCTCCATCCTCAGCTTGTTGTCTGGGGGAGGAAGGACAAGGAGAGGAAGGGATTTGCTTCCGTGTCAGAGGGAAGAGGAAGGAGATCTCCCCAATCCGTCCCTGGCAGGATGGCTTCGGCAGCGGGGTTGTCCTGCAGCCGGGGGCGATGCTGGGCTGGGAGATGGAGCAGGAGAGAGAGGGAAAGGGGCAGTGACTTCCTCCTCACCTGCCTGGGTGTCCCGGGGCATCTTCCTCTTCCTCTTCCTCACAGCCTCCTCCTTTATCCAGCCATGGTTTGGGAATCAGAAATCCTGGTTTGGGGGGAAAACAAGGTGTGAGCGCATTGAGTTTGAATGTCCCCCTGCCCAAGTTCATCTCTAGAAGTCACTGGGCATCTGGGGAACACAAAAACCTCCCAAACACCAAGATTCAGCCCTGAAAAAGCCTCCCAGGAGTTCCCTGTCTCTGGTCTCTCCCCTTTGGTGTTTGGGTGTTCCCTCCTGCAGCATCTGCTGGGGGTCATGCTTGTATTGGGGGTCCCCCGTCCACTCGGTCCCTGCCCTCCTACCCAGGCTGCTGAGAGTCCCACGAATCTGAAAAGTTCCCCCTCTTCTATCTCCCTACTCAGAGATGCTGGGGGTTTTTGGGGTCCCAGGTGTCCGTTCTCTCCTTATTCTCTGCTTCGGGGTGCAGGGGGTCCAAGGAGTCCCACCCTCCCCCTCTCCAGGCTCTTGAGGGTCCTGCAAATGGCAGCACTCCCCCCTCTCTGGGCTCCCCACTTTGGGGGACACAGGGCTCTGCTCCTCCAGATTGCCGGGGGTTCCCTGCTCCTGGTATTGCCCATCTTCGCCCTCCTGGCACTGGGGGTCCCAAGGTTCCCCCCTCCGGCTCTCCCGGGTTGTCCCGTAGTCCCCTCGCTCCGGGCTGGAAATGGTGGTGCCTGACCTGGGCAGACCCAACCCCCACTGTGTGGCAGACCCCACATTCCCTTGTCCACTGCTGGGGCTCTGCTGGCACTGCCTCAGGATGTGCCCAAAAACACCTCCCGGGGACCCTCCAATGTCCCTTCAAGGAGCTTTTTCTGCTCAGCATTGGAGTTCTTCATACTCCAAACATGCCCCCCAAAAAAACCCAACCCAAGGACCCCCCAGGATATTTGGGCTGAGCTTCCCCTCCACAGACACCTGTGGGATGGGGGAGCGATGCTCCGACAGCTGGTGGGGTGCAAATTCAGGGAGCATTCAACCTTGTTCTTCCTTCTCCTTTTCTTGATCCTCCCTTGTCCCTCAGCTTCCGCTTTAACCCACTTCTCCTCTTCCATCCCTCCTCCTCCTCCTTCTCCCTAATCTCACCTCCTTCCTCTACTTCCATCCCTTCTCACGCTCCTTCTTCATCCCTTCTCTTCCATCCCTCCTCCTCCTCCCGCCAGGACCAGCGACACCCTCGGTGCCCCGTTCGCCGAGCCCCTCGCAGCCCGCAGAAGGAGCGCGGATGGAGCCGGGACAGGTCGGGATGGGCAGCGCGAGGCTCTCGGCTGCTCCCACCCGCTGGGGGCGGGGGGAACCCGGCCCGGGGAAAGGGAGAGGGAAACTGGGAAAACTGGGGGCTGCAGATTCAAACTGGGGCTTGGAGGCCCCCCTGGGGGGGGCTTGCAGCCCTTGGGGCTCCTCTCGGGAGCCTGGAGAGCTGGGAGGTGGGAACGCAGAGAGGGGTGGGGGATCCCAGGAGTGGCATCACTGGGAGTGACTGGGCTGTAGTGGAGTAACTAGAACTTTACTGGGGCAACTGGGAACGACTAGGAATGACTACAAGCATGCTGAGGACAACTGCGATATACTGGGAGTGTCTGTAACCAGGCTGAGTGTGACTGGAACCACACAGGGAACAATCGAGACCATGGTGGAGAGAACTGGGACCACGCTGGGGGCTACTGGGAGCAAGTGGGAGTGACTGGGTCTACACGAGACACAACTGGGCATGACTGGGACCATGCTGGCAGCGACTGGGATCATACGGGGAGTGACTGGGACTATACTAGGGGCAACGGGGTTCAACTGAGATCACACTGGGAGGAACAGGGAGCGACTAGAACCGTGCTGGGGGCAACTGGGATCCTACTGAGATCACAGTGGGAGCAGCTGGGGCCATCCTGGGGGCAACTGGGATCATGCTGGATCATACTTGGAGCAACTGGGACTCCACTGAGGGTGACTGGAAGTGGCTGTGAGCAAGTGGGATCAGGCTGGAAGCAACTGAGGACAACTGAGAGTGACTGGGAACATGCTGGGAGCAACTGGGATACACTGGGAGAGACTGAAATCATAATTGGGGTAAATGGGAGCAACTGGAACCACGCTGGATGATAATGGGAGCAGTTGTGCCCATGCCAGGGTCATACTGGGATCCTACTGGAACTGACGGAGATCATACTGGGAGTGACTGGAATAGTACCGGGAGTATCAGAGAATGACTGGGATCATACTGGAACCTTGGAGTTGTTTCCAGTAACTCCAGACTGGAAGTGACTGGAAAAGTGCTGGCTCTGACTGGAACCATACTGGACGTGACTGGGAGCAATGGAGACCACGGTGGGAGCAAATGCAATCATATTTGGAGTGACTTGGAGTGACTGGATTCATACGGGGAGCAACTGGGCCCACACTGGGAGTGACAGGGAGTCACTCTGGGCATGACTGGAATAATACTGGGCATATCTAGAAGTGACTGGGTTGATACTGGGAGCTACTGAAACCATGCTTGAGGCAACTGGGATCATACTGGGAGTGACTGGAAGTGATTGGGATCATACCAGAAGCTACTGGGCGATCATACTGGTGGTGAGAGGGAGCAGCTGGGATCACATTCAGGGCAACTGGGACTATACTAGGAGTGATTGGGATCATCCTGGAAGTGACTGGAACCATACTGGCAGTGACTACATGTCCTATTTTGATCATCCTGGGAGCCACTGGGATTACACTGGTTGTGAATGGAACCTGACTGGGGGTTACTGGGAGCTACTGGGCCCATCTTGGGAGGAAAATGTGGACACATTGGGAGAAACTGAGCCCTGCAAACTCCAAACATTCCCCCTCCCCTCTAAAAAGCACAGGCCCACGGACCCCCCCAGGATGTTTGGGGCGAGCTCCCCCTCCCCAGTCACCTGCGGGATGGAGGGGGGGCGATGCTGCCGGGGGAGGGAAGGGGGGGGCCTGCGAGTTCAGGCAGCGCTGGAGCCGCGCGGNCCGGGGAAAGGGAGAGGGAAACTGGGAAAACTGGGGGCTGCAGATCCAAACTGGGGCTTGGTGGGGACCCTGGGTGGGGATGGCATCACTGGGAGTATCTGGGCTGTGCTGGGATCGTGCTGAGATCGTAGTGGGAGCAGCTGTCCCCATGCCAGGGGACACTGCGATCACACTGAAGGAGACTGGGATCATACTGGGAGTGAGTAAGAGCTTGTGGGGGGGCAATTGAGACCATGTTGGAGACAAATGGGACACACTGGGTGTGACTGGGATCATGCTGAGGGTGACCGGGAGCAGCTGTGAGCAACTGGGATTATGCTACGAGCAACTAGGAGGAACTGGGAGTGACTGGGTGCATGCTGGGGGTGATTGGAAGCAGCTGGGCTTATACTGTGATGGACTGGGATCATACTGGCAGTGAGCGTGACTACACTGAGGCTGATTGGGAGTGGTTGTGAGTAACTGGGATCATGCTGGAAGTAACTATGAGGAACTAGGAGTGACTGGGAATATGCTGGAGGGGACTGGGAGAGACTGGGAGTGACTGGAACAATTCTGAGGGTGAAAGAGAGCAACTGGAACCATATGGGGAGGCAACTGGTTCATACTGGCAGTGACCACACTGGGGTCATATTTGCATCATATTGGGAGTGACTGGACTAATACTGGGAGTATCTGAGAGTGACTGGGAATATACCATGCATATCATCCCCCGTACCGGGGCTGACTGGGAGCAACTGGGAAAAGGGGAGCTCCTAGCTATCCCATGTCTCCCAGCCTCCCGACTTCCCATGTGCTTGACCCTGGCACACCGTGGAACACCTTGGACCCCCCATTCCTGCCTTTCCCAGCCCCCAGCCCCTCTTTCTGCAAAACCGGAGACCCCCTGACCTCTCCCTTCCCAAACATCCCGGGTGTCCCCACTCTTTTACCCCCCTTTTCTGGGGATTCCCGGACTCCCCTTTCCTGGGCTCAAGGACCCCCTGGAACTCCCTTCTACTGCTCCAAGTCCCTGCCCCCCCATTTCCTTGACCCTGAGACCACCCTTGAACTCCCATTCCTGAGAATACAGACACCCTTTTACCCCTTTCCGGGGCACTGAGACCTCCCTGCACCCCCTTATGGCACCAACTCAACTTCTTCCCGGCCACCCCACCTCTCCCAGCCCCCANTCTGTGTACCCCCAGTTCTCCACTCCCTGCAGTACCTGGAAGTGGTGCTGTCAGAGCCAGGCCCGGGAGTCCCCCAGTCCTTGATCACGGGGACCTGGACGGGACCCCCTCTGAGCGCTGCGACGGCGAGCGGGGCCGGATGGAGCCGCAGACGCCGGGGATGGCGGCAGGAGCCGAGCCGGGATATTGGGATAGCCAGACATGGGATACTGGGATAGCCAGAGCTGGCTCAAGGAGAGGAAGTGGCACATGGCCGACAGTGACCTGGAGACGGGGCCGGTACAAGCAGAGTGGGGGGACTGCGGGGAGCCGGGGGCTGGGCTGGGATCTGTGGGAATGGAAGACTCTGAGGGGCTAGGATAGGATCTGTGGGGATGTGGTGGATTTGTGGGGCTGGAATGGGAATCCAGGGAGCTCCAAGGGGGAGAGAAGAGAGAGAGTAGGGGATTCGGAATCAGGAATCGGAGTCACAACGCCCAGTCCTGCTCCGCCGAGGTTGGGGACCCGCACCCGCAGGAAAAAATGGATCCGCAAATCCCAATGCTTCCCCCGCTTTGGGCCGAACCCAGCGGGCTGCAGCCAGAATTTGACGGCAGGGCCGCGGGAGTTCAGCACAGCCCGGCCCGGCGGTCCCGCACTGCTTGGCCGAGAAGGGTCCCAGGAAGGTCCCAGGAGGGGATTCAGCTGAATTTCCCTGGAATTCCCCCGTCCCCTTCCCCCGCGCTCCCTCGGTCACTTTCGACGTCGCGTCTCCCACTCTGCGCCACCGGGATCCCCCCCGGTGAGTGGTGACGTCATGAACTTTTCGAGCTGCCATTGACGAGCAGGAAAGAGGGGCGCCAATCGCGGGGCCGGAGAGGGCTCTGGGGGCGGGGCCGGAGGCTGTGGGCGGGGCCACAGCCGTGCGGGGCTATGGCTTTAGTGCTGGGTCTGGGGTGCTCCTGCGGGTCCTGGGGCTCTTGTGGGACCCGGGAGGGGACGACCAGAGGTGAATGAGACCCCCAGCACTGAGAACCCCCCGAACCGCAGTTCCCGGGCACTGGGAACCCCCTGAACTTCCATTTCCAGGTACTAGACCACCCTCCACCCCCATTCCTGGATACTGTGACCCTCCCTGTATCCCCTTCCCCAGCACCAGGACCCCCATGTTCCCCCTTATCTGGCCCCGGGACCTCCCTGAACCACCATTCCTGGGTACTGTGACCCACTGCATCTCCGTACCTAGCACCGGGACCCCCTGTACCCCCATATCTGGCCCGATGACGTTCCTGAACCCCTGTTCCTGGGCATCAGGACATTGCTCCACCTCCATTTTCGGGCACC
>VZTF01009090.1:0-19513 GCA_013397755.1 Cnemophilus loriae | reverse complement strand
CCCCTGAATCTCTATTTCTGGCCCAGGGACCCCCCAGTTTCCCGGCAACGGGACCACTTGACCCCCCCATTCCTAGTACTGGGACCTCCTTGCACCCCCATATCCAGGTCTGAACCTCCCACTCCCGTGCACGGGAGCCCCCCTGTACCTGCATCCCTGGCTCTGATATCTCCCCAAGCCCCCTTATCTTGCACCGATACTCCCTTGCACCCCCTCTTCCTCCCGCCCCCCGTGCTCCCTCGGTCACTTTCGCATCTCCCAAGCTACGCCGCCAGCATCCACCCAGCGACCAGTGACTGCCCCTGGCACCGGCACCCCCCTACCAACCCCCTGACTCCTCCCGGGACCTTCTGGAAACAGCAGCAGAAAGAGTTCAGAAATTCATCATTATTTTGATTGATTTTGTTGGTTTCCAGGGGAGAATGGGTGGGACAGCACTTCACTACAAACTTCCAGGAAGGAAACAAAGGCTGTGTTGGGGGCGGAATAGAGAAAAAACACGATTTCATAGAAGAAAAAAAAAATAATAGAAGAAAAAATAATGCTAAAATAGATTATACAATAAAATAGCATAACATAACTATGAAAAAAAGAAAATAATGGCAGAGCTTATTCTGTTGTGACTTCGGGTTTCTTGTCCAATCTCCGAGCTGGGTCTGAGCCAGAAACCAGTAGGCTGGGAGAGACATTTCTGCTGACGGGCTGAATATTTCCGAAACTAAAGTATCAAGTAACAGCTTGAGGTTGCAGAAGTCCCAGCGCACATGTTCACTTCCCTCATTTCAAGGTGAAAGCTGAGCTCCACTTGTGACTCTGCTTTGTAACGATGAATGTAAAAATCCAACAAAATTCCCTTAGAAAGACCCCACGAAGGTTCATGTTGTGAGAGCTCCCTCGGGGCAGCCCCAACTCCTGCCCTGGTTTAGTCTCTCGAGCCCACTGTGGTTTCCAACTGCTTTGCTCCAGCTGCCCCAAATCACCGTTAATTCCACGGAATCGAAACAAATCCGAGTCCTTATGAGTCGGGATAAGGCCAGGGAGAGGTCACTCAGGGATCGCCATCACAGGCACAACAGCCCCGACGTGGGGAAATTAATTGGATTTGGGACTGAGCAAATCAGAACAGGAGAATGAGGAGTAAAATACACCCTGAAAAAGAACCTTCTCCCGACCTCTCTTTCTCCTTCCCGGACTTCACTTTATCCCCAGCTCCCTCCTTGCTGTGCCCAGTGGTGCAGGGAGAAGGAATGGGAGTCACGGTCAGTTCCTGCTGCTGCTTCCCCCTCAGGGGCAGGAATCCTTCCCCTGCTCCGGCGCGGGGTCCTTTCCATGAGGTCAGTCCCTCCCCACCTGTGTGGTCACTCCCCGGCACGGCCCGGAGGCTCAGGGTAGTCGCTTCGCAGCCACGCTCCGGCCCCATCAGAGGTACTGCCGGTTCGTGCCGGGCAGGAGCGGCAGAAGGAGCCGGGGGCGGCGAGGACTGAATACCTTCAGGAGGAAGAAGAACAAGAAGGGGCCGGGGCTGCCTACGGTGTCCGATCCCCGGGGAGCAGCGGGGAGGCCTCAGGGAGCGGCGGCGGTCGGGGCCCTTTGGAGGTGCCCCGAGGGGTTTGTGCCACCCCAGGTCCCTGAAGGAGTCGCTCCGCGGGACGGGCGAGGTGGGAACGAAGGAAAACACAGAGGAAAGAATAAAATACAAAGAGCCGCACCGAAGGGCCGGCCCGTGTCATTGAAGGAGCTGCACCGAGAGACCGGCGAGGAGCCCGGCGGTGAAAGAGCCGCACCAGAGGGGCGTGGAATGGGAGGTGCGAACGGAATAAAATAAGGAGAATAGAATAAAAAATTCTAAAAGAAACGCACCGGGAGTGGCCGCTGCTAAGCGACTCAAAAGCTGCAGCGAGGGACCGTCAGGGTAGCACCGCGGGGTCTCCGTTTCACCGAAAGAGCCACAGCCAGGGCCAGCTGGGGCTTCTGGAGCCGCCCCGAGGGCTCTCGACCTTCCCTGAAGGAGCCGCAGTGAGGGACGGCCGAGGCGCGGCCCGGATCGACCCCCTCCAGCTGCGCCACGAGGAGCGACCCCTCGGGATCACACCGGGGCTGGGCGGCGGTGGCAGCGGGAGCCGGGGAAGTGGCTTCGAGCAGCGGAGACAAGCGGGGTGTTCCCAACCAGCTCCTCTCAGCCCTCAGGCACCGGTGGGGGTTCCGGGGGTTTTTCCCGATCAGCTCCGCTCAGCCTTTAGGCACCGCGCTGGGGCCGCCGCTCACTTTTCAACCCCGGCCGCTTCCATGGGCCGGGCCTCGCAGGTCTCTCCGCCCCGCCTCGTCCCCGCAGAGCCCAGAAACCCCAGGAAGTCACTCCCATGCACTAAAAAACCTTTTCAGTGCAGAGAGGGGCGCGGGGAGATCCTTGTGAACTCCCCTCAGTCTCTCGTGGGCACCACTGGACATTAGCCCAGCTCCCAGGGCTGTGTCCCAGCACTGGCTGCTGCCACAGGGCACGTGGTTGACACACTTGGGTATTAAACCCGACAGGTTTGGGGAGGAGGGACAGCCACAGAAACCCTCGGGGAGCCCTCAGGAGCTTGGAGCTTCACGAGGGGCATAAAGGATGCCCTGGACACACCAATGTCCCCAGCAGCTCTGCCCCCCCCCAAGATGGAGTGGAAGGAATGAATTGCAGGGATTATTGGGCTGGGCTGGCCCTGGCCGAGTGCCCAGTTCCACCTGAGCCACTCTGTCAGTTTCCTCATAGGTGCAGGACACAGAACACAGGAGGAAAGGCTAGTAGGCTGGGATAAGGGCAGGCAGAGGTCACTCACTGGTCACTGTCAGGGGCATAAGAGACCCAAGCTGGGGAAATGGATAGAATTTATTTCCAAACAAATCACACTAGGAGAAGGAGCACTAAAACAAACCCTAAAAAAGCACCTTCCTCACTCCTCCCTCCTTCCCGGGCTCCTAGCCTCCCTCCGCAGTCCTCCTCTGCTCTCTCTGCATGAGAACCTTGTCACCAGCCATGAACTTTGCTTTGGCCTTGTCCTGAGATCTCTTCCTGGAGAGAAAGAACGTTCCCCAGCAGAGATTCAGGGCATGGCGGCCTTTGAGGCTCAGGGTGTTTCTCCTGCAGCTCCTTGTAGGTCTTGTCTTCTCCTGCTGGGTCTCCTGCGTCACCGAACTCTGCCAGCTGCAGCTTTACAAACAGCAGGTCAAGGCCTGGATGTTCCTGAACAATTTGCTCGAGGTCCTTGGGGGCTTCATCCAATCCATTCTTCTTGTCTTCCCCCTTTGCATGGAGTTAATGGATCTGATGACTCCTGGCCAGAACCTGGCAGAGAAGGTGGAACCTGGGTCCTGCTGCAGCGGCTAGGGGAGCTCCAGGACTCACTCTGGCCGCTGTGGCAGCCTCAACACAAGGGAGGAGCCGAGGGCTCCATGTGTCTCTGCAGGACCTTGGCCCTGAGGCTCATCTGGATCAGCCCAGGCAGATGGGCTGGAGTTGGGTTCGTTTGTGTCTCTGCTTCCCCTGGGATAGTGTCGTGGGTTGACAGGTTTCTAGGTGAATTTCACGCTGCCAGGTCTTTTGGACGTGGCAGGGTGTCGTGGGCCAATGACATTTAAGGTACGCCTTCTGCGAGATACAATATTTAGGGAGCTGGACACTTGGAACTTCCTCTTTGGCTTCCGGCGTTTCAGCAGGTAACAGGAGAGAGAAAGGCCCTAGGGCCTGCCTGGCTGGCCCTCTCCCCTCTCCTCTGGCTCCCTGAGGGCCAGGCCTGGCCCCCTTTTACCATCTGCCAGGTCGAGCCCCTCCCCTGCTCCCCTCGAGGGCCAGGGCCTGGCCCCCTTTTACCATCCACCGAGCCGAGCACCCCCTGGCCTTGGGCCAGTGAGCCCAGCCCAGCCCCTGCCGCTCTGGGCACGGGCTGAGTTGGGCCCCCACCTCTGGCCACCTCCAGCAGCCCCCCTCGCTCAGCCTGGCCGAGTGGGGGAGGCCCCCCCCCGGTTCGCTGCAACTTCTAAGATCCTGATGCAGCCGGCACAGCGTGGCGAGAATGGCCCTCTCCCTCACCCTCCTCCTCCTTTCCCTCCTCCGGCTCCGGCCGCTGCCCGGGCGGAGATCACACGACCATCCACCGGCCCGGAACAAGATTAACCCTTCGGACACCGATTCTCTCCCAAGTCAGAGAAAGAGGTGAAAGCATGTGAAGAAAGCTACACCAAGACACTGAAGTCAGTGAAGCAAGAGAACTGAACTAAAGAAAGAGGAGGATGAGGAGATGTCCTAGCTCTGGGGCTGAAATTCTCTCGTGAAGCTATGGAGGATGGGTGATTGACCCATCAGACTGTTTCCTGTAACTCATGACATTTTATGGGGGGACTTGGAGCGTTCTAAAGATTCCCTAGCTTTGGGGCTGAAATTCTCAGTAGTCATGGGCAAGGGTATTCATGCTTAAGTAGCAAGCAGATGCAGATGACCTTTGCTTTCAGAGATGAAGATGAAGATGACTTCGGAGAGATGAGAGAACTTTAGTTTTATATTAGAACAGCTCGTCCTTAAAACTATACCCCATAAATTGACGTGGCCCACGAAAGCAGCTGTGGGAAGGCTGCAAGGTGTGGGAAGGACTTTCACAGGGGTCAGATGCTGTAACCCTGGGCGGCTGATTCACTGTGATGCTGAAGCCACGAGAGAACTGTTTACTTGTGGAGAATCTCCATGGTATGGCTAAGAGAGATTCTGCTCCCTAAGTGAACTGAAGAAAGGTTATTCTAGAGGTGGCAAACTGACTGAGAAACATCAGATTTTGTGTCTTTGCATTGGCAGTGGGGAAATATCTGAGAGAGAAGTTTGCGGCGGGGGGGGAGGAGAGGTTTTCTGAAGGTTTAATCTAATTTTTATTATTGTTTTTCTTTTTCTTTTTTCCTTTTAGTTCTGTTAATAAAACTTTCTTTATATTCTTTAAAGTTTGAGTCTGCCTTGCTTCTCCTAATCCTTCTCACAGAGTAAATGTCCTAAATAATAGGCCCAAATTTAAATTACTGCACTTAAATTAGATATAGTGAACTTGAAACCACTACAGATAGCACCTGCCCAGCACCGAGAGGACAGCAGTGGGATTGGGGCAGTTTGGGGTGAGGTTCAGTATCTGTGCCCGGGAAAAATCCCGAATCCTTCCCTAAGGAGCAGGGAATGCTGACAGAGCACATGCTGCTGCTGAGAACGGGACAGCCCCAGGGGTGATGTCAGACAAAGTCAGGATGGGAATCACAAATAACAGGAGGAGGAGGAGGAGCAGAAGGAGGAACGGGCAGGAGAGGAGGAGGAAGGACAGAGCAGGAGGAGCAGGAGGAAGAGGAGAGATAGAGGAGGAGCAGAAAGAGAAGCAAGGAAAGGAGCCACCAGGTGTGTCCATCACTCTCCGTGTCCGCAGCCCCCACGGCCCCGGCATCATCACGGCCCTGGCATCATTGCCCCCCATGCATCCTGCAGGTGACCAGGGAGGAGAAGGTCGCCCCAAGTATCTCGGGCAGTCCCTCGAGTTCTTTGTGGGAAGGGGGGGATTTTTGGACCTTGGAGGACTCCAGCACCGAGCTCCAAATATCTTCGTTGGTTACTGGGAGGGTTTTTTTTCTGGGGAAGGGGGAGCGGATGTTTGGATCTTGCAGGACTCCAAATGAGTGAGACGCAAATGCCCTTTGGGGGGATACTGGGAAGTCCCCGGCACATGGGTTTTTTGGGGGGGTCTCAGTGGCAGCTTCCAGGAGAAATGGAATGGGGTGGGATGGGGCCCAGGAAGGGTGGGATGTGGATTGGGGTGTGGAATGAAGTCTGGGGGAGGGGGACCCCACTCCTCAGGGGCTTGCAGGGTATCTGCCGCCTCTCAGGGAGTTTTGGGGTACCCCCAGTCCTGAGGGGGGTGGTACTGGCAGCAGGGGGACACGTGGCTCCAGCAGCTCTGGGCCCCACCTGCACGCCCCCCTTGCCCCCAGCGCTCCCCAGGAGCAGAATCTGGGGAGGGCTGTGCCCAGGCCAGGCCCTCCTGTGCTGCCCCAGTGGGGGCCAAGTGAGGGCGGGAGCCGGGCAGTGCCCGGCCCTGCCCGGGCACGGCTGATGCCACCTGCTCGTGCTCCGCATTATTGCAGACCAGTGCTCCCAGTGCAACACAGGGCGGGGCCACTTTAGAGATCCCCCAAGGGCACAGCACAGCTGCTTTGGGGCTGTTGGCACCTGCCCAGCAATGGGGATGGGGCATGTGGGGGTAGCTGGGGCCGTACTGGTGGCACTGGTGGTGCTGGGAGCTCCCTTGGCCATGGGGTTGTGATAGGTATATACTGTTTGTTAATCAAATCTTGCTTGCATACGCAGAAAAGAATGTATTACCGGATGACAGCCAGGAAAACTTATCTTGCAGAACAAACTGCAACATTTTGTTAAGACACAAGGTATACTCCCATGCTTGCTGGTGTAAGATGAAACAATGGGGCCCTGTAAAGGGAGGATGATGGATTAAGGCCAAGGGGCAGAAAAAGACCCCGTAGCAACAGCCTGCGTGGACGCAGAGTGCTCCACTAAGGACCCATGTACCAGAAATCGGAGGGTATAAGAACAGAGACTTTTGGGAAGTAAGCGCGCGCCGTTGGTGGAGCGGAGACTCCCCGGCTGCCCAGCGCTGTTTTGCTTGTTATCGCTTGCTTAATAAACCAATTTGATTTAATTGGCTTGGCTCTGATCAATTATTTGAGCCTCACCTATAACAGGGTGAGTGGGGGATGTGGTGAGAAGGGGGTGGGGGGTGGGACCCCAGATTGAGCGAAAGGGGGAATGGGACCCCCAAACTGAGCAGGAGGGGCCTGCAACCCCCAAAACCAAGGCCAGGGAAGGGTGGTTGGGGATTGAGGGGACAGTGGGGAAAAAGCGGAAGAGCAGGGGAAAAGAGGGGCGTGGGACCCCCAAACAGAGCGGGAGGGGGATGGGCCACACAAATTGCATTTGAAGGGGTCTGTGGACTGGGGAGACGCTGAGAAAGGGGAGGAGAGGGAAGGGAAAGGTGGGGTTGGGTGTCCCATTCCCCTCCCACTCTGTTTGGGAGTCCCAGCCCCCTCTTTTCCCCCGTATCCTGCAGGTGACCAGGAAGGGGGAGCTCTCCCCAAATCTATTGGGGGGTCCCTGACAGGGTTTTTTTTGGAGAGTAGAGCTCACAGATTCCAGAATCCAGCCCCAAATATCTTTACATGTTCCTGGGATGGACATTTTCAGGGGGAGAGGAGCTATAATTGCCCCTTGAGGGGATATTAGGGGTTCCGCATGGGGATTGCCCAATACTAGAGGGGTGGGACATTGGTTTTGGGGATCCCCAGGAGAGCCAGCAGAATGGAATATGGGACGCCCAGAATGGGGAGAAGGGAAAGGGGCAATACCGGACATAGGGGACCCCCGACAGCCTGGAGGGGGAGGAGCCTGGAGATGAGTGGGGTCTGGGACCACCCAAACCTGAAAGAGGTGAAAGGGAGAGGGGGAAGCCCTGAGTGCCTAGAGTAGGGAGAGCCTGAAGAGGGAGACCTGGGACCCCTGGGAGCCATAGCAGAATCAGGGGAGAAGGGACCTGTGGGATGCCTGAAACTCCCTAGCAACCCTAAGAAGGACCCTGGAGAGGAAGGGATCCCCAGGACTCATGGGACCCCCAGTAGCCTCAAGAAGGGGGACCTNCTTTCTCATTAATTTTCCTTGTTCCTTCCTTTCTTTCTTCTCCTTTTCCATCTTCTTCCTTCCTCAATTTGTTCCTCCCTCTTCTTGTTTCTTTTTCTTCTTATTCCTTCCTTTCCTTCTTCATTCTCCCTTTCTTCTTCTTGTCCCATCCTCTCTTTCTTCCTTCCTCCCCCAAGCAATGAGCTGAGGACAGAAACCAGGAAGGACAAATCCCCCCAGCAGAACCTTGTGGAAGAGGCCGTTTTGAGCAGCTTCACAGCACAAGAATCCAACAGGGAGGAAAAGCTCCAGAGATCCTGTGTGAGGAGGGGCTGCAAACCCAGCCTGGAGAGCTCCAAAGAGGAAACACCCATCCTGTGCCAGGAACGGGAAGGCAGCCAGAGATCCAGCTGGAGCTTGGAGCTGGTGGTCCATAAGCAACTTAAGACTGGGGAGAAGCCCTACAAGTGCCTGGAATATGGGAAGGTCTTCAGATGGAGCTTTCACCTGATCCGCCATCAGACGTCCACACTGGAGAACGGCCCTACACACGTGGGGAATGTGGTAAGAGCTTCAGGCGGAGCTCTGGCCTGGTGGTCCATGAGTGGCTTCACGCCAAGGAGAAGCCCTGCAAGTGCTTAGAATGTGAGAAGAGCTTCACCCGGAGCCTGATCCACCACCAGAGGGGTCATGCCAGGGAACTGCCCTATGAATGCTTGGAATGTGGCAAGAGCTTCAAGTAGACCTCTGACCTCATCATCAAACAGAACATTCACACTGTGGAATGGATGTACAAGTTCTTGGAATGTGGGAAGAGCTTCAGCCAGAGATACTACCTGATCCACCACCAGTGTCTACACTCGGGAGAACGGTGCTGTGAGTGCCCCAGCTGCGGCAAGCGCTTTGTCTGCAGCTCTGACCTCATTATCCACCAATGCATCCGCACCAGGGAGAGCCCATATGAGTGTCCTGACTTGTAGGAAGAGGTTTCATGCCAGCTCTGGCCTCATCAGGCATCAGCGGACACACATGGTAGTGAGGCCTTTCTGCTACCCCGACTGTGGGAAGAGCTTCAAGGAAAACTCTACTCTTGTCAGGCATTGGCTCATCCACACTTGGCAGAGGCCCTATGAGTGTCCCAAGTGTGGGAAGAGCTTCACCCAGAGCGGTACCTTGACCCAACACCAACGGAGGCACCGGTAAGGGAAGCCCTGTGAGTGCCCCGAGTGCAGGAAAAGCTTTGTGTGCTGCTCCAACTCCATCCCCCATGGGAGGATCCACTCTGGATGATCCACAGTGACTCCCGTTGGGTAGAGACCTGGTGACCCGCATTCCAGCTGACCCACATTGGGAAGACACCTGGCTGGTGGTCTCCACATCCTCCTGGTTCCCCGTGGACACCTGGATGAACACAGGGGCAGGAACATCCATCAGGATAAAGACCAATGTCAGAAATTCATTGGGAAGAGTGAACTTCTTGACTTTAGACCCCAAAACATCTCACTGTCATGGTCCAATCATTTCTTCATGTGGCATCAAGCAACACTGGATGGTCTTCTAGGTCTTTTCCAACCTAAATAATTCCATTATTCTAATTCTCTGTGGCGCAGGGGCATCTTCCTCAGCCAAATGGTGATGGACTGGGGCAAAGACCAAGATATAGGAGACAATGGGGTGGAAACCCTTCCAGAAAAGACTCTTCCACTCACCCAACCCAACCCAACCCCACAAATATATGATGCTGACATGTAAATCCTTTTATTTTGGCTTTGGGGTTTTTTTGGTTCATATTCATCCCTTCAAAACACCCAAATTTGTGGTTAAAATAAAGAATTTGAAGAAAGATGTGTAAACCCGAACTATTTTACTGTGATTTGAGAGGGAAATTTGGGGTTCAGGAGCATTTGGAGGTGTTTGGGGGAATTTGAGGGGAGTTTTCCCCAAAAGCGGGACTGCACAGGCCAGGATCTCATAGTTGTGCCAGCAGTTCACAACTATGTGTCCACCTGAGCCCATCTGTTCTCCAGTAATTCTGTTTGGCTGTTCCAGTGCCTGACCTGGGTCTGCTCATTCGGAGTGTCCCCCACAAAGTTCCCAAATCACTGTTGAAATGCCCGAGCTGCTCCCGGGTGTAGATGTTCCTGTCCATGAACCTCTCCCAGTCGGTGCAGTTCAGGAAATGATACTGGGCTTTTCCCATCCACTGGAACCCCGCTGTGTGGGCAGGGACACAGGTCAGGGAAGGGCCCCCTACTCCTAGCAACCCCCAGCAACCCACAGCAGGCTGGGAGCTCAGGGGGCCACCCCAGACCACCATTTCCCACCCTCCTCTGCCCCATAGCTGCTGCAGCACTGGCTGCTGGGTAGGGGGAACTCACTTATGAGCCCCCCAGGGATGGACAGGGAGGTTGGGGACCCCCCCAGTGCAGATCTCGCCCCACCAGAGCCCCAGGGAGTTGTTCCAGGGGTCAAGTGATGGGTGACCCCACATGGGACCCTCATGGGAAGCACTGCCTGCTGCTCTAGCCCCCCTTTTCTCCTCTCTCCCACGCCTTTCGTAATGTCCCCACAATTCCCAGGTACTTCCCAGCTAAGTTTGAGGATATCCACCTCTACTCTGCTTGATTTTGAGGTCTCAGCTGCCTCCCACTCAATTTTGGGGGTCCCAACTCTCTTTTTCCTCCATCCCACCCCATTCCCATCGTCTCCTTAGATCTCCAGGTACATCCCACTCGTGGTTTGGGGATTCCATCTCTGCTTTTCTGCTCTCCTTTTCCCTCTTTCTTCCCTCTGCCATCATTTTCCCATCATCTCCACCACACCCCTGAGACACCCATGTTCACGGAAGTTCCACTTGAGCCCAGACAGGTGAGCTCCCAGCACCACCAGTGCCACCAAGTGCAGCCCTGGCTCTCAGGACACCACCTGGACTGTTGCCAGTGCATGGGGAGCCCCATCTCCTCCCAAACTGCAGGTGCTCCCAATGTGGGGAGGGATCCCAGGCCCATCCCAGGGCCCTGTAGGAAGGGGGGCACCTTCTCCGGATGGGATGTCCATCAAACATGGGACCCCTGCGAGAGACTGGAAGGATCAAAGGCTGAAAAATTCTGTGTGTGGAGAAGGGGCAGGTGGGGCCCTGCCATGGGGAGACAGTACCCTGCCCCACACCCCCCATTCACGCGCCTGGATCCCAGCCCCGCAGTGGCTGCCATTCCCTGGCACAGCAGAGGCCATGCTCCATACCAGCCCAGGAGCCCCAGTCCAGCCTCAGAGTTGCCAAATGACCACAAGTCCCACTTGGGGGAAGGGCCCAGGGAGGCCAAGGGATTTTTAAAGTGGAGTCTGGAGCGTGAACTAGGCCTGGGAGGCTGACAGGGCTAGGAGGAAGTGCCAGCTCCCTTCACTGGCACAGCGCTGTCAGATCCCAGCACTGCTCCCTAAATCCAGGGGCAGCAACATTTTGGCAGCTTTACAAGCAGCCAAGGAATTGACTTGGGGTAACAGCAGAGCCTTTGACAACTCTATCAAGTAATTAGGGCAGTTTACAGACTCTTACTGCAGGTCTCTATATTTTAAAGGAGGTCCTAAATACATCCTCCTATGTATAGAAAAATAATTTCCTGCGGACAGTCCTTTTAAAATATTTAAATGAACAAACAAAAGCAGGTGCCTATAAATGCTTTTCTGTGAGATTTTCTTGGAATTTGACAACAGCAGAGCCATGTTTTTATGCTATATATACAATAATCACTTATATATGTATATATATAAAAGCATGTACTGAACTCTGGGATACAGCAATGTGCACATAGGACAGGAGTGGAGAAGCCGAACAAACACCGGGGTAGATGTGGAATGTATGGACAAAGCAAACCCTCCAAGTGCTTTAACCTGATTCCCAACTTTTCCATGTTTCAAGGGCTTTGACTGCTGGATTTGAATTAACTGAGATCTCACAGTGAAAAGCAGAGCAGTCTGGAACCAGACACTGCTGTTGGAGTCAAAGCCTGGACTTGTCACATCTCAGATTTGAAAATTTATTGAACAAAAAACTCCGTTACCCACGATGTTTCCCAGCCCATCCCTCCTCACACGTAACAAAAAGCAATTGAATTCTATTTAAAGGGTAAGAAAAAATGTAAAATGAACATTGAAAATGTCCCCTCATAAAAACTCACATTGAGAAAATACAGAATAATGAAGTGTCTAGAAAAACGTGCTGTAATTTCTCAGGTATTTGGCTCAGTGTCAGCTCAGAGCCAAGCTCTGTCTCCCAGGTGCCCAAGTCCCCTGGCCAACTGAGCAGCCTCTCCCGGCTTTCCAGCCCAGCTTTCCCCCAGCTGCGCCCTGGGCTGGCACCCGGTGTTTCCGTGCTGCCCCCGCCCCGCTCAGCTCCCCATGCCCTGCAAAGGCACCAAGGCTGCGCTCGGTGCCCCTTGGTGTTACTGATCACGGCAGTGATGAGCCCCGGTGCCCAGGCAGAGCCCTGAGGGACACCCCTCATCCCCGGCCTCCCATGGGATGCAGAGCTACTGCCCGCAGGGCCCTGGCATGTCCGTCCAGCCAATTCCTCCTTCCCCAAACAGCCCGGGCTTCAGTCCCGGGGCTCTGCAGGGTGGGGTTGGGACTGATGGGTGGGAGCGTGGCCAAAGTCTCTCAGGGCTCTGGGCACAGCAGGGGCTACAAGGCTACAATGGCTGCTGCATGCCGGTTCCAGTCTGTCCCTCTGTTATTGCAGTGCCGTGCTGGTGTGGCCCTTTGTGACACAGGTGCATGTCAGGGCCCACAGTGATGCGGGACATTGTGGTGCCCAGAGGCCCTTGTGATATCAGAGAGCCCCACCCTGCCCAAGGAGCACAGAGCCCTGGGGTGCCACTGCCAGGAGAGCCACTCTCACAGAAGGAAGCAGCTCTCGGAGTTCCTCCATGCCAGAGCAGGACAGAGATGGGTGACGACAAGGCAAACCCCAATTCCCAGCCCGCCAGCCCCTTGCTCAGCTGGTTGGAAGCCCAGGCCCTCAGTGAGCAGCATGAGGGAGCAGCAGTGGGGTCAGTCCTGGGGACTTGCAAGGGAGCAAGGAAGGGACCTCAGCTGGGGAGGACAAAGACTGGCAATACTTCATTGACCCAGAGCTGTCTGAAGAGGAAGGTGAGAGAGACCGAGAGCTGCTCCAGGGAGAAATGAACAAATATCAAGAAGTGTTCCAAGGGGAAGACTGCATTGAGCAAGGCCACCCCAGGAATTGTCTGACTGGGAAGAATAATTGGAGCAAGAGCTGTTCCAGGAACTCTCTGACTGGGAAAAATACTTGGAGCAAGAGCTGTCCTAAGGAGAAGTCAACAGCTCTCAAGAACTGTCTGATTGGGAAGACTCCACCGGCCAAGATGTTTCCCACGGGGAAGCCTCCTTTGGCTAAGACTTGTCCCAAGGGGGTGCTGACAGAACCCCAGTGCCCCCTGCACTGAAGGGGTCTCGCAGGACATTTGGGAGCACATGGCTGTCCAGACCATCTGGGTCAAGCCCTTGCACCCAGAGGAGGACAGCTGGGAAGAACTGAGTGTCCTGGAGCTGTCCAAAGGAGAAGACGAAGAACAAGGACTGAGAGCTTTTGGGGCAGACGGGCTCCCAGTGCCTGTCCCTCGTGAGGCCTGGGCTAAGCTCCGGGCACTGGAGCCATGCAGCCAAGGGCCGCTCTGTGCCTCGCCTTCCCCCTGCAAGGCCAAGGCCTCCGAGGACACGCGGCATATCCTGCCTTGGCTGAGCAGTGGCCCAAGGCAGGGACAGAGAGCCCAGTGCTCACCCGGCACAGCCCCCCAGCCTCTCGCCTGCCCAGTTGGGAGCCCAGGCCCCCTGCGGGCAGCCAGCTCCCCCCAAGAAATGTTCCTCCTGCTTCAGAGGGGTGCTGCAGGTGCTGTGCGGGCTGTGCCAGTGGCCCTGCCTGGTGGCACAGCCACAGGACCAGCAGAGGCAGGGCAACCACAGCAAGGGTTGCTCCAGGGACCTCCCTGCTGGACTGCGACACACACAGTTCTGCCAAGAAAATCAAAGTTGGATTTAAGAAATAGCTGTCGTAAGAAAAAACCAACAAAAAAACTACCACCACCAACAACAAACCAAACCCAAAACAAACAAAAAAAAAAGAATAAGAACAAGATTATGAAGAAGAAGAAGAAATAGTAGTAGTAGTAAATAATACTAAGAAGAAAAAGGAGAATAAGAATAATAGGAACAAGAATAAGAATAAGTTGAAGAAGAAGACATAGTAGTAGTAGTAATTTATAATAGTAGTAATAATAAGAAGAAGACTAAGAAGAAGAAATAGTAACAGTACTAAAAAAAAGTAACAATAATAATAATATGAAATAGTAGTTGTAGTAAATAATAATATCAAATAAAATACACATCCACACATCTAGAATCACAGAATGGTTTGGCTTGGGAAGGACCTTAAATATCCTCTAGTTCCAACTGATTATCTTCTGTTGTCTCTCTCTCTCTCTCTCTGAGACCACTTTCCTATTTTTCTATCTCTCTCCCTCACATTTCTTGTCCAATAAAATCTATGTTCAATAAAATCCGTAGGTTGTCATCTAGTGGTCTCATTTGCACCTTCACTGGGGCAGAGGCATCTCTCCCTCGTGGGATCGTAACCCATGGGCAGGGTCCCTTCCCATCCCAATCATTACAGGATTCTGTCAGGAATTCACTTCCCTTTTCTTCTTCCCTCTGCTTCCAGCTGGGAATGTGCTGGAAAATGTCCAGCAAAGCCACCTTTGCTGTCTGCTCTGGGAGCCCACACAGCTGCTGGACCTTGTCTCCTGCCCCTGCACAGCTCCCTAGGGAGGCACGGCAGGACCAGCACCCTGGGAGCCTCGAGAATGCCCCTCTGGGATCCATGGCACACACTCTAAGGGTCTGGAATTCCAGTTCCCAGCAAGGAAAAGAAGTTTCTGCCCTTCAAGGCAAAGCTCTGAAGAGGCCGAAAGCCAAGTGGAGCAAGATCTTACTGTGACCTTTCACTGCCAGCCTTCATTACCTCATCCATAGTTGTTTTAGCTCATGGATTGGGAAAAAACTCAGGGGATGGTCTTTGGGTGGGAGCTGCCCTGGGTCAAGAGAGACACTGTGAGAGAAACAGAGCAGGCAAAGGAAGGCAGGAAAGAAAGGAGGACATAAAGAGCAATCAGCTGAGAAGGTGGCAGGCACTCTGAAAACCAGACCGGAACTGACTGAAAATGAATGTGATAAAAAGAAGTAATTCTGAAACTTTCATTTACTATAAAAATACAATTTCCTCCTTTTATGGCAAAGCCCTCCTGATGTCATTCAGCATGGTTTTCAGAAAGTGCTTCATTCTGAGTGGATGTTCCAGGCTGCAGACACAGGGCAACACAGAATGGGGTTTTTCCGCCTCCTGTTAAGTTTGACATCCTCAGTCTAGGAGATGAGGAGGCACTAGGGCAGCTGGAGTTCACCCTTCCGTAGGAAGAAGGGGGGAAAAAAATCTCTTGTAATCTCTGCAGCTGTTCCCACAGGGATGTGAAGGCTGATCCCAGGCCCCCAAGGGTCACATTGAATCAAGGACTTGAAGGGGTTAAGAAATGAATTGCTAAAAGTCTGCTCACAAAACAATGTATATTGTTCTGCTTAACGTTTACCTTTCTTACCAAGTGGAAAGGAAGGATGTGAGGGGGATGCTAGGGATGCTAGATCATTGTGAAAGGGAAACAGACGTGACCAAAGACCCTGGTTTCAGGGTCCGAAAACAGCTCGACCTGGCTTCAGGTTTCGAACACGGACCAGAAGCCCAGAGAGCATGCGCAAGAAGGCAGGATGAAAAGTTCTACCAGAGGAAGACTCCTTACTTCATCTGAGGAAGACCTTTACTTCATCCTTGGGACCCCTGCCCACGACCACCAGGAGGCACTGACCATGTGCAAATCTATGGAAATGACTTTTAGCTCATTATAATACAAGGCGGGGATAGGTCATGAATATGTATAGATGGATTGTGAAACCTAATGTCTATGTAATTTGTAACCTAATATATATTGTGTTAAAACATCTTAGCGGCGCCCATGGAGGAGGAGCTATCCCCCTTGTGCCCAGCGCCAAATTAAACATACCTGCTTTACAACTATCAGAGTTGTGGAGCCTTTCCCCGCATCAGCATTAAAGGCTGCCTTCATGGAATGCTCGCTTGGTATTGAGGGGCAGCGTGGCAATTTTATTCCCTGGGCTTTGTAATTCTGCCACAAACCAGGTGAGTCTGCCTCAGCCTCCTGGACACAAAGATTCTCTGATCTTTCTTTTCTGGGGAGAAAGCCAGGCCCATTTGTAGCCAAACCCCAGTGCCCACCAGCGACATGAACAGGGTTCTTTATTGCATGAAAAGATGTGTGGGGCTGTTCACAACTCTTTTCAGTTGTTGCTTGGTGTGCAAACAGCATCCATCAGTAACACAGAGGGAAGGAGAAACCTTTTGTTGCATGAAAACCAACTAAAACTATGGGTTTGACCTCAGCGTTTTCATCAGGCCCCTGAACACCTCTCCTGCCCCATTCTCCCTAAGGAAACTACTCCTTTTGGCCCATCCTTGGCAGCATCTTCTCATCTCCTTCTGCCTGTTCCAGATGGTGGGGCAGAGGGTGCCTCCAGTGTGTTTGCTGGGGACAGAAACCTGGGAGGTGTGGCTGACATGCCAGAGGGTCATGCTGCCATGCCGAGGGACATGGACAGGCTGGAGAAATGGGCTGGCAGGAACCTGGAAAAGTTCTGCAAGACATTTCCCAGCAGAGGCCGCCCATGGCAGCCAGACACACTGCTCACAAGGGCTGTGGAGGAGAGGCACATGCTCTGTGTGGACCCCTCTGGCCAGCCCTCCCAGGAGTGGGGAAGGGTGCGGGAAAGCCCCAAGGCCCAACCAAGTGCTGCTTCTGGAGGTGGTGTGAGAGGCCAGGGAGGCAGCACTAAACCAAGGGATTTGAAGGTCTCTTCTTCCACCCTGGATGAATCCTTGGCTCGGGGATTTCCCCATGCCACATAAAAAGGGAAGGCTTCCTTGACCCTTATTATGGGGAGATTTACTTGATCCTTGGTGTTTAATTTGTCTGTCAGCACCCCAGGACAGCCAAGAACCTCGTGCCTGAGCAGTCTGTCAGTGTCTCTTTAGGGGGATCCTGCACTGAACTGTCCTGCTGGATCAGGGGGTGTTCCACTGACTCAGGTGGGGAAACACCAACAGCACAAAGGAAAGCCCTCAGCAGCTCTTCTCCTTTATCGGAATGTGTTCCCTGCTGCTGGCAACTGCCAGCGCCTGGGACAGACTCACACTGACAGTTTATAGGATAACTCTTATTATTAATATATAATCATGACAGGTTCAGGTTCGAAGGTTGTCGGTGATAGTGTCTGACTGCAGAAATGTACTTGAAGGAATGCACAGACAAGCTCTAATCCCTAGTAAAATGTTCAGCACATGCAGAGTAGGATTCTTACCCAATGAGTGTCCTTGTGGGGGAGAAGACAGGTTCAGCCCCTCGACCGGTCCCAGCAGTTACAATGGAATCTTCCCTGACTTTTCCCCCATTCTTGACTTATTTTATACTGTTTCTCTGTGTTTCGGTGGAGCTTGAGTGACTCAGGTCAGACAGACCTTTGTTACCGATGGGTGTAAAATTCTCTCGCTTTTACACATACAGTCAAAAAGAACACAGAGCTTGTGCCCAGTGAGGCAGGGGAGGTCATACCTCAGAGGCAGGAAATTTTGAGATGGAGGTGTGCATTAATATTATTATTAGGCTTTAATGAACCAAGTTCATCCGAGGAGAGGGATTTCAGTACAGTTCCTGTCTCAGCAGCAGGACATCTTCCTTTATCTCCCCTGGCTGACAGGTCCTATGTGGTTTATCAGCCGCAAAGAACCATCGAGTTCCCTTTCCTGCAAGGATTCCCACAGAGCCTGGCCATGGCGTCTCCACTCTGCTCCACCCTCCATTCCGTCCGCTTCAGCAGAAGTGTGTAGATGGGGAATCATCGTGGGATAGGTTTCATGTCCTGCCAACCACATTCCATCCGGGGAGCAGTGACTGTGATTTAACCTATAATTTCCATAATGCTGTAACTCCTGTTAGGGTGCCAATAGAACTCCTCATTTCCTCTAATTGTACTCCCAGTTACCTGTGTAGCCAGTTACTGTGTAGGGTTCTCAGTCATTTTTTCACATCCACATTGGGCTCCGAATTTGTCTTGGTTTAAGACAATTTAAAAGAGAACACCCCTGAATGAGTTGCCTCCATTTATAAGTTCAACCAATCCCTTTCCACCAATAAGGAACGAATACGAGTGAGTAAAAGTGAAAAAATAGTTTACTAACAAACAGAACAGCAACAGGCAAAAAAATAACAGTAAATAACTGCTAGATACAAAATTGCCAAAGCTCGCAAACCCCAGCGGGAACAGAGAGACCCAAAACACCAGAACTGCCCTTCCCGAGGTGGTGTCTGGCAGGGGCAGCTGCATGGCTTGAAGGACAAGGGGAAGATGAGACACACCCTTCCCTGCCAAGAAGGCACCCTGCAGGCGACTGCATGGCCCCGGAAACAAAGGGAAGGGATGGCGGCAGCCCCTCCCGGGAAGGCTGGAGCTGCACGGCAGTTCTAGGGCAGCTGAGGACCCGCCAGCTCTTGTGGGGTCTGTGCCACTGCCGCCGCTTCCTCCTGCCCTGCGCGGGCTCTGCTGGTGCTGCTGCCGCACTCTGCACTGCAGCTGTGAAACGGGGGGCAAGGACCGGTCTGTCCCCGCCGGCTTGGCGTGGCCTGACCTCAGGAACTCGTTCGCTTTTTCCTCGCTGCCTGCAGAGTTTGCAAAGTTCACTTGGAAACAGTTTCTAATTGCGAAATGCATCTTCGTGAGTGGCTGCAGCTGCCAACCCAAAACAAGCACCTTCAGAGCAGAGCTGCCAGCAAAGGAAGAGCCTCTGCTCCCGGATCTTCTCTCCTGGAGCAGATCCTGTGGACCTGGGCCTAGTCGCTGAAGCGGGGCTGCCCGTGGTGACAGGTAGCACCTGCGGAATGCGTCCCAAGGCAGCTCAAACCAGGGAACTGCAGCCTCTGCCAGACAGGGAAAAATCGAAAAGAGAACCCAAAAAGGGAGAAAGCCTCTGCATAAGTGTGAGAAACTCCCTCAATATTAAGAATTTTAACAGTTTTATTTAAACGACAATAGGGGACTAATGACAAAAAAAAAATCAACCAGCAAAGCAGAGGGCTATACCGCTAGGCGCCTCGCTACAGAGAGGGCATAGCCAGACGCACACCTCCTGCTCAGGGGATGCAATCTTTATACCCCTTCCCAGCCACGCCTTGGCCCCGCCTCCCCAGAGTATCCGATTGGCTCGCTGTCTCCGGGAGCTTCCTATTGGTCCATGGCTCGTCCAATGGCTGCCTTCGAGTTATCCCTTTATGCTAAATAGGTGAAACGAATGTGGACACCCACTTCCCTCCCCTCCTGTAAGGAGAGCTCTGAACAGCATCCAGCCACTCACAGGGGTNTTATAATAACATTCACAACAATTATAACAACATCCAACAACTAACAAGGTTACATAACAACATAAAACAATTAACTAACCTATTACGAAGGCCAACTTCTTAATTGTATTTCTGACATTAAGCAAAGACCAAACAGCCAGGGAAGAAAACACCACATGGCAAAAGGGGCAAAACTGCCTGCAAAAGCCGACTGTAAAAGGACCCACTATAGCACCTCCCCCACCAAGCTTCCCAGCTTTAGGGGCTTACAAAGACTGTAACAATTTTTGGGCAC
>VZTF01009088.1:1885114-2021916 GCA_013397755.1 Cnemophilus loriae | reverse complement strand
ATGGATGGATGGATAGACGGATGGATGGGGTTCCCCGTGGCTGGCGGTGCCCGGGCGGTGCTGAGGCTCGGGCAGCGGCAGCTGCAGGCTCGGTATCGATCCCGGCCCCTGCTGTGCTGGGAGCAGGGACTAGAGGGAGCCCTCGGCGCGGGCTGCGCTCCCGGAGCGGCAGCAGCGGGAAGAGGAGGAGGAGGAGGAGAGCGTCCAGCAGGACGGAGCGTAATGACAGAGCTGAGATTTTCCTGAGCCTTCGCTCTGCTCTGCTAGTAGCGAACATTGTCAAGAAGAAATGCCTGCGTGATGCAGGTTTTGCAGGTAATTTTATACTCTGCTCAGGAAAAGGATTGGAAATAAATCAGAAAAGAATTTTGAAAGGTGAAAGAAATACCTAAAATTCTTATCCATGTCACAGGTAACAGGACACTTTCTTTCTATGCATTTATTCACTGTTGTGTAGGGTACAGTAATATTTACAGATTTTTTTTGCCCTAGTTAAAGCAGTTGGTCAGTACAGTCTACCTTTTTTTTAAAATTTTTTTCCCCTCTTCTGCAACCTGCTTTGTAATATAATGACTAGCTTTAAATCCTTCAGAGTGGAGGACTTAAACATAAAGCCTAGCACAAAGTCATACTTCAGCAATTCAGACTGGGAAATGAAGTAAATTTTGCCTTCTATTCAGAGTGGGCTGGGGCAGAGGAGCATCCATAAGGCAGGGAGATACCACGCTGAGCACAGGGGCTGTCAGTTCTGCTTCCTTTAACTGATCACCTCAGATTTGTCCTCTCTTTTGAAATACTGTGGGAAGCGCTTGCTCCCTCACTGTATGGTTTTTGCACATAGGTATTGATAAAATCCCAATCCAGTGAACTGTTCATCTGTTAGCAGATTGCCGCTGTATTCGAGGCACCTCTGGATTTAATATTAGACAGAGTGTGACAATAATAATGACTACATTTTTTTCCTAATTTAGCCATATCTACATGAATTTTTAAGTGTATATCAACAAGGGTAGCAGTAACTAGAGATAGTTAACATTTCCTATTGGCTTTTTAAACCTCCCCATTGCTGTTTATCTGCCTTTCAGAGGCAGAAAGAGCATGAACAGGATGGGGTGTGTGTGAGAACAATTCTATAAAAGATTATCTTGCACACAAAGCGAACGGCCCTGCCCCCATTGTGAAGGCAGAGATTCCCCCGAGATTAGGAGAGGAGGAATTGCTTGTGGTCAGAAGAGGCAGGAGAACAATAGAGCCCAAAATGGGCAGCAGCAGCAGCGGCTGCTGAGGTGGGTGGGAAGAGTGGCCAAATGGCCATTGCAGGCTACGTGGCGTTGTCACTGACACCAGAAATGGCTAAAAGGTCCCAAATTAGCAATTGTTATGATTAGCAGGTGGTTTGAGAGATAGGAGGTCTAGGGAAGTGATTGGTGCTTTAGACGTCACATGCTATCTGGTCCAAGACACTCTTCACTTGCTCATTAACTGAGAGTTATGAAATTACTTAAAGGAAAACAATTCTAATAAAAAATAGAGTGTTATAGAAATCAATTCCTTAAAGGGGTCACGACTTTTTATATAAGTATTACAATTCCTGAAGATTTTATTTTTGTGAAGGAATTTCATTGGGAAATTTGGCAGGGAAACCAATGTTATACAACAGCATTTCATCCGACTAGGAAAAAGTGATAGAATTATTCTAACACAAGCATTCCTTTCATGAATAACTCATATATTTAGATTGTGAATCTGCTCCTGAGAGAGGTCCAAAGACACATGGCTCAAAACCAAATTTATAAGAATCAAAGCTCAGAAGCATTTTGGTCCAGAGACAGGTACAGTTTAATCTACAGCACTAAAGGAGAATCATATAAACAAAACGTGCATCCTCTTCTATTTCTTGACTTTGAAGATAAACTCAAGGATGTCAGAGCTTTATTATCACTGGCTGTTTTAAAAGCTAGGACTGGATTCTCCAATTTCATGGATGTGCAGATACCAATACTCTCCTGAGGACTGTCTGTGTTCCAGACCCAAAATCTGGAGCACAGCAAGTCCAAAGACACTCTTGAAATAATATCCATTTACACATTAACAGCCTGCTCTTCTCTTTTTTAAGACTTATCCTACCTACTCCTATTTTCACACCAGAGAGCAATGACTCGTACCCAGACTCCATGAGCACTCACTGACTGATCTACAGAATCCTGTCCTGTTCACGCCAGGAGAGTTCTTTCTGCCGAAACATCTCTAGCTAGGAATTTTTTGCAATATTTTATGTTTAACTGGGATTTTGGTGTTCCTGAAATGTGGCAGAAAATATCAAGCTGACTGCATTAGTTCTGGACTGTGCCACTGCTATTTTTTCATGTGCTGCAGGCCACTGGGCAACTACGAGATCCTCTTTGCATTTGCCAGAACTAGCTTTAAAAGTACACTCTGAAAGCAAAAACTTCAGTGTCCTGTCCCTAATTCCAAGAAACCTGACAGTAATTGGTCTGTCATTAGCTCAAGCTAAAAAATCAGACTGACATATCCAGTACTGGTGATTATTTTGGACAATGCTAGCTCTACTGTCAAGAAAGTCACAGCACACACTCTGCTCCCAGATCCTTCTGGATGCAACCAACGGGAGTGTGAGAACAGCTCTGTGCAGGGAAATGGTGGCAGCCCAAGGTGATGTCCCTTAAATTTTACAATTAGGTATCTAAAATTTAGTGGGATATATCTGCAAATTGAGAGATCTCGTGAGAGAGGAGATAAGGACAGTTTGGAAGGAAGGAAGGTTTGCTTGTGGGCTCATTGAGTAAGCAAAAATAAACATTCTGTCTGGGCTCGTTGAATAAGCTGAAAGAGCAGTTCAGCTGCCCATGCCACAGGAAGTAAATGGAATGGCTTAAAAATGGAGAAAATAGACAGCGTGAAGGAGGATGAAGAAATGCCAGATTTTACAGTCTTTGTTCTCTTAATTATTAATTTGCCAACATAAACAGTGCAAAAACAGTTGTGTGTGTATTCTAGAGTTATGATATGGATCTTTTAATTTTGAAGGTTTTTTAAAATATCTTAAAATTAAATATTACAGTATTTACAGTAACTCTGCTATTAAAGATAGTGTTTTTCCTAAAGATGTCTTTTGGTGAAGTCCTCATGGCAAACCCTTTGTTTTATGTTCAGTGAAGCCAGAGGTGTTATTTCTCACAAATGAGATAATTTCTAACTCCAAATTATATGTTCATAACCATATCTATTCTAAACAAAATCTTGTCAAAACCCTGCAATTTCCCCATCTTTCTGTCGTATGATTTGTGTTTACAGCTTGAAGACAGAAAATTATGCTGCATGTCTGAGTATTTTTTCCTTTGCTGAGAAGTTGGGTGTGAAGATATCTAGACTCGTACTCATAAATTAAGGGCAAGAACCCAAAATCTAAGGCAAGTAGTGTGACAAAAGCCACTCCCTCTTTTGAAATAATTTACTATAAAACAAAACTATAATCAAGTACTATTGATAAAACCTTTCATGTCAAATTATTTTTAGCCTTGCTGTTTGTTTCTGAAAAAATTGTTCTTTGTTCTGTTTTACTTTTATTATACTTGGAAAAATAAGTACAGTAATGGTTGTAGTATATCTACAGGCAATTATTGTTCCTATTTCTTTCTGCTAAAACCAGGAAGAATTATCACAGGTTCCCAGTGCGTGGTCCTGTTTCCCTTCCTGTTGGGGCTGACACTGAACGTGTATCAGCCTCTGTTCCTGGCCCATGACCACCCAGGTGTCTTCAGGTGCAAAGCTGACAACTTGGGCTTCTTCTTGATCCTCCACTTTTCCTTCCTGTGCTTTGTTTGCTTTGTTTATCGATGTACATACTGAGCACAGGAAAACCTTCAGGAATTTTTTTCAAGCTGTTGCAATTGAAGCATAGTTTTTGTGTCATAGCATAACAGAAACAAGTGATAATGAGCAATGAGGTGAGAGGCTTCCTTGTTGCTATTGCTTTTCTCTAGGTCAGATGAAGTGCAGAAAACTCTGTCAGCTTGATTTTAAAAGATAGGTATCCTGGTGGTCATTTGTAATAAAACCTGGGATTTCCCGCCCCACATTTCTAAAAGTTCTTAAACCTTGTAAAAGCCAAGCCGTGTGCAACACTCCCCTTTTCTCGTGTGGTGAAAGAGAGCAAACCTCACCTGAGAGGTGATACCAAGGGCACCCAAGCTTCAAAGTGAGTGAGAACAAAGCCTCAGTGTCATGGAAATGGGTGCTTTAAAATCTTTTCTCTGAGTTTAGTCAGGTACCTTCCTTCTGGTTTTCTATTTCACCAGTTTTATTCTGAGGTTTGGATGGGTAGGAATCTGCAGGTTAAGCATCTGTCTTGTTGCAGAAAATATCAACCAAGCCTGGGAAGTTGTTTACCCTAGAATACAAACCTTGGGTCCCATGGAAGATGCAAATTTTCATGATTTACCTTGATGCTTATATTATGCCCTTCTGTGGGAAAGAATAACAAGGATTTTGCTAAAAAACCAGAAGACATGTATTTTAACTCCTAATTCAAAAAAATAAAGAAGGTTTAAATGTCCTGTTTAAAATTTATTTACAGACACTGGAAATTTCAGCCTGAAGGGATGACCATTTGAGACAGCTGTGGAAGAAGTTGAAAGGGAAACTGCTTTGCAGAGCTCTGCTGCAGCTGCTGTTATGGGCATCCAGCAAAGTGTATAGAATGAAACAGCACCAATAATCCTTATAAAAAATTTATAATGGAGGCAGGGTTTGAAAGTTTTCTATCCTGAGTGGATTTTATTTACTTGGTCCGCACCGGAATAACTGAGGGCTCATCAAATGACAATAAATAAGGAAGTGAGAAAAATTACAGGTTTTCATTAGTCTTTAGATGGTTGGAATTATTTGTCTGTTTTTGTTACTATTCTCCACTGTTTTGTGTCATATTTAATTCAATTTCTCTCAAAAGAAGCATACAAAAAAGGAGAATTATTAGAAAACTCAACTTGCTAAAGCTAATTTGCTGCCATCTATGGATTTTTGAGTAGAATTCAAACTGAGTGTTGCAAAGAATTAAGACAAATATTCTCCTTGTAAGAAATCTGGATGAGGATGAGTTGTTTGAAAATAATACCTTTAAGTGAGGCATCAGCCTTTTCTCCCCAAGACCTCCAGAAATTCTGAGTACCACTTCTCATAATACTGTTATTGGCTAGGAATTAGACTGCTTTGTGCTTTTTGTGACAGATCCTTCCTTGCTCAGGATGCTGTGACAATGAAGAGAAGCTGTAAATTTTGTTTAGAAATACCTGGAAGTTTCCCCTTTTGAAGGAGGTAGAAGCAAAATTAGAATGAAAATAAGAATGTGTAGAGGGACTCCCAGTCCTCTAAGCTGGGGAGAAATTGGGCAGAAGGAGTGTGCCTGAGCTTTTCTGTGTTGAGAAGTTAAAATACATTCAGAATTCAAAAGCAGATTAAGCACATTTTATATGTGAACAAGGCTCTGTTGTCTTCAGCAGTTTCTGTCAAAACATAAGAGGAGTAAAAGTTTTCTGATATGGGAGGAGAGAGAAATCTTGCAGGATATGAGTGTAGGAATGTATCTGGAGTGCTGCACAGGAAATAGGAAACTCTGTGGGTGCTCCGCTCAGAGGGGGATGGAGGAAAGAGGACGTGAAAGTGCAGAGAGAACTTTATATTTCAATGGCAGAGAGAGGATTCAGAACACTAATGAGGTTCAAAGAAGCTGGGCAATTGGAGATTTGCATTAATGGAAGGGATACGGAAGGTGAAATGGAGATATGACGTTGAGTCTGAATGTTACGATGTGAAGATTCATCCAAAAGGATCAAAATCCATAACACTGGAGTTCATTCAGTACCCAAAGAACAGTAGGTCTGACTAGGATCTGTTAGTGTTCATTTACATGTGCAGAACTGCACTGGCTTAATGCAGCAGATTCGGTTCAGATCACTGCTGCTGAGGGCAGAACACCACTAATGCCTGTGCAGGAAATTATTCGGTGTTCAGCGTTTTCAGAGCTTCAGCATTAGGATGACTGAACACCAACTGATTAGACACTTTGCAGGTCTCATTTTCAGACATTTCACTCTTTGTAGGGAAGTATGACCTTGCTTTAAAAAGTGTGAGATAGTATACAAATGGTCAAAACAGGAGGGAAAACACCGAAACACATAAGAGTAAGCAAAAACTGAAATTCCTTCAAAGCGTCCAGTTCCAGTTTGTATTTATGGAGGTACACATGTGCTATAAGTGCACATACATAAAAGACGTATTTATCTACACATGTGGCTAGTGATGCTTTGGTTTGAAAAAAAAAAAAACGTACTTTCCCTCTCTTTTTTAACCTTATCTGTGCATTCTTGGGTCATGTAGCCTTTGTGCTGACTCTGGACAAAAATCCTCCTTTGATGGAGGATACATGCTGAAAGGTAGAATTCTGAATTATGTTCTCTAAATTATCCCGTGCTCAGAGAGCAAGTATTGATTTTAAAAATGACTGAGCCAGACCTCGCATTGCAGTCCCCCCAAAGCACAACAAACAGCAGTCATGTGTTCAGCTACCAAGAGGCCACTGTGCTGGCATTGTTTCAAAAAATCAGAAAGTCATCAATCAACCAAATAGTAATCGGAATAAGTACATGGTATCTAAAGACACATTTTATCCAGTTACATGCTCCAATTCAGTTAGCGACGAGGAGAATTAGAACAATATTGGACCGATTAACAAGTCTACCTTGGGAACTGTGAGCTGTTAAGTTATTTATTTTGCTGCCTTGTATAAAAGAATGAGGAGAATTTCATCTGCATAGTTAAGCATTCAGTAACTTCCCACAATAAATAACCCAGAGCATCTCTCCGTGCTGGAATGTTTTTCATGGAGCCTGATTGAGAACACAGAATTTTACTGTAATTGGTTTCTGTACCTTTCAAATGGTTTGGACACAATTGTGTTTCAGAGGAAGATTTTTATTTTTTTCTTCAGGCGCTGTTTGTCACCGGTGCCGCAATGAAACTTCACAAGCAATAAAATTATCAGGATCAGTGTATTCAAAACATCATCGAGTTCTATCTTAATGATAAGATTTAAGGATCAATGCAAAAAGCACGGTTTAGAATTTCAGTCTTGCACAATTCAATTGAATCAATAAACTACGGAGTTTCTATGAGGATGCACTTCACAATAATACAAAATACACAATTTCTAAAGAAATGCATGGCTGAAAAATACACCGTTCACGTGAATGCTCCAGCTCTGTGTATTTACAGCTGTCTTTTGGGGGATACAAGAGAGGAACAGATAGATTTTACAAAATGCTTTGTAAGTTAAGGTAATAGCTCATACAATTAAGATGGTTGAATTTTTCAGTATTGCTATATAGCACTTCCCATAATGAAGTCTCTCATTTTTAGGTTTAGAACTCTCAAGCTCTGATTGCTATTAAATACAGCACAGTTTCCACTATAGAAGGAATTAATTTAGAACTATTTTAATTCAGTAAATCTGGAGTTTCCTAATGAAAAAAAGGAGGTACATGCATTCTTAAGATGCTATAGTACTGCCTCCTAAGACCTAGGGCGAATTTTGCATTTAAATTTTACATACATTTCAAGTGTCTGGAGGAGAGCAAGTTTTTCTCTATTCTTACTAAACCATAAATACAAATGAGTTCACGTTTTCTTTCCTTGGAGCCCCTCACCTCTCTGGGTTGTGTAATTATGTATGATAGCTATGGATTTTTATTTACATTAATTTGTAGGGGTTTGCTGTAACTCAAATTTAGTTCGAGTTTGTATCACACAGCCACTCCCTGCTCTTTGTTTCCTTAGCTTTCAAGAGATGGCAAGGTTGAAGGAGTGGAGCTTTAATTACCTTCCCACCACAGAAGAGGGTGGCTTTTCCAAATCTGAGTTTACAAAACAGAGCTGGAAGAATCAGAATTAATCTGTGTGATACCTGGCAACGTATTCAGCTATCTGAGTGTCACCATGTTAACATGCTGTCAAGTCCCATCCCTCCCAAAAGCACTTCCTTCTGTCCTTTCTCCTTGGGAAAAAAACAGCTTCTGGGCAGCAGTGCATTATTTGAGCCAGGTGAATAAACTGGACATAGGTGATACTGATAGGAAACATTTGAATCTTTGCTTTCCCATGCAGGGCCCTGAAGAATATGCAAAGGGAGCTGATTTGTTCAATAGGCCTGTGTGTGTAAAGGAAACAGCATCCAGAAAGGAGATAGGCGATGGTTCTTCCTCACTGTTTTCAATGAAAACGCAGTTTTGAGAATCTGAAGGTGAAGTGTAGGTAAGATGTTCAGGTCTGCTCAGGAAGTTCTTGATAACTGCTTCTCCAGATATTTAAGTACAGTGGAAAACCCAGGCCTGTGTGACTGAGAAGGTCAATCCCTTTGTAAGCAGGACCTGTTTTTTTCAAGAACCATAATGCTCTGCAAAGTTCCAGTTCAACTAAATACGCATCGATAATAAAACTAAATGAGGTTTACTTTAATAGTTTTGTAGAGGTATAAATCATTTTATGTCTTTGCTCTTTAGCTCTTTAGGTCTCATTTCAGGGTGTTTTCCTACTCTGATGTGGGTGTCTGTCTCTGCATACATTTCTCTGGCTTCACTGAGATTTTGTCAGAAAACTCTGCCCCGTTGAAAAAAAAATTCTACTATACCTGAAGGGCACTTGAAGTATGAAAATCAGAGCTTTTCAGTTGGCTGTTATTAATATTGTCCTTAACTGAAGCTCATTTGGGCCAGGTCATAGTTATCCAGACATTTTACTCTAGATTTGCTGTTTGATCATATGAATAATGATTAACTGGAGGGACAGCTGTTTTGGTGTGTGGTTTTTGGCAGCAGGAGCTATCACAGGGCAGAAAATTTGCTCAGCTTACAGATATGAGAGTTAGAAATCATTACAGGCAGTGTCAGCTGCAACACTGAGCTCATAGCACTTCTAGGGAAAAAAATATTTTGTGAATAGAAATACAGAATTTTAAAGATTGGCCTGTGTTTTGCATGAAAGTAGATTTTTACAGTATGTTGCATTTTCCTGTTTCCCTCTTCCACAGTCTGAAGAACAATCCATCAGAAAAAAGTATTTCCTACATACAGTGATCAACCAGTATGGAAAAAGAAAGTTATGAAAGCCTTAGAAAAATCTAAATAACGGTGCAGAAGTGGTTCGTCATGTGTTCTGGGGGTTGTCTGAAAAAATGCAAAGTGAGACATGCTTTTTAAAGGGCAACTGGCTGATAGTCAGGGGTTTATTTTCCTTTCTAGTTCACAGCAGACATTTTTTCTCTTCCTACAGTGTTAAGCTGACAAGGTTTTCTCTGAAGGAGTAGTTTTGTAAGAGCCTTGAGTTTTTCATGTGTGGATGTTTGTAATTTGGGACTAAGGAGAGCACAAACAGCAGAAGGAAAAAATGGAGACAGTGTAATTCTTACCTGTTTTGAACTCCCATGTGCTACCTAAAAATAACTCCTTGTGGAAACTGCCTGCTTTTCAAATACCCTTAAACTGCAAACAAACTTACATGAAATCCAGGTTAAACATGGATGCAATGTTGGGTAAAGTAGCTATTTTCCATTAACGTACAGCTCATACGGCTTCATGGAGTAAATTTAGGCCAACTGATGAGGGCAAAAGTTATTCCCTGACCACTTACCATGACCTGCACCTGCCTCATCTGCCTGGGCCTATTAGTGAGGATCAAGTAGCCATTAAACCCTCCTAGATTTGTCTGTTAGCTTATCCAGATTTGTCAGGAGAGCAGGAGGAGGTAGGACCTGGCCATGCTCCCACACCGAGCCATCGTTCCCTGTGGGTGGCTCTGAATGGATTCATGTGCCAGAGGAAAGGTCAAAACGTTCAGTGCCATGTGTGTATGGTTTCTGTAAGGTATTTTATTTTTATGATGACACTGGGACCTGAAAGTTGAAGGAAGGAGAGAAAGGAATGCAGAGAAAAAAAGTCTGGGTTCTTTTCCCATTCTGCCAATATTTTATTTCAGCTGAAAAATCATAAAATGACTTGCTCGGTCTCTTCATCTGCAAAATTAAAAGCAGAGGAGTTGCCTGCGATGTTTCAAATGTATAAATGTAAAGCCCTAACCCTCAAACTGTTCTTCTTATATATTGCAAGAGGTTTTTCAGGTTCTAAAATCTATGTGCAGCAGAATACATTTATCAGGAAAAAAAGGCCAATTTGCCTAATAGTTTGATCTTTTTTTCAGAAAAAAAACCCTCAAACATTAAATTATCCTCACTCTGTTGGCCAATTCAATCGTTTGTTTGCTTATTGCTGAGGGCCTGTATGAATTAGAAAATGTAAATGAAGCAATGTGAAACATGTGGCTGTATCCAGCTGGGGCAACCCTCTGCTGGGAGTCGAAGTTTGGTTCATGTTCACATTTCTGGTGGACTAGAATAATATTAAAAGAAATTCACATACTTCAAAAAAGGTTCCTCATTTGCAATTTATGAGATGGAAGTGCATCAAAGACATAAAAGCAGCAAATGGTCAGAAGTTGAAAGTGAGGGGTAGCCAGTCTTCAGAAAAATTAGTTAGCTGGTGATGTCAGTTTATGAATAAAATAATTTACCTCAAGAAATCTATAGTTAGACCATCTCCCTTCAGATGAATATCTCTATTCTTAGGCAGTAACTTGCTCTGAAAATTGTTTTCAGTGTAGTTTTCCCTCTACTCTAGCAATGTGCAGGAGCCATGGGTTTGTGGAGTGGCTGAGTATGGACCAAGTGATTCCTTCCAGGGCAGCTGAAGAGTAACTCCAGGAAAGGCAAGATCTGTCCTCAGTAATCTCAGACCACTGGATTGACTCCTGGTTTTGCTTTCATCTCCTTGACCTAGAAGCCAAAACCAGGGGAGTGAAAGGGTGGGCAACAGATATGATATGTCCCAGATTTCCATTCCAAGGTGTCTAGTGAGATTTGACACAGTTCAAAGCTTTTTGTTCTAGTTTGTGCAATAGGAGTGGGTGCTGTCTTTGTTTCTCTTGCTGTACAGCACTGGCTTTGGCTATTAGGATCCTTGGTTCAACCTACTGCCTCTGCTTCTAACATAATTTAAAGCTGTTATTGTGGCTGATGAGGCCAAGTTCATATTGACTTCATATTTCAGTTGTTCGGGGGTTTTTGTGTGAATATTGACCAATATTTTATAGTGCAACAAAGGAAAACCCCATGTAAGGAGGTAAGAGCACTTACTTACCACAGTCCCTTGCACCTTCCCATGCAGAGGTCCAGAGTTTGGATGAGGTCTGTTTTGCTGCCTCTGGGAAGTGTCTGAGGGCAGCTGGATATGTCACAAACTCTCTGAGGCGGGACAGGCGTTTTGACCTGAGTTTTAATGATGCTGTCACTGTGGGGTCCATGGCTCTGAGGTGACACAGCCCTGGTCCTAACTGCTATCACCATTCCTGGAAGTTTGCAGCTGCAGACTGTCCAGCCTGCCTGATGCTCCACTGGTATCTCATGGAGAATATCCCATCAACCATCTATGATATTTGCTTTCTAATCTTATTTTCCTGCTTCTCAGTGTACCTGCTGACATTCTCAGAATATGGCTGGAGGAAGAATATTTTTTCTAATTTTAAGACCCTATTAGATAAGAGAAAGAATGTTTGGCTTAACTACCATATCTACAGATGTGTTTTCATCAGAATATGAAGGAAAAAAACCAGTACAGTACAGTAAATACAGTAAAAGGTCTTTACTTATTCACTAGGCTGTTTCTTCAGTAGTCACTCAGGAATTACTTCTAGCACATGTTTTGCTGGTCTTTTTCAACCTTTTCTGTCCCCAGCATTAGTGTTGATACCAGTGCTACTGGGTGGGTTTTATTTCTTCTAAATAAAAGCCATGTACAGAGAGGGTCATCCAAGACTCCCAGTGACATTCCTAGTCAATTGCACCAGGACTGCAGGAGGTGTCTGCACCCAGCTTACCTGTCTCTGCATATTTATATGAAGACTGCTACATCCTGGTTCCTTCAAATCAAAAATAATTCCCTCTGCACAATAAGATGCCCTAGATTTCTCATGGTTTTCGTATGTGTTTTTAGGGACTCTGCCCTTAAAATTCATGGCAGGCACTTGAGAGGTTATGTCCTTTTCATGACTCACTTCAGGGAGTTTCACAGATGTCTTCAGTTTGTTCAGGCAAGATTCCTACCTCTGACTCTCCAAGCAGAAGAGAATTGCCATTAGCCTTTTATACCGGGCTTAATCGCCAATTACCGGCGGGTGAACAGCCTCATACAACTGTGTTGCTCCAAGCCTACCAAGCTTTGCAAAGGAGTTCTGTGCAGAGGAATCTCTGCAGAAGGAGGGATAAAGGCCATTGAAGGACCTCCCCATTTCTGCCAAAGTTTCCTTGTAGTTTTGAGAGCTCCTCATGTATTTAACTGGAATATTCCTATTAAAAAAAGGTCATGTTTCCATCCAAAAGTAAGAGCAGAAAGCATTTAAAAGAATTGTCTTTCAAAAAATAAGACAAACGTATTTTGAAAATTGTGTCAACACAAGAAACCATAATATTTCAGTTCATTTTTTAAAAATAAGAAATTGCATATGCAAAATGAAGTAAAAAAGGAGCAGCTGTTTTGTTCTGTTTTATTTAATCCCATTTCTCTATATTTTAAGCAGAGCAGGTCACAAGCACAGTCCAGTGGGGGAAGTTCAGTATATTAAATGCACCAGCAGTTTTCTCTTGCAAATTGATTATTTAAATTGAGCTACTCTCAAGTAATGGACAATACCCGTGCTTACAAGTAGGAGTTTGTGTGGAGATTTGCATTCCAATCCATTCTTCTTTCTGTGCTCTCAGAGACATCCAACTTAATTTCTTTGTGCTTATCTCAGCACTCACATCTTAAAATTAAAACTTATTAGGTGTTCATAAATTATTGTAAGGAATTTTTTTTTTACTGCTTTGTTCTTTTCTGCATATGGACACGTACGTTTATCTGGATGCAGGACTTTTTTTTGCTGATGAAACTATTGCAGAAATTTGGAAAGGTTAAACAAAAAAAATTGCTTTGACGTTTTCACTCAGCTGTGATATATGTAGTGCAGGACTGAAAAGTAGGGATTAGTGATGATTCCCCCTCCAGTACCAGCCCCAAGGTGGGAGATGACTTTTTAAGAGGAGATAAAGGAAACACTGAGACTGGGAATTCATCCAAAGATTCTTGGAAGGATACCCAGGTTCTAGTGTTTTTCGTTGCTCTGATTTTTGGAGAATTCACAAGCCAAATTAAGTTGTTCTCATATTTTCTGCAGTACCCACTGCTGTCAACAGCATCATCACAAACAGAAAGTAATTTTCTCGTTTTAATTAACCGTAGACTCTCCTGATTGCTGTACATCCAAACCTGCCTGTTGCTGTTTCACTGAGGAGTTTGAATGTGAGTCTCCTTCACTGTGAAGAGTAGAACAATCTTGTTTGAAGCAGAGTTCCCATTTTCTTCAGGGTCAGCCCACAAAGGTTCCTCTGCAGATCCCACTAAATTTCACTGGCAGATCTTGCTTCAGTTATGCTTTGTTCCATCAAGCAGGCTTGGCAACTTGGCCATATCTCATAAGCCTTTGCTTATGAGAGTTAGACTTGCCAATGCAGCTTTAAACTAAATGGGGCTGTAAATCAAAATGTCCTCATCTACAATTCTTCCCTAAGCATCTGATTGCAATCATGCTGCATGCTACTTGTACAGGGATGTTTAAAACTGCCTATAAAACAACAGCTAATTGCTGATCTGCTTAATTAAAGAGAGCCTTTTGTTGTCACATATACAAAGATAAATGAAATAATCAGCTTTGGACTAATGAGAGATAATTAGATTATGCAGTCTGATAAATAAAGACAAAAATCCTGTGGATTGCCACTGTACTCTGGGCAACTGAGATCACCACAGGATTTAGAGGTGCACTTTCCTCTCCTTTCCTCGCCATCCTTCTTCAATTTTTTGCATCCCAGAGTTAACAGGGTGATCAGATCTTCCAGGCATTAATGACTGCTGTTATGTACTATAATTTAGGATTTGTTGTTTAACAGCAGAGTGATTTGCATGGACACAATTTAATTTACTCAGAATTTAAGTTCCCATGTAAAAAAAATTACTAGATCTGACTGTTCACTGATGACCTTCCAGCCTGATCAGACACGTGATGCTGACAGTCCTCTTCAGGGAGGAAGCTAAAATGAAATGCCTTTGTTTATTCTTCTTGTTGCTCTATTGAGATTGATAAACAAAGGGTCAGTTTTGTCCAGAAGCCCTAAAATGCGTATGAGTGGGTGTTAACACTGAAGTCTAGTAACTTGTGGAAATAGCTTATTTTAATGGATTCAAACAGTTTCTTCTAGAGTGGTGGCCAGAGCTTTGGGGGAATACCTGATGCACTTTCTTTCTTCTTCCTTTCATTTGTGATCTCTGAAGAAATAACTTTAGCTCACCAAAGGCACACACCTTTAGCTCTTCAGGCACACACCTAAAACATGCAAACCACAGGATCAGACCAGAGCTTGTAGAAAATTGACTCATCACACCTGTGTAGAATGGACATCATTGGACCAGCTATTTTATTCTTCAAATCTCCTTCTGTTATGCTGCACTACTGGGCAATGTTGGCAAATCCCAAGATTTTTTGAACAAATTGGCCAAAAATAAAAAGGAAATTGCCTTTAATTATAATTTTCCATGTCAGTTTTGTAGCAGCTCTACTTTTTCCACAACATGTGTGTTAAATTCAGCAAAACCTTTGTTAGTGTGGGGGTATCAATAGATGACAAATTTACCAAGCAAGCATAAATGAGATGTTTCTCCTGAGCATGGTTTCTGTGGCAAGAGTCTGTTTACAGCTGGATTGTTTGGTTTCTTCCTGGAGCTGGGGTTTGGTGTCAAGAGCCAACACCCAGGAAAAGCAGTGGTTGTTTCCTGAGTGAGAGGGATAGGAATTTTTTGGTCCCCTCACCCACATCATGTGATTGTCAGCAAAGATCCATCATTTATCAGCATTTTTGTGTTATTTACAAAGTCAGAACAAAATATCATTTTGACAAGATGTCTTCCTACACTTACAGCTAAAGGCCAGCCTAAAGAGAGTCCTAAATCTGTAATCAGTCTTATGCTGCTGCTGTGATACACAAACAATATTCTAGTGATTTGAATAATTTTCACCATATTTTCTAGTTTGATTAATCATATATAAGATTAAACAGCTGCTGCTTTCTCCTGTGCCAGCACTCACCATCCTGGTGCCACGGCCAGGTACTCGCATGTCCCCAGCATGTACCAGCATGCTGCAGCTGCTCCAATATCTAGAATTAAGGTCACCTTCACAGGGATATACTGTCACACTGGCACCTATTTTCAACCTATTTTTCAAGCCTCTTAAACCTAGATTAGACCAGTTAATTATTTTAATGCCTTCACATTCAGAGTTAGGATGTTGCATAGTATTAATGCCCATTTAATTAAAGACACCCAGCCAAATCCTCCATTTAAGCTTCATAAGTTTTGCCTGCTAACAACACAGTATTTTGTCTATCCTTACATGGATCATGACACGGACACAAAGAAAAAAGGTGGAGGAGTGCATTTAATTAAATAGCAGGCGTAGGTCAAGTGTCTGCCTCATACGTCATTGTACAGCAAAGATGATTGCAGGAAAATCCCAGGAAAATCAGCTACTCAGTAAAACCAGGTCTGCTGGAGAGCCCTGTGGTTGCTCTCCCTTGGAGGAACCATCCGCAAAGCCTCCTGCCCTGCCTTATACCTTCATCTATGTTATGCCGTGTTTATTTTCTCAGGAAAGAGGAAGGAAGCAAGAGGACCGCCTGAAAGGGTGGATCGTCCTCATCATGAGCAAAAGAAGGTGAACTGGACCATTTGTTACTGGGCAACAGCCTTTTTTCATGGATTTTCAGAAAGATCTATATACAACACACATCCTCTCTCATTAAAGGCAGCTCGAACACTTAGCAAAGGTCAACTCCTACCTGGGGTAGAGCTGTGGGGAGACAAGAGGTTAAGGCTGGTAAAATTCCCATGATATCCTTTATGGAGGTGAACAGATAGCATATGAGAAGAAGAAATCAGAAGAAATATCATGTCCAGCTACTTTAGAGGAATGAGCTTTTAACTCTTGGAACTTCTGCGGTAAATATTTGTCAGCTGATACCTGGACTGCTCATCACTAGCTACTCAAAAACAATCCTCTAGCAGTTAGTTTCTGAGAAGCCTTTTTTCTATTCCCTTTATCTCCTGAAAAGCTGCTGTGCTGCTGCAGGAAGCTGGCCAGCACTCATCCATATTATCTGGAGGCCTCAGTCCTGAATCAGGACTCTTCACTGACAGGTGCTGCCCAAACCCAGAGCAAAAAATGACCACTGCATCCATAGTTCATGATCAAATTATTCTCACACAGATTCTTCTTTGTCTGTGGATTGTGTCAATCAATGGCAAATAGTTTCTTTGTACAATTCCTGACACATTTGAAATGCTGCTGGATATGAGGAGTGAGCTGGGAGAAGTGAGGGTGTGACACCATTTCTCACATCAGGCTTTCAGGCAGATCATCTTGAGGTGGGTGAGGAGGGTGCTGGGCCTCTGCAAGAGGCAGTGTTTTCAAATGTTCCCATCCCCAGTTTGTCTTTTCCAACACAGCGGTGAAGCCAGTTGTGTTGCTGTGCTGGTTTCTTGGACACACCCATCCCTGCAGGGTGAGAAGGTGCACTGGTTAGAGGTGGGAATTTTACCTTCCTGCATGCTTCTAATTTTAGTCTAACCTAATCTCAAGGACCCAACAGCTACATCTCATCAGTAAAAGAATTGACCCTTGCCCTCTTCCCCCAGCAACATCAAACAGTGTTGACACAACAGGGATGCAAAGCAGGGGAAGAGCCCCAGAGCAGGCATCAGATGCAGACGTGCAGAATTAGACCAGCTGCTGGTGTAGACAAAGAATATTTATAGTGAGCTAAAGTGAACTTGTAAATGTCACTGTATCTGAGATTCTAAAAACTAAGATGAATATGCTTTTCATTATCTTAAAAGCACATTACTTAGTGTTTACAGTGGTGATCTGCAATTAAGTAATTTAGATCTGTCCACAAATTCTCACATAGGGGTAGGTGTCACATTACCTGCCTCCTCACCAAAGCTTTCCTAGAAGCAGTTGAATCCTGACAGAAAGCAAAATCCATTTGAGTTAACATGGAAATCTCAGGGGAACTTTAAAATGATTCTCGAATAATTTTAAAATCTAATTGTATTTACACTCCTAACTGCTATAAGCCCTTTTTCAAATTCATTGGCAAACAAGTGAAACACGTCTGAGTTGTATGATTTATCACATGAGATTTCATCAAGGGTAGCACAGCTGAAATGAACTGCATGTTCTCAAACCTAACAGGCAGATCCTGCCCCCTTTGGATATGCTGCAGTTTTTGTTAGTGACTTTTAGGGGGGAGAGTCTTAGTTGTTAAAAAAAAGTGCACTTTTCTAAAAAACATTTAATGTCATGACTTATAACATTTGCTGCTGGGGACATTTTGCAAGATAATGAGAAAGCAGCATATAAATTATTAGACTCACAATTTTAATATTAATAACTCTTTGCATTCTCACAGCACTCTTCAGCCTAGAAACTCAGTGCAGTGCTGTGCATAGAAATGTGTGTGCCAGTAAGGTAGTATTTGTAAGGAAGTGTTTGTTCCTCAGAGGCCAGCTGCTGCTTAGCAAGGTGAAGCCACAGCTCACATCCTTGCAAGGGGATGATTACAGTAAGACAGAATCCTGCTATGCTGTCTTGTCATAGGAGGCTAAAACGCTATCAGCTCTTAGTGCCTCCTCAGTGATGGGGCTGTCAGCAATCCTCCAGTTCTCGGTAGCTCTCAATTTTCAGGTATCTAACAATGGCCCTTCACTCTTAGTAACCAGGGAATATTCTCTGGAGACAGAAAATCCTGTCAGATCATATAATTAAAGACTGTTCCTTTCTGTTTTGGTCCCAAAGCATTGCGTTCAGGATCTGTTTTCTAAAACACATAGTTACAGGATTTTGCTCTTATTTGGGTGTGTACAGCTGTGGACAGGAATGCAGACACAAGGAAGATTTGTATCTGATCCATGGAATCAATTGCATGTGTACAGAGTCCCAGAAACAGCCTGGTCCTTAACAGATTCAGCAGCACACATCCAACCATTCCAGGTTGTGAGCACTACATTTACACAGTATTTATGGCACTGAGTGCTCTCTGTTTTTCAGTAAACATTCAGTAAAATAATTTCTGGCACAAATTTAATATACATTGCAGTAAGCAATGCTTTTCCATCTTGCAGCATCAAGTTGTGCAGCTTTAGCTGATCGAGGACTGATACCACCAAAGCCAATCGACTGCAGCAGAATTAGGCACAATATTAAGCATAAATGCCTGCAGACATCTTTATGGGATCAGACCCTTCACATTGAGAAGGAATAAATTGAAATTCACATTTTATTTGTTTGAAGGTGGGCACTGAGTCACTGTTTAGATGGAGATGCTTTTCATTTTGCAGCATAATGTCTCCTGGTAATAGACAGAAAACTTTGTAAGAAGCGAACACTAAGCAGCTAAGCAACAGTACTGTGAAACTTTGTAAAGCTGTCAGGGTTGGGGGAAGGCTTTCAGTAGGTGTGTAAGGAAAGTTTTGAAATAAGAAATACATATTTTGACTGTAGGAACTCTCAGAACATGTCTTTTTCAGAGCCCACATAGTGACCCAATAAAGAAGAGAAATCTAGTCTTGTTTCGTAAGCAAATGACAGAGATGCTGATGTAGTGTCCCAAAACAATTTCTGGATGTTTGCTGGTCTTTATTTGCTGTGTTTCCTGTAATCCAAAGTCCACATTAGAAATGTAAATACGACAGATTTCAAAATATCTTTATGATAGTATTGTCTTTTCAGCACATATTTCACTTTCTTCCTGTCTATTTTGAATGCCATAAGGGTCATAAAAATAACATGTTTCCTGTGCCCACCAACAAATGTACCAGTACAGAAGGGCAGCCCATGGGGCCTCCTGGAATCAAGGAGCAGGATTTTTTGTTGCGTTATTTACTGGTTTACTCTTCCGTAGGAACAAAGCACTATTTGATCCCCCCTTTTATTTCCACTAAATCTCATTTGCTCTGTACTTTACCCCTATCTATGTGTTCAGCAGAGGTATTTACAGCACTAATAAAAGCATTTTTCTATGGAGGGTCAAAAATCATTTCTCTTAATACATTTGTGGATGTGTTTTTAAACATCATCCATTAGTTGTAGCAGTTATATTACAGTGGAAACTGAAAAATAGGTTTTTTCCTGTCAGAGATAATTAATTAATAAATAATTCCAGCCTATGTTAGAAAACAATCTTTTTCTTATAGCACTAATGATACAAGTGACCCACAAACTATTGTCTTCATACATTATTTTAGCCATCTACCTGCAGAGGGGAAAGCTACTGTGTTCTCACTGCTTAGCATGTGGGAATGTAGCAATCTTCCAATATGTTATGTCTGCAGATTAGAAGAGACACAGACTCATCCCTGGCCAGGAAGCTGCTGGCTCCATCCTCATTATGGCAGATTGATCAGTTTATTCTGATTACAGGAAATGGCTGTTAACTGGGTGAATAAATAACACATCTGTGAGCAGGGCTTATCTTAAAATTTATTGTTCCTTTCTCCAAAAATGATCATGTAGAAAATCAGAGGAGGGACAACAGTGTTCCTTTCAATCACAGAAAGATTTTCTTCACTTCCAATAATGGTAGATGTTCATTTCCCAGTTTACACAGGGTAAAAAGCAAGCATCCTTGCCTGTCTTTTCAAAGTTTCTCTCACAGACATGCTATCTCCCAGCTAATATTATCACCTATGAGCACACAGTGCCCTTGAGTAACTATTGTGTCATTTTGAGGAGTGGTAGGTAGATTCTAAAACCACAGAAAATTGCACATTACCTGGGCTGCAGACTGACAGAATGTACCGTGCACGTGCCTGGGACACCGGTCAGTGCTTTCTGAGAGGGCTGTTTTGATTTGGGGAACGCTTCCCACACCGTGCACTGTGGCACAGTTTGCCACTCACTCCCCAAGAGGTGGGGAAAGGCTGGTGGGAAATGGAAGGGCAAGTTCACACGCTGCAGTTTTTTGTCTTGAAAGGAATCTGTTACACTGGCCACACTATCTCTGCTCATTTGGAGAAGAAAGTTTACTGGTCTATACTAGACAAAAAAATTTTATTCTTTTTATTCTTTTCTCACTTGTAAAAGTAAATTATGTAACTAAATTTTTGCATTCGAGCCATTCTCACCTTTCCGTATTTTAGCTTTATTGTGCTCCTTATTTTCATTTCCAGTCTCATTCATTAGAAAACAGAGGTTTGCATCGTATTAGAATTGTTTGCTTTATTAAGAGCCTGATTAAAGTCTAAAATAAAAAGAAATTCAATTTTAGTATCACCGCGCGTGTAGAGTAAATATGTTGTTTGCAGTAAAGTTTTCACCTCCATTTGCTTTTGATGCTTATTATAACTTAATAAGTTTTTATTCAGTTTGTAAAGTGCCCCTTTTTAGCCTCTAGCTGCTGGGTGACACCATCTGTGATTTCCAATGAAATTAAATTAAGTGAAAATTCAATCAACACGAAGATTGTTGCTTCCACAACTTCACTGAGAGGCTTGGGATCGCAGAGAAGCGACACGTCTTTCACACGGGAAGCACAACCGCTGCGTGAGCCAGTTTAACTGAGAGGAGAACATTTCCCAGAGAATGGAGTAGCTAACACACTATTTCCAGTGTATCATGCCCGGTTTAATTAATGATTAATTATCATTAATGACCCTAGCTCAGCCCTTCTTGGCAACAGGCATTCGGGGTGACCTCTCCATTACTCTTCAATAAGAGGCCTGTCTCCAGGTACATCTTTATTATGTCCCCGTGCTCTGAGAGCGCAGGGGTCGTTACCTGGGCAGTCCCCGCTCGCCAGCAGGGCCTTTGCAGCTGAGGCTGTGCAGAGCCCTGTGCTGAGTACAGGGCACAGACACTTTGCTTAGGCACCGCAGCATGGACAGCACAACATGGTTGTCAGTCTTAATATACCTCAAATGAGTGGTGGGATCTGAGGTGCAAGAACAAGGAAATCAGGGAATTAAAAAAAAACAAAGGTTAGGGTAATTTAAAAAGAAAAAGATCTTTCTGAGCCTGCTATTCTCTCCTTTTTCTTTCTGCTGAGATGCACTTCTTTATTTCTGCCTTTGCCATAACCATATTATAATCTTCTCTTTATTCCAGTTTATAACAGGAAGTACAATGACTGAGTTCAACAAAATACCAGTAAAAACATCCCTAGGGAAACAGTCAAGTGGTCAAAGCTTGGCAATGTGGCTTGTGCTATTGTATCTGCACTGACATTTTGCTCACCTCCCCAAACACTTTTGTGAACATATCTAAATAAAAAGTAAAAACTAATTCCCCTTTCACTGTAGTCCTCTTTGAGCCAGAAAATGAGTGTTTTTCAGCACATAATTTTTACAGGATTTTCCGATAGGACTTTACACAATCCGTGGCCTAGATGACTCACAGTGTAGTTACCGAAGAAGACAAGTAGTGATTTCCACCACAGTGGTGAGCTAATTTAATAATGGACACAAATGATAACTTACAGTACCAGAACATCAGAGTATTTGACAATAATCCCTGCACTTCCCAGCAAACACCTTGAGAAAGTGGGGATCAATGTCTAATAGTATTGGTTATTATTAGCATCCTCCTGAAAGATCTAGGCTTTTTCACCTTCTTTCATACAAAAATGAGGTCACTTTGAGCATATACCGGCGGAGAAACTTTACAAGAAATCTTGGAGCCTTAGATGTTTGGGGTTTTTAAACTAGAATAACTTTCTATCTTTTAACAGTGAAGTGTGCAGAATCCCTTCCAAAGAACATGCGGTCCTTAGCTCAGGGAATGTGGACTACAGAAAAAGGGCTTACCTGATGGCAGTGTAATTCATGTTTCATTTTATATTAGTATCTAGCTACAAATCTATTTTCCAGGTGGACCATGTGGCCTCTTGTACATCTCCTTGAACGTGACAGTACAGTGTGTAAACCATTTGATGAAGGTTACTGTCAATAACAAAGGTGAGAGCAAAGAATAAGATATCAATCCAAATTCTTTGGGTGTTGTTTTATAGTTCTACCCCCGATCACTTAGCACAGGTTGGGAGTTTTCAGTAACCCAGTATATTTGAAGAAAGAGGCGTGTGTGTGTAAGCAAAACAATAGGTGTCACCAGGTGTCACTATTACACGGGGTTTTTTCTTTATATGTAAGCAAATGGCCAGTTTGGGGAAGATACATCATCTTACCAGTTCATGCTTAAGCATTTGGTATAGAACCATCAGTGTAGGTAGAAAAGGCTCTGCAAATGCAGGAGAACTTGCTGTCTTCTCTGGGCTGACATCATGCACATAATTTATCACTGGGGACAAGGAGAAACACGGGGCTGAGGTTCCTGCTAGGGCGAATTGCCCCAAGTACTGTTGTAGAATCTCTGTTCTGGAATTAATAAGAATATGTATAAATAAACCAAAATGCACTGTAATATGCCCTATAAATGCATCACTGCCTCTTCTTGGCTGACGAATTATCTGTAGAAGCCTGATCATCTGCTTCTATCTAGCAGAAGATAGATGTAGTACTAAAGCAAGGTGCAGATGTAGTACTAAAACAAGGTGCACCACTCGTGTGTGTTTGCTCTACAGTGTTGGTGTATTACACATCAAACAGTGAAAACAAGTGTAAATATTTGGAGAAGAAATGGTAGAGCATAAGGACAATGATGGCTGAGGACCTACTTTTGCTGTAAAACTGCAGGCATGGACTTACCTGACCAAAGAATGCTGTGCTGTGTTTGAAGCAGTGGTGTATCTTTCTCAGAGGGTACCATGTGACAGAATCTTGCAGAAATCCTAATTGATGTGTGGATATTGCACTGAACAACTCTCAGACTTGACCCAGGCTGTAGCTTCATGACAAATCCCACTCATATTGCCAAGCAGCTTGCAGAGAACCCACTTCTGTCTTGCCCGGGGTGGGAGAGACACAGGCAAGCACAGAAGAGGGTTGGGATTTCCACTGAAGGGAGCAATATTGCCCAGCCATGGCATGGGACGGGCAGCAGCCTAGGCTGGTATTTGCTACCATGGACACAGCTGGCATAGCTGCAAATATTTGATCTGAAGTGAGGTTGTTTAGTTTGGAGGAAGCTTTACATTCATCCTGCCTGGTGGCCATAGGGTGGTAAAGAAATGTGTCTCTCCAGACCCCAAGGACTGAGCTGCATGAGGAGCTCTGCAGAGAAAGAACAGAATAAATAAAATAAAACTTTCCTGTTTTCAACAGCTGCCTTTATCCAAAGCTCACTCGAGGCGATAGGAATCTTTAAGCTGACTGAACGGACTTCGCATTATTCCTGTTTTGAAGATTCCTTGCTTCCTACCTAATAGGAATAGTATGTCTTGTGCTGTGCTGCATTGCAGTTTGGTCTCTGGAAGAAGCGGTGTTGGAACTGGTGAATCATTCTCCTCCTTGAGATATTGCCATATAGGACTATAACTGTCATAAATAGTATTGCAGTGACTGAACTTAAAAGTCACGATCTGTGGAAGAATCTAATCCCTTTTGAACATTCACAGCTGCCTCCTTACCACTAACTTCACCTGATTCACTTCAAGGGGGAAGCCTCTTTCAAGATATTTTCTTTCCTTTGCTTAAGAAACACTATCCGTTCCTCTGCACACTCTGACATTGCTTCTTCCCCTGAAAGCTGGTGCCCTTGGACATTTGAACCTCATTAAATTTAGAAAGCCCAGTAACTTGGGTCTGTTCCCATAGTGATGTTGCAAATCTCATATTTGCATGGGATTCTTTTTAAACATTCATTATCTCTTGTGGTTGCCAACGCTAAGTATAATATAATGTCCTCTTTTATTTAGAAAATATGAATTCTATAAGAGGTGGAGCTTTGTAGCAATGTAAGGAAAAGGAGACAATGCAGCAAAGAAGTACTCAGTACATTTACTAGTGGGAAAGCTGCAGAAGGTAAAAAGAACAAAAACAGTTTGAGACAAAAAACCTGACAGGGATGATATATGTTAGTGAAAACTGAGGACAAATTTTAGTTGTGTGGGGAAATATTCACAATCCTCTCACCTGTCTCCGGATAAGACATGAAACAGGGGACTTGCTATGCCAGAGTAACAGACCTTTAATGAGTAACAATTCCTTCTTGTGGTTCAGCAAGCACTGTCCTGGTCACGACTGCCACAGCCTGCAGGTGCTGACTACCATATCTCCATCTTAAGTACTTGCTCCTGGGCACTCAGAGGAGGGCCAGTTTTATTAAGCCACTTTGAGGCCATCAAAAAAGATGATACTCCTGATAGCTCAGGACTATAATAAGGTAGTGCATTACACATTGTGTAATAAATATAGCTGGAAGCATTACAAAATGGCTGGAGAAATCTCCAACATTAATATTTGATTCAAGATCTTTTAGTTGTCTGTGGCATATTTTGATTGAGGAGGCTTGTGAGTATATTTATTTATTTTTAGATTTATGTAAATGTGCACAGTCAACATCTCTTGAGGCACCAGTATGGCATCCAGTAATATATGCTGTGTAGTGTAAGCCCATTTCCATCAGAGTAAAGGAGTAATACTGCTCATCCCAAAACCCAAATACTGCTAAATTCCCTGAGGGAGCCTCTGACAAAGCAGGTAGCAGCTCACAGCCCTGGGCCAGCAGCAGAGCCAGCGCAACGTGTGGAAGGAATTTGTGTTTCAGGGTCACAGGCTGTGGTCTGACACGGCTTTGCCAGGTTCGGTGACCCGGCGGGTGTTTGCTCAGCGCCCCAGCCAGCCCGGCAGGGACGGGCAGCTCCTCTGCTGCTCCTGCCCCACAGCACGCTCCGGGCTCGCCACCAGAAACCAGCTCGGGGGAAGGCAGGAGCCCCGGCAGGAGGGACGTGGCCCCAGGGGATGGTGCAGAGCCCGGCCCAGTCTCCCCAGTTGCAGGCACGCTCTGGGCGAGCTCGGCAGGGACTCCCTCCCTGGCAGCCCCACGGGAGCAGCTCGGAGCTCCAGGCTGGGCAGAACTACTCAGGCAGAAGGGCTCATGCCTGCAGCCCCTGCTCCCTCCCTGGACTGCACAGATTTGCTGATGTACTTTTTGGACTGGGGTAGATATATGCTTGATGTTCCTGTTTAGTTCTGGCTCTGATGTCCTATCTGCCAAGGAAATGATGCATGATTATCCGCTAAAAACAAAATCTATCCTGCCAAGCCCACGTAATGCAGTTTTCTAAACAGGTTTTTCTAATGGGACTGTTGTAGTAATGAGGAGACTTTTGAAAATCTGTGGTTTGTAACGACTCAGGAAGCCAGAGTACGACGAGGTGGTGGCTGTCATCCCGAAGCAGAAAGGGCTGCCCGGGTGCTGTGTTGAGGGATGGTGTCTGGGCGCTGTTTGCCATCCCGTTGGGAGCCTGGATCCTGCCTGCCCTGGCCCGGCATCCTCCCTCGCACAGAAGGGCCCGTGGGGCTGGCTGATCCATGGGCTGTCCCCGAGGAGCCCCCTCCCCACAGCCGCCCCCGGGGCTCCCCGCTGGCCTCGCCCCGGCAGGACGGCTGCAGTGGCTGGCAGCCCAAGGATGCCGAGTGCTCGCTGTCCAGGAGGGGACATCCAGCACATCTCAGGGGGACTGCAGTGGGCAGATCCAGCCTGTTCCTGGGGACTCATTCAGAGCTGAAGCACCACTCGAGGGTGGTTTGGTTTAACCACTTTGCTCTTCTCCAAGTCTGAGCAGGTCAGACTGTCTGATGAGAGCTGGGTTTGCAATATTTTTGAGCAAGGTACTTTGTGCGGGTAGAAGTATGGCAGTTATCAAAGTTTAAATTATTGAATGTCATCTAGTATTTTTTTAAAATGGAACAATTTCTGATGAACATTTGTGATTTTTCTATTGCTTTGAAAGCATAAAGAAACATCTGTCCTTTTGCAAAATCTTTTTATTTTTTGTTTCCTTCAGAAAAGTGGAGTGACAGATTTATTTTTTTTAACAAAGAGGTTAAAGATGAAAGAAGTTACGACCTCAACTTTTATGTCTTTTCCAACAGCAATATTTCAATGCTTTTAAAGTTATGTTACACTTTAAACATCTTGTTTAGTTAGAAAAATGCCATTTAAACAGGTTTTTTTATGCCTCAATTTTTCTCTTAAGTAAGGTTGATTAGCAGAACAAACTTTCTTATAGGAAAAAAATTAAGAGAAATTAGAAGGTGGCCTCCACACTCACACACTTTCACATATTTTCCAGAATTGTCTTCCCTATTTCCCCATATGAGTTGAGAGAAGATGAGTGCTAAAACTTCATCTGACCGTATTTGCCCTCCTAAATATTCGTGCACTCAAACACAATCATTTTCTCACTTTCATCTCCATTTCATGTAGAGAAATGGAAGGTAAGAGAGGTAATTTCTGGCTCCATCTCATTCACATGTTGGAAAGAAAAATACAGTGGAAACAGTCAACTGAAAATCTGATTTTCCAGAAATACTTCAGGACAGAAGTCCCACATGTCCCACCAGGACTGTAGCACTCCTCACCTTGAGATGTCCCCATTGCCCACTCCCACGGACATTCCACCTATAGAAGGTGTCTCTCTCTCTTCCTCTCTCCTTTCTCCTGGCTTCTCTAAATAAGCAATAAACACAGTTTTAGACCTGTCACTGTTTCCCACTGGTTGGCAACTTCCAGCTTTCTGAGGATTGCTTTTGTCTAATTGTTCTGGTAAGTAATTCAGCTGCAGCCTGCGAGACGACAGCGATTCCTCGTGGCTGACGGGCTGCTTTGTGCTCGTGTCACAACATCTTTGGAAAATTGTTAGCTCGCACTGTGGTAATTCAATTTTGATGAATACCCTGTAACTTAATTTACTCTGTGGCAAAACACAATTGTATAAACAAATTGGTTCTGTCCACACCCATGGTACCTTCACGGGGCATCATTTTCATATTAACTGCTTTGAGCTATAAGAGATTATATTGTAGACCCTGAAGCAGGAATGTGTCTGTAAGCACAGGGAAGACGGCTTTAGTTTAACATTACACCTTTTACAGAGGTCATTTCCTGAATGTGAGAATAACAGACCAAAATAAAAAGAATTGCCATAATGTATCAAAAAAGGTGAGTTGTGACAGCAGCTGGGAGACCCTGGCAAGGACCAGGACACTGCTGCATGGGATCTGCACACAGTCAAACACAGCAACAGTCTATGTTTCAAGGAGTGCAGAGCACAAATACTATGGAAACAAGTTTTAGTTCGGCAGTTATGTCAAAAATTTGTGAAATATTGACCATCATTAGCATAGGAGATATTGCAAAGTTGTTAAAGAAAATGAAAAGCTCCTTTCTGTGCTAGCAGGAGCAGCCTCCAGCCTGTTGTGCAGCTCAGGCTGTGTCTGCACCACAAGCCCAGGGCCCCAGAACACCTTCCAGCGAGGAAAATAGCTGGCCTTCAACTGCTGCTGGAATCTGAAATATGACTAGTTGTCCTAAAACCTGGATAACTTCCTTAATTAAGTTCGATGCAGGCCTACCTACGGTCATTGACTGAGGGGTTGCATTGCTGAGAGGAACACCATTTTAGTTTTTGGAGAACAGAATACTGAAGGCAAAATCAATAAGAGATTTGCTGTATTATGTTTGCTTTAAATTATGGAAGTGTTGTACGCAAATATTATCAAAATTGTAATAGTTGAGCCTAATAAAAAAGCAAAGGCAACACCAGGGACGTTAACAACAGCAAGTCAGTCCTGTTCTCTTTATTTCCTTCACAGCCATCCTGACAATTTGACTTCCATTTACCTGGGAAAAAAGGTGATGGAAGATGTTTTAAAAGAGATTAAGGAAACTGACACCCTTTGCACTGTGACAAAAATGCAGTGTGAATCTGGCCGGACTCACTTTTTAAAACATGCTGATAACCCTATTGATCAGAGGAGGATTATATCAGGGGTCAGATCAGCCCAGTGTTATTTCCAGAAACGCCTTTATCACCACCAGTTCCCATCCCATGTTCTCCAAATGTCCAGTTTGAACCCACAGATGTTTCCAGGCACTCTCAAGGCAAACATGTGGCACCAGCTCCTTGCAGGTTTTCCTTTAACAGCTCAAGATGGTCTAAAGAAGGTATTTAGCACATGCTTCCCCCGTGCCCCCTCTCTGGTACACAGAGGGGTCCAGCGAGTCTGTAGATACTCCCCACGGCCCAGGTGCTGGCTCTGAGGGCTGGGTGCTATTTTAAAACCTCACTAGAATTAATGCTGTATCTTCTGACCCTTACATGTGTCTAAAAGTCTGGTTCTTCCTTCTCACCAAATCTCTGTGCACACGGAGCTGCATCGTGTTCCGTCCCTTCGTGACACAGGGGAGCAGGGGGTGCCAGGCACATGGTGGCAGGAGGGGCTGTGTTCCCAGCACAGCTCCTGCTCAGCAGGTACCAGGGCCAGCCCTCCAGGGAGCGCAGTCAGGCTCGCTGAAATCATTTGTGTAGGTTTCAGCAAGTGGAAAGGACTAACGTAGGTGCAAATAAATATTTGGGAAATTTACTTTTAGAATTTGCAGTGTTTGCCCGCGGATCTCCTTTTTGAATCTGTGGAGCTGTTATTAAAGGACAAAGCTGGAAACTTGAAAGCTGCTGGTCCCAACCTTTTAGTGGATATGGATTTATCTAAGGATGCTTCACCCAGGAGCAAGAAGCCATAAGAAAAGCACGTCACTGGTTCTTCCCAGTGCAATGACCTGATATTGTTTCTGCTCTCTGTTTGTAGCAAGCTTTGTTTTTTAACAGGGAGCTTTGGTCAATCTATCTTGGAAAAATTCAGGTTTCCCTAACACTTCTGTGAATATTTGTGGCTAATGGAGAACATGATCATACAGACAATAGCAATTTGCATTTAAATTCCTTGTTCACAGGCAGCTTCAAAACTTCTCTTCTGTCTCAAAGTAGTTTTGCAGGTCTAAGAGAGATTTTTAGCCATAGATGCACTGGCCTTCTAGAACAAGAATTGTTCAGTGGTGTCACAGATTATAAACTCCTACCTTGCACTCCAAACACTCTGTGTGGATCTGCCATTTACCAGCACATGCCTGAATGCTGTCCTGAGCAGCACTGGATGCAACAATGTCCTCAAATGCTTTGCTGGCTTGGGCCTTGCTATCAGAACTTCAGCACGTGCCTAAATATTTGCAGTATTGAGACTATAAGAATTGTTTCATTTTACAAAGTTTAGTACAAAATGGAATCAAAATGTTCCCCCTTGATGTAGAGCAGATATCTTTCAACCATCATTTCGGAGCTGATCTTTTGAACTTTATTGTTGGTTGTGGGATTTACTCAACCCTTCTCTGATCTGCTGTGAAATGTTATTTCCACCAAAGGTGGTCTCTGTATTAAGATGCAAGCTGCTTGAACAGTAGATTAACCATGGTGATTAATGATGATAATGGATGAATGCTTTTGTCACTAACAAAACTGCATGACTGCATATAAGCTTTAAAAACAGAATTTAAAAAATAGCATTATTTAATCTGTTTCAAGAAGATTGTAAATGCCTTGAGATATTGATCCAGCCTGTGAGGCTGCTTATAAGGATACTCTCTGCCTGCTGTAGTGTGCTTAGATACAATCTAATAAGAGCTCATTGAATAATAAACAATGGTAGCCACCCAATCCTAAAAATTTAGATTGACGGAATTCCCTCCCCAGTGAAGAGAAAAAAGCTGCCCATAAACCCATTACTGTCCACTCACCCATAAGCCAATAGAAGATCTTGGATTATTGGAACTCTTAGCTTTAAGAGAAATTGCTTTCCTAAATTTGACCTCCCACACTAAATATAAAATATGGACCATCTGTAATGAAGGGATTGCAGCCCAAATAGCTATCATCTCTCGGTGGCAAAGGTTAGAAGGTTGATGCACATTGGTTCCATGGGGATGGGGATGTTGGTGACCTTTTGGCATGAAAATGGTCACTTGGAGCTGTAATGTGAGAGAAAGGGGTCGGGTATTAGCCACTAAAGACTCTCTGATGCTGTGTCCTTGTTAAGCTTTTACAGAAAAAGCCGTGGAGGCATTATGGGAAACAGCATCAAATCCCATCTACCAGATCTGAATATGATACAGAGGAAAAGTGAAACTGGATATATGCTCCATTTAGGTAACATTTCTTCACTTCTTAAAAGAACAAATGTCATCTGAGCTTACATAGAGCATTCATTTCAAAGAATCAGCAGGTAAAAACAATGCTCTTTTTGCCACTCCTGGACTCAACTTTATATTGGCCCATGCTGGGCCAAGTGTGTAAGTCCCGAGATGCATTCCCTTTCCTTGTTTTCTTAAGGAATCAAATATTGCAGAAAGCAAAACAAAAATACAGCATGTGGTTAAATGAAATTGCTGCTGTCCATACCCAGTGTTTTAGTGTAATTCCTGTAAATGATTGTGAGAGGCTATAGAGGGAAACACAGTGAACACAATGTTCCTTTTTGATCAGCAGCTTTTAACAAAGGAAGGATGTTGAACATCTGAAAGTAGGGAGTGAGGAGTTCACTGCAGGTCACCATTAAGGACAAGAACAAGGTAATGTAAGAGGCTGTGTGATTCCAGGTTGACAGGAGGATTTTAAAAGATCAAAAGTGTTTTATATATATGTTTTAGAGGACCAGAAGTGCTTTCAGTCAACAGATGAAAATGCTAATGTTTAGAAATGATGAAAGCAAGACAAATGTGGTGGTGAATTCCAACTGAGTCATCAAAACAACAAGTATTCTTAGTCTGTGGTTTTTAAAAGATTATTGCAAATTGTCCATCAGCGCAGGTGTGGTAAAAATGGCTATTCTGCTGCTCTATGAACAGCTGACTGCATTTGTTATTTTGGGATGGCAGAGTTGACAGTGAGTTGTGACTTGCAGTATTTCTCCTTTTAGAGCTAGATGTATTTGAACAAGTCTGTTAATTATTTAAGCTTTACCTTGTGCTCTCTTCCTATCAGCAACAGCAATAGAAATGTTTTTACTGTATAATTAAGGAGCTGGAGAGAAAAGAAAGAAACAATTAATAGCTGTTTCTGATAGAACCTTCATCAGTTTAGTGTGAAAAAGAAAAATGATGGAGTAATATTGCCACCAGCAATCCCTCAGTCAGGTGACTTTTTTGCTGGATCAATTCTGGTTGCTAAGCAACAAGCAAAAAGGCACGGTTATGTTTTGGTAAATCTTTTATTTTTGAATATTCTGTATTGGAGTTTCAGATACTGTATCTCTTACTAATGCTTTGGATTCAAGACTCAGGGTATCTTCTGAGCCATAAAAGCCCATCCTTTCTTATTTAAAAGGGATGATGTTATTTAGTTTTCAGAAAAACTTTTGTGGCTAATACACACTTATAAATGCAAAACTGAGCCAGTGATTAGAGAATTTGTTAAAGAAAACCACAGAAAAATCACTACAACAACTTTGACATTTTTGGTTAATGATATCTACATTAATGAGTTAATTGCCAATGCATCACATTTTGTGCCACTATCAAATATTAATGTTATCAATGTTATAATAATAGCATCTATTGATATAATTGAAGCTTGCTTTCCAATAGGTGTCACCATGAATAATACCATTGCAGTATTAAAATCAATAATAAGAATATTAGGAGGGCATTATAAAATGTCAATGCAATGAAAACCACTTAAATGAATGCTTGATATAAAACAAACTGACTAAATATACTAAGCTATAATTTAAAAGAATAAATTCACAACCCTGTGTATAACAGTTTGGACACTGCAACTCTACCATTCTTAAAAGCAGCAGGCTGAAACTAATAATCAAAAAAGTTATGAAGAGGAGAAATCATTGTGCATTCAGTGAGAAAATATTCAAAGAGCATATGATATTTCTGAGGAAAGGATAAATATTGTAAGTGGTTTGATGTTACGTTTAAGATAAAGCCTTTGTGTTGCAAAGGTCCAAAATGTGCTTGCAAATATCAGTGCCTGTCTCCCTTTGAGGTCAGTTCCAGCCAGACACACAGATGAGGCTTGGCAGGATACGTGCACTGTGTATAAAGAAATCAACTGCCCAGCCCCAGAAGAGGATTGGAAAGACAAAATTCCAATTCTCCAGCATGAAACATCTTGTCAATCTGTGGCCATTGCTTTTCCATTTCAATGCTGGCAAACTGGCACAAAGCTGAGGGTCTGAGGGTAGTTCTCTGTGCCTTTCAGCACCTGATAATGGTGCAAAACCAGAAAGGTTACAAGTAGGCTTTGGAAATGTAGCACCTGAATATAGCCAGTTCTGTTTGTGTGGAATAGCAAGCAGAACAACTATTTTGGAAAAAAAAAGGCACAATTAAGGTGCTTAATTTCCATCCAGTGGACTGAGTGAAACACCCTCAGTGTGGATTGGTTTTGGCATTTATCCTGGCACCCACAGGAGCAAGGTGGGTGCTGGCAGCTACCTGGTGTCGGAGCATTTGTCCCTCTGCTGGAGCTTTTCTGTGCCGTGGCCATGCCCTGAAGGGAGGAGGACTGGCTCTCCTCCAGCTGTGTAGCTGGACTGGGGAGAGGAGGGATGGAGAAAACAACCTCCAGAGACCACCAGGATGGCCCATCCTGAGAAACACTGATCCTCAAAGACATGCCTTGCCCCTGGGAAGCAAGAATTCAATGCAGAAAAGCAATTTTACCTTCTGTCCCATGTGTTGTGCTGAGCTGTGTGGAAAGGGAGCAGGGTGTGCAGCCAGGGCCAAGCCCCTCTTCCCACAGCCCGAGCTGGGCAGAGCCCACGGCGGCTCTTCCAGGGCACTGGAACAAAAGTTATAATTACCATTTAAACAGGAAAGGTACTTTATCCCTTTATCCTTTTGGAGAAACATCCAAGTTATCAGCTCTGGCTGACTTTCCATTTTTGACTCCCCATGGTAGTGATCTCCATTCCCCACCACACAGGGTTTGCTGCTGGAGATGCAATGCATTTGAAAGTTTACCTGGGAACTCCATAAATCAGAATTGTTAATCTGAAGGCTTTTTATTACCACTCCTGTCTTCAGCTATATCTGCCAAAAAAGTTTTAAGACAGCTCAGACTTATTTGCCCAAAAACATTTGACATTTACTTCATTACTCAGTGGACTGCATTCCCTTTAAATAAATTTTCCAGTGATCTGGACTTTCACCATGAAAATCTGTACAGTGAACTCCTAGTTTATTATGCCTACTTGAAAAGGGTAATTTAATAAGGCATCAGTACAAATACTTAATTGTGCAATGGCTATTGACAATGCCTTTAAACAGTTGCATATTTGCCAGATTTAGCTAATGGAAGTAGAATTGCCACTTAATGTCTCAGTTTGCACTGGCTGAAAATAAATTGTATCTGACATTCCTTTGGCTTTTAAAGGACATATTTGGATATTTACAGTCAGATTGATCTTTCATTGCATTTATGTTTCTTGTGTGAAAAAGTATGAAGTAATTTAGATGGAGATACTTATTTACACATATAGTGTTTGTAATAGCTTCACTCAGTCCGATGTTTCACAGATGAGATATTGAGATCAGGGAGAGTTGATGGAAAAATAACTGGACAAAATCTATTTTTTCAAAAATGTCTGGATTTGTCAAAGGCGAAATTTGCTGCAACAGGCTACTTCTAATGAGATTTCCATCTATAAGAAGTTTTGAAAAATAAATTACAAATAGTTCATACAGAATTTTGCATCATTTCCTAAAAATTTGGTTTTATTCTGTTTCCTTTTGAAATTTAATTTATAACAAGATTAAGTTAAAGAAAAATTCTAAAAGCAAAATGGTGGCATTTTGAACATATGAAAACAAAATATTCTGTTGGCATAAGGTGAGGTTTCTCTTAGGCTTTCGGTTCAAAAAAACTTTTACGGTGTTTCATTCTGATTTAGGATGCAAATGAGGTCTTCAGTACTGAAAATGGGAAAAAAATTCATATTGAGTTCTACTGCAGATACATTTAGCTCATTTTGTATTCTCTTTTAGAAATATAATGACTTATCTCTGTACTTCCCCTTTCCTCATACCTCATTTAAGAAGCAAAATTTTTTTTTAATGAAGCAACTTATCATCACATTAAGAGCCTTAGGAGCAATTGAATTACAAGTATTGTAGTACTGCAATTTTTTCAATTGTGATGAATATACTGTCAAGTGTGAATCTACTTTATTCTGATGAAACAATTCTTTTGCATTTGTTTTCTGTAAATGTTAAGGTTTGTCTGTAGATTGATGTGTAAAGAAGTTTTTACTTTGAATTTCTGAATTGTTAACACACAGCAGGAAAACACATAAACACCTGAGGGGTGGCTACTGACTTGTGAACAGCTTGAAATCAGCCCCTGAATTCTACATTTTCCAGAATCCAGGGAAATTCAGCCTGACTTTGTTGTCTAGACCAATTGCACCACACATAAACAATCTGTAGTGATAAATACTCATATTTTTGGTCTTAAATGCTTAGTCAGAGACTTATGAACAGGCATAAACACAGGAATTCATCACACTGAGCTTTCTCCCCTGTTTGGAAATGGTTTCCAGCAGGCTGCCAGTTCTGAACCTGGAGAATGGCTGAGGGTAAATGGTGGCAGAAATTCTGTCAACTGTGCAGGGGCTGGAGCCATTAAATGCTTTTAAGGGAATAATAAAACTTCAAATTAAACATGGGAATTTTATGAATAGTCAGTGTATGGAATGTATTCTAATGCTGTAGTGATATGTTTGAATAACTCAGTGATAGCGACTTATAATACCTGCAGGTCCATTGGCTCTGAAAATATTAATTTTAGACAAAATAGAAAGACATGGATTAAAATAAATGTATTAATCAGATGAGGGTTAACCTATGAGATTGGTGCTGTGTGCTTTGTACCAGCCAGTCTTTTTCACTGAGGTTATTTTTTTTAATTCAGCAATAAATTTTGATTCCTGTTACAAGTCTGCTCTGTCTGAAACCTCATGCAGTTGTTATTTAGGCATTGAAGGGTGAGGAGTTTTTTTGCCTGTACTTTTGGTGGGTTAACTTTGCTCATGCATATGCTCCAATGGAAAAAACCTTTGAAATAGAGAAATAGTGGCAGGAAGATTAATACCTGGATTCTCATCTTTCAAGGCTTCTTTTGTGGCATAGAGAGGAACTGCCTTTCCATTTCCTAAGAGGATTTCCTTTTGTACCTCCTCTTGCTTGGGCAGCAACATTCAAGCTGTGAATTCAGCCAGCTCACTACACTTTTGATTCTAAAAGGAGGTTAAGAATTGCCGTAGTTTCCCTCCCTTAGCACTGTTTTTCCTAACTGATTTTATTTCTGTCTTCTTCACAACAGCTGGTTGGCTGCGTGTCAGTTGACTTCTCCCTGAGAAGAGATTTGTGTTCCGGGGCATTTCCGTGGGCCCATACTGCAGTGCACTGTCTCTTTCTGCACACTTCATAATGACCACAGAGAGAAAATTCATTGTCTTTTGTGACTGGTCTGTGCTGCACCATTCCTTAACTCCATGTGAAATGCAGATGCTATATGCTGATAAGGAATTATGTTCAGTTTAGAAAATATCAAATATTTCCCCTGAAGAAGATCACTGCCTACGATGTTACAGTGAGTCATGCACTCACGTATGGAGAGGGGCAGAACACAAAATGATAGCACCAAGTTATGAAAATAGGGTAAAGGAGGTAGCAATAGAGAAACCAGATCGTGACCCTGCAGTCCAGCAGGGTTTCTCTCTCTGTCCTCAGTGGTATAAGGACAGCTCAGCCCCAATGATGCAATGACACAAACTGCCACCTAACCTACAGAGTCTCATATTTGCAGTTTGCTCTCGGCTGATTTAGATTTTCCAAAGTTCATTATTTCAACATTAAGCAGCACTGGAAAATTCCGCTCACTTCTGGAGAGAGAATTGCAGCTCCAAACAGTGAAAAGAAGCCACTGTCTGTGGATTGTCTATGAAAAAGTGCACATAGGATCTCGCGTGTAGAAACAGGTATTTGTGTGCACAAATGTATTTGTGTACATTTACTCTCTGGTGTTTTTTCAGCAGTGAAGCAGATACTCTAGACTCTCAGACATATCCCTGTTTCTGTTGCATAGCTGTTGCCAGATCATTGGGAGAGTTCTTCTGTTGAGATATGGGGCACATGAGCTATGTAAGGGAAAACTATTTCATGCTTCCACAGAGAACAAATCTGTAACCAAACTTTCATTCAAAAGCCTCTAAATGTCCACAGGGAAGATAACAATTTTCTCTTCTTGCCACTGTTTTGTTAAAAAAAAAACTAATAATAGAGAAAAAAAAAAAACTTGCAACAAGGAGTAATAAAAAGGTAATCCATAGTCTGGGGCCTTGTGTAAATGCAGTAAACATGAAGAATTTATTAAGTTTTTCTTATTCCAGGTGGAGATTGTTAAAGGCAGGCTTACTTCTCCTGAACTGTTCAAAATTAACTTTCTTGGAGTACAAAGTTTCCCTAAATGTCTTAAAAGTCAACCCCAGGCTGGGTGGTCTGAAAAAGCGATATGTGAAGCAATAGAAGCACAGTGAAAATGAGGAGAAAGTCAGTGTGGGGGGAAGCTCTGTCCCTGGCAGGCACTGGTAAGGGCAGGCTGGTGCCCTCCCAGAGGGATTGACCCCTGCGAAGACAGGAAGCCACACTGGGGAAAACCAAACCAGTATCTCCAAAATAGTCCTCAGAAAGAAAAGAAGAAAACGTAGAGAGGATCCAGCCAGGGGCACAAAGGAGCTGGAACAGCAGCGCCCTGGGCTCGGTTCAGTTCAGGCATTTTCTGCCTCTTCACTGCCGCTGCTTTGCCCCTGCATGAGTCGTGAGCCGGGTCTGGTTCCCTCCACTCAAGGCGCTGGCCCTACCTCCCCTACACCTCACAACACCTCCCACTTCCTCCCAAACAGGGACAGGTCCCCTCTGCTGGGTGCTGGGACTCGGCTGGCTTGTGCATTCAACACCTCATCCCTACTGCGTGTGCTTTCTGTTAAGATTACTGGCTGCTTGGGACAGACTTTGTAGTTTGTTTTTACAGGCTGTAAAAACAGAGTCTAATATTAGGGTTTCCACGTAATCTCCACATAATGGCTATCATTATGCACTCCACTGTAAGTCCAATTCCTCATAATTAATTAAAACTACTCAGGTAGGAAGGTCAAGGCAAAAAACTCTTCCTGTTGGTTTGAAGCACTTTTTCCATTTGCTTATTAATATTCTAACTGATGTTGAATTGTTGTGGCTGAGACCTCTTTCTAGCTGGCATTTTGGATCACAGCAATTTCACAAGGAGAGGGCCTGATTCTGAAAATTTTAAGAATTTTTGCAGTCTCAGCTAATCAGAGTCTTCCTATGGAAGACCCCTAGCCTGCCCATACAAATGCATCCTTCTTTCTTCTCATCATGTTCAGTGAAACCTGTTATTCTGATTCTTGCTACTAGCAAAATTTCTGTTATGTTGTCCATTATAGTTGAGATAAACTCTAATCTTTTTGGAAACCTTATATTTTATTGAGGAAATCAGAAGAAAAACGTTTGAAAGCTCGCATCTTTCTTAGCAATCAAAGACCTGAAAAACTGTGGTTGTTTGTTTCACAGCATAATGTGAGTCTGTTTATAACTGAGATATAAATAACCTTCACTTCCACACTATATCAAATTTTGTACTTCATGAGATTTCCAGATGTAAGAACCCCTCAACTACAGGTCAGTGGCAAGAACCTGTATTTTTTTCTGCAGGCAAAGTTAAGATCCTTCTCAAATCTCATAATGTTTTTAAGGCAAACCGTTAAGGTATATCAGGTATGCTGTGAAAAGCTACACAGAATATCAGTATGCAACACCAGGGCGAATCCTCTTTCTTTTGAAATCCTCCACAAAGTCTTATAGATGCATACTCTGCTCATGACTCATTGTTAAGAGTCTAAACCACAGGAAGGCTTACCAACATCAAATGAGACTGTATTTCAGATAGGAACAAAGGAAAATGGCTGCTTTGGGTTGCACGCACCTGATTTTGCAGCAAAATACCTGGGCCTACTCCCTATATATTACCTATTTAATTATTTTTATTACTGATAGTATTACGTGTGCTAAGAGATCTTGCTGAGTTCACAGGTTACCCTGGTAACAAAAATGAGTGTGCACATTTTTCTGCATCTGACAAAGCTGAGTTTGTTGCTCAGCCTCAGAACACACCTCTCTTGTTCCTACCTGTAGCACAGGCAATGGTTATATGTGTGTGAATGAAGTAAAGGTGATCAACATCAAACCTGAAAGATTACATCTCTAAATGCCACCATCATGCAGTAGCTGGGAAATTTGTAAGTATTTAATCAGTTCTGAAATTAACAGGAAAAAACCAGACAGAAATTGCACAGTGCCTCTCGGGTCTGCAGAGCCCGGCTGCTCGGCAGGGTGGCACGGCACACACAGCCTGCCTGCTCCGAGATCCAGCTCTGGCACACAGCAGCCAGCTCCTGCCCAGCCCGGCTCTGGTGCTCGCCTGTGCGGTGAAGTTGTCTGCAGCCACACAAGCACAGTTCAGTAAAATCAATGGAAGCATTTCCACGAGGCTCAGTAGGTTTCGAATTGCGTTTGCTTCGTGCACCATAAATGACAGCTGTAACAGTGTGGTGTGGATCTGTCAGTGCACGTTTCACTGTGGCATGGGGATGTGGTAGAAAGAGGTCAGTATCATAGAATTATACAAGAATGTGTTACTGTACGTAAAATAGAGTCCTAAGTTCACCCTACACCTGGTGGGCTGCAGAGGAGACACTGATCACTTAGTAGATTCCCCTATTCTTCACACAAATTTAGTGGCAGAATTCAGTTCCTAGTTACGGACAGATTGCTGAAAAGGGAATTGCTACTCAAAGCCAAATTCTGATCTCACTTTGCCAGATCGTAAATGCAGAGTGAACTTTCTGGTGAAGTCATCTGTGTTTGGAACAGCAAAAGCGAGAGAGAATTAGGAACTATATTATAAAAATTCAACACTTGAGGTACTTCATGAGATAAGCATCAGGGCATTAAAACATGAGTGGATACGTTTGTATTTTATACTAAGGAAAGTCTACTTTTGATCTACTTTAAGATTATTTGCGGTGTTATGTCTTCATTGTAGCATTGATGATAATAGCATTAACACTGCAGCCCCTTCTGATGTGGTGTCAGTTACGCTCTTCACTTTCATGGAGTAACACTTTGAAATTTCAAAATACTTGAAGATACTGTAACAGCCAGTGCTGCCAATATAGCATGGAACTGCTACTTCACAATTCAAGTAGTCAGCTATTGACTCGTGGCAATCTATATCTGCATTAAAATGGTGAGTTTTGGATTAATGTGGAGCTGAAAGCCCAACTGAGGCTCTTTGCTGCCAGCCTGTCTCTGTAATTGCAGCATGGATTTCACCAACCACAAAGGGCAAAATGAATGTGATCATCCCCAGCAGTCGATAGCACATTGATTTTTTTCACTCTACGATTCGCACAAATATTGAAGCTCATTTTTTAAGCAAGGAGGATTATTAATCTACATTTCTTTAAAAATAAGTCCATTTTGAAGCATGGTACCTTGCAGGCCTTATTTAATGTGCAATATGCAAATCGGATAAGCAAAACATTATTTTATTTCTTTTTAACCAAAAAGCGGCATTCTTGGCAGGCTGTGAAACCTCATCCTCACCATTATGCTGTCATGTGTTGTATTGTTTGGTTAAGAGATTAAAGAAGGAAATGTTGGCGGGGCTCGTTCTGGTCAATGGTCGGCGTTTTCTTAGTTTGGTTTCATTTTCACTAACCCCGAGGTTGTAAACAGACTGTGTACAACATCACCTGTGGTTCCTAAGACGAAACAATGATTCAAGGCCATTTCTTCCCTAAATGGATGCAGTTAATCTGTGGTATAACAAATATACTTTAAATCAGGGAAAAAATAGTGTTCCTGACAAGTAGCAGTAATGTTTCTGAGAACTGCAACCTTTCTTTTCGTCATTGGCATCACCTCTTTCTGGAATTACCTCACCATCTTCAACTGTGTGACTGTGAGAAAGCTGCAGCATTGAGGACTGGATTTACTTCTCTACCCTCTGCGTGTACACAAATGGGCAGTGGTTGTTAAAATGTTCCAGCTGTGAAATGGGCTGCTGACCTGCATGAACAACACATATTCAGTCAGTCCTTGATAAGCTGTAGTCGCTTGCATGTGAATGTAATATGAGCCATAAAATGGCTACAGGGTGACTTGTTTGACTGTAGACTTTCCTGGTTCTGATTTTACCTTCCTAATTCTGCAGGTCAGAATGCAGTAAATTTCTTCAAGTCTGCATTTCCACATCACTTGAGCCAGTTGCTGGGCCAGCTCTATGCTGGATTTGGTCTATTTGTTGAAACTTTTCTCAAGGGAAGGGGAACTCATGATAAGAAACATTCCAGGAGTGGCTTTAATGAAAAAGTAGCAAACGAGCACAAATTAGATTACCTTTATAAATGTCTAAGGTCAATCAGGGCTCTCCTGTTCCTTCCTTCATCCCAAGGCAATATTAATGAATGCAAAACTCTTCTTTGCCGAGGGGCAGCCTTGAATATCAAGTCTTCCTTTGGATGGATTTAATTCAAACCCCTGGTAAACCTTCAAACAAATGCAGGGTGGTAAAATACAATGTGAGGAAAAAAAAAAAAAAAGAAAGAAAGAGAGAGAGACATGCTATTTACCATTTGCTTTGGTCTTTTCAGAGGCACTGAATCACAGAGTCCCAGAAACAAACCCTTATTCAAAACAGTATTTCTTATTTCCCTCCATGTTCCCAGCTAAGTTGTTGAAGAACCTTTCATGAGCCAGAAATGCTCTTTTAGGTAAATGTGACTGAATAAGATGCATTTGAAGCTGATCAGGCTTCTCAGTATCACAAACTCTGCTTCTGGTTGTAAGTGTTTGTCCCAGTAAATCCTCAAAGTAGAGCAGTTGCTGTGTGTCATTAGCTGTGTGTTTGCTTTCCTCAGGGTGTTTAGCTACTTTCGCTGCAGCTTTTATTGCACTTAGCACTACAGTAACATCTCAAAATGCCCTACCTTCAATTCCAGAGAGCGGTCAAATGAACAAACATTAGTCACACAAAAGGATAATTCCCTGAAATAAAATACCTTTCGTACTATGATCTGAAGAAGCTCAAACTTCAATTTCCTTTCCTTCCCTAAATGTGAGAATAGCCTCAAATATGAAACATTTAAGGCATGAACTGTGCTTGCTGCTTTTAGTGTGCAGAATAACGGGACTGCAGTTCTCAGCTCAAAGCCTTGTAACAAACCCTGCTGCTGCAAGTGCAGTTCCAGACCGAGTAGGTGGTGACTGGTTGAGTTGTTCTGAGAATCTTCTCTTCTTTCTTTCATGATAGTCACCTGCCACCGAGGATGGATTGTGATGAAAGATAGCAAGTCATGCAGAGCCTTCCGGGCATGATAAATAATGTAGTATAGCAGGTGTATATAAAACAATCTCTTAACTGATTATATTCTGAGGTGGCTACTTGATTACACTGTGAAATGCCTTGGCTGGACTTTATCCACTATTCTGTAAATTTGGAAATAGAAGGAAATTTTCCAGAGCTACTCAAGCAGAGGTATTGTGGCCTTCCCCAGAGGCTCTCTTCTATCTACAATTTATGCCCTTTTATCTCCAGCTGTTTCTTATCTAACTTCCTGCTGTCCTGCACACATCTTCCTGCTTCCACTCTAAGTGGGGATTTCAGGTGACATAAAATCACTTCAGAGGGCTGACTCTGACTGACCAACAGAAAAAATGGCCTAAGGGCATAATTTGGGAAGGCGTGGAATTAAAATAATAATGTCTGCAACAGAGCAAAACAGCTCACATATGGTTTTTTTGTCTATTCATAAAATGAATAGCAGAGTTCCCCAACATGCAGGAGCCCCTGTGTGGCCAGAGTCCTTCTGAACAGTGGGGCCAGCGTTTGCAATGTCTGTCTGTGATACTGGTGACAAGGTTGAGAATAACTTCACGCGTTTCCAGAACCATTTCTGCTGCATGGCTGTGTAACTTCCCATCAGTGACCTTCGCTTTTGCCCTTTTATCAGTTCTTTGATGATGGGCAGACTTATCACAGGGAAAGAGGATATCTTTAAGGGGAAACATTATTCTTATTTCCAGCAGATTTTACCTATAAGATCATAGACATAATACACATTTAAAATAGTAAATTCTCACAATGGAGGATCACGCCCCACTGGGTAGTAAAGAGCACTTGCCTATGTTTTCAGAAATGTTTTAGTCCCTTGACTAATGAACTAGTAGTTGTAAAATAGATATAAATTCATTATATTAGGATGTACTTTCCAAATACAATTCAAACTGACGTAACTTTATCTGTTTGCTTTTCTATTGTTTCAGGGTATTTGCAGTCACTGCCATGCTGAGTTTGTTTATGCCTTCTCATCTTGTTTCCATCTGAGTCTCTGCATACTTGAATGTAATAGTAAAGCTTTTAAGAAAGACAGGATAGTCTTGGGGTTAGAGCACAGTAATAGGATTCTGGAGACCTCAGGTCTCAGTGTGATGCTGCCACAGCCTTCCTCTGTGATCTTAGGCAGATTACTTAGTCTTTGACTGATTCTCCTCCTCTGTAAAAGGCACATTAGGATATTAAGCTCTGGGAGAGTCATGTATCAAAAATACATATCAAAAAAAAAGTACAAAGAAATGGATTTTGTAAGGGTAAAATATCAACACCCCACTATCCTGAAGCCATGAGCAGGAGGATGTTGAATTCTTTTCCAGACCAGTGCTGCATCATAAGCTCTCAATTAAAACTGCAATGGGAGCAAAGAATACCTGCATTTTGCAGTGCTGGATAGCTAATGAGCTGTGCAGAAGAAACAGCCCAAGAACACTTACAGAAGTGTGCTCTGTGCAGTTTAGCTCATTTGCCCTTATACATATCTGCTCTGTTTTAACTAAGCACTGAGAAGGCTGTCATCAGTTACTATACTGAGATTATCAGTGTGCAGCTTAATATAATCTTATATATAAGATTAATATGAACAAGGTACAAAGACTTATGTATAGAGAACATCATGGAAAGCACCTCCCCATTCCTTTGCAAGGGAATAAATATGTTTTCTTCATGGTTAGAGAATCTTCTTTACTTAGTTATTGATTAGCTGAGTCAAGCAAACTTGTTAACCTTACCTAATGCATTTTCACCCTTCATTTGCTGCAGCCATAGTTTAAAATTTGTACTTAAATGAAAGGACTCTTCCTTCTTCCACCAGTGACTCCATATTGTGCAGCTGTGGGTGGCATTGACCCCTGTTCCCCAGCTCTCTTTAAAACCACCTTAGATATTTCTGTGGAGACAGGAGTGTCAGAAGAAGACAGATTCTCCCTTGGTCCCTTTTCTAAAAGAGCAGAGAAGGCAGGACTCGTTACTTTGGCACTGTCTATAGCCAGAGTGATGGTCCCAGCTCTTACCATTGCTGAATGCTCCTGTGTACCCCTCCATGGGGCCAAGATTTCCCCTCAGCCCACAGAGAGAGATGTGAGGCCAGACCTCAACCCACTGCAAAACTGGCATCTGATTGATGCTGTCCTTTGACAGGCCCAGGAAGGAGCAGGGGAGTGCACACCCTTGGTTATTGAGGAGGCTGTGTGGGGAGGCAGAGAGAGCTGCACTGCTGGTTTGCTACTCCGTATAAAGAACTGGCTAAGTTGAGTAAGGTTTGAGGGGAATGTAAAAGGTGTCCAGATATCAATATAAAAGGTGTCATTCCTAAAGTGTGCAGGCATAAAAGACAAATGGTAATAGGTCATTCTGGAATCAGAATCATAATGACAGAAAGAGAGCTGGGAATGAAAGAAAGGGCAGGTAAATGTCAACAGTTGGGGAGCAGAGATCATGAACTCTCTCAGATGGAAGAAAGTGCTCAGAATATTCAGCAAAAGCAAGTTCGATTGTAAAATAAACTTCATATCTTCAGTCTGAATTGCCTGAATAGCAATGTTTTCCAAGGTACTGTGGCAGATAGATGAAGGAAAGGGAAAACCCATCAGAGATGAGGGATCCAGCCAACCCATGGAGTGAATGATTGTGATACACAGACAGAGGTACTCCTCTACGATGCTGATGGCAGATTATGTTGTGTCTCCTAAGAGGGAGGCGATGATCCTTCTCGCACCAAAGTACATGCTAGCAGAAAGGGGAAGAATGTAAAGTAAGAGGGAAAAGAAAACAGGTATGGAAAATGAAATGTAAAGCACATGGATGGAAAGAAGGGATTGTCCTTCCCTTATGGTGAAACAACTTCCCTGCTTTGGGAGTTTACAGAGATGAACAAATGTCAATCAGTTGTGAATCCCACCTATGAACTTGTGCAATACTGATGAAAGACATTTGCCCACAGGAAGCTGGTACTCATCCAGTGTTAACATCTTGTGCTTTTTTCTTAAGTATCATTGAAGATGACCAAGAGGTTTCAGGCCCGACATCAGGATGTGCCAACCTAGATCAGCAAAGTGTAGAAGTCAGCTGCTTCCATGACAGCTTGATGGCTTATATGAAATAAATAGTGTCTGGATGCAGTCTCTCACGCACACAAATCAGGGTATTTTTTGCACTGGATGTTGAAGGTGCTGGCATTAGACTGCTGGAGGGTGCTGATGTACCAAGTGAGCCAAGCTAGTGCCCTCAGCAGGAGTTTTGCACCTTCTGAAAACTGAAGCACTATCAAGTCCATGTGAACAGCCCACACTGACATATAATCTTTTTTTTTTCTGTGAATAAAGAAGACTGTTCCAGAGATTCTTAATAGAATACATTTGAAGTACATTAATTTTTAAAAAAATTTAAAATCCATAATGTTCACAGCAAATGCGCGGTATTTGACAGATAACAAATCACATTACCTCAGCTCTGAGGCTGTCCATCAGACACATTTGATATGGAAGTGGTTGGTTTGTATTGGCTTGAGAAATTAGAGGGCACAAACTTGATAGCAAATGATGGGGTAGCGTTATTTGCTCTGTTTCTGTTTGTCAGCTATCACTGAACAGTCCTGTTTTGACAAGCGTGCCAGTTATTTTAGTCTACAAGTTGATCTTTTTGACTAAACATTGAGTATTCATTGTTCGCTAACTTATTAACATTGTCTGTTTGGTCAGCTCTGACATAGAATACCCTTCTTGATGTCTGAGCAGATATCTGAAAATATTCAGCAGAAGGGTGGGGTGGGAGGGTGAGTGGTGTTCAAGATGGTTATACAGATACTCAAAACAAGTGCATCCATGTGATTATCAAAAATTATTTCCCTTAAAACAAAAAGAAAATACCCCATAAGCAATTCAGATGATCACACAAGATAAAATGCATGATCCAGCCAAAGTTAACTTCTATCTTAATTTGAACAACTCTTGTCAAACTACTCTCTTTTTGTAGCAATTGCCCAGCTCCATCCAGAGCTTTGCAAATCACAATAATGAAAAAAATAACCACTGCCCCAGCTGGAGAGATGATCAAATGCTTCTTACCTTTCTGACAAACTATTTGTCACTAGTTTTCCTCCCCAACAGTGACATTGCCTTGGCATAGATGTAATTTTTTAGCATTTCAAAAGCCTGTTGTTGATCTTCACACAGAGATTATAGATCTCCGCTGTAGTTCTCCTTCATTATTTGTAATTTACATCTTTCCCTACAGTCTAAATACTGTAATAGTCCCTCTCTCAGTTTTTGTCCTGCTGTTACTTTATACTGTTCCTTTGGGACTTGCTGGTGAAATTAGTATGATTTGATTCAGATTTTTAATTACTATAAATGCTGTATGGTGTGGATAAGTCTCTGCTAAATGTAAAGTTCAAACATTTGGGCACGCACCTGTCAGAACTCTGTTGCTGTATGACATCTGAGATGAATTATTTCGCGGCTGTGACCAGGATAGAGAATGGTCTCACTCTTTGCATCCCTCTGTCCTGGGAAGGCACCGAGGTGGTGGCCAGGGTGGGTCCAGCTCTCTGCCAGGATGAACAGGAGGTGCTGCAGGGAGCAGGCGTGTGTGAAGCAGCACAGCCTTTACCAGCTGCTCTGGAACTCCTGCCACAGGCTTAGTCTGAGCTGACTTGCAGCTCCAAAACCTGCATTTGAAAGTGTGCCTTTCCAAATAGGTCATTTTCTATGCAGAGTAGCTTTGGAATACCTTTGAATTGGTTTTGCATCTTTTTAATCTTATATTGTTAATCCTTAAGTAATAAATAGAATTGCTCTGGTTGGATGCTTTTCTCTGCAACTGTATAGTGTTTCTGAGGCTTCCTTCTGCCCAGAGAGGGCTTCAGGGTTAATTCTATCCATTTAGCTAACTGGTGCAATTTTAGTGCTTGTTCTCTTTTATGTCAGACTGAGACTGATTATGCAAATTTAGTTCATGCTTGTAAATTCATCAACACAAATTAAAGCAATGTACGAACACTCTCATGGAAAAGTTGCTCCAATTTAATCAAATCAGTATCAAACAACACTTTCCGTGTCTTTGTGTATAGGCCAGGCCTTAAAGGCTTTAGGTCATGTAACAAAAAGTGAACAAGTCACCTGCTGAAGCCTTAAGTTCTTTGGGAGAAGCTCCCTCTTTTGCAAAGTGAATTTTACAGTACCAAGCACAGCAGGAGACTCTTCACACACTACCTCACTGCAGATCCTACATAGCAATGTAAACATTCATTTTATAAGTACATAGAAGCTGTGCTGATTATTATGGTGGTTACATACCATCCTAATTAGGTTTCTTGGTTTAGGGGGGCTTGCCTTTTCTGTAAAGAAAATCAGATTCAGACAGTGGAACTGATTTCTAAAATCATCTACAAATAAATTCATCCCTGGGCTAAGAGCCAAACTGAGCCTCCAGATGCATGTGAATGCAGCTCCTATTTTCCTAAGAAGAAATGTCTGTGTTCATCGAAGAATAGAATTCTTCTGTTCCAGAAGCCTGGCAGAAGTTTTAAGGGCAATGAGGAAAATAGTACTTATAAAAGCAGGCATCATTGCGAAGAAGAATGCTCACACTGCTGTGATTTCAAAAGTTGATCCTGAATACTTATCAGCAGGTGAAGCACAGAGTGCTTAACTTCTCACCATCAAAGAAGAGTTCTAGCAGAATTTCATAGTGAATTAGGGAGAGAGATAAAGCAGCTTAGGGGATCACACTGTTTTCCTTGTTCTAATGAGCTTCTTTGTTGATGATGAGAAGTTATTTCTTCCATGTTCCTTTCTGTTGTCACTGATCAAGCGGTGCTGCCACAAGGTTTCATCCAAACAGAATAATTGGTACAATTCTTTTTTTGTATTTTATTGTTTTATTATTTAATGCATCTGTCTTTCTCCTCTGTCCCTTTCCTTTTGCTGAAGATGGAGAACTGGAGGACTTCAACCCTAAGGGGGTTAGAAATAAGAAAGCACACAAAAAGCTTCCCCATATGAATTCATTTTAAGAAGCTCACATTCTTTCAACACAGCTCATTATTTTTTTAGGACACTCCTTCTTTCTCAGTGTTAACAGTACTAAAAGTTAGAAGGCATTTGCAACCTCCACCTGCTCTGTTGGTGGAAGGAGACAGCTTTCACTTGAAATAAAACAAGTTGCATACAGTATTCAGTGTCCCATAAGTAGCACTTCTCCCCAGTGCGTGACCTCGGCTGCAAAACTAAATCCACACTGTAGTAATAGTAGTAGCAGCCTTGTGAACACAAATCAAAATGCTTTTTAGTGTACTGCTCACAGTGCTTATTGATTTTGTCTTATTTAAAAAAAATAATGGTTCTTCCAAAATTAACTGCAACTGAAAAATAAACCAAGAAAGACTTAAGCAAACAACTGTTTCTGAAGTAGGGAGTGCCCTGGGAGCCCTACAGTGAGGATAGAACCCATATTGCAAATTATCCTGTGATATATTGCTAGATATGGCAAGATGCCGTATATTAATTCCATTTTAATTAATGCAGTTATATTGTGTGACATCTACTGAAATATACATAATCACTTCATAATAAATTGCCAGGTGATTTATGTTACCATTTAGCTCTTCAAAATGTCTGTTTGGGTGCCAAACTCCCAGCCTGGATGTGTGAAACTCACCATTGCAAGATATTTGCTCTATTTTCTTTCTTCCCTTGTGAATGTTTCCCTCCTCTACCAGGAATTCAATTTTATTAAATCAGCTGTGAGATTCTTGTGCTTATAATACAACTACTTATTCAACAATGTTCCTATTTTGATGAGAAGTGAATATTATATTCCTGGCCAGTAGGATTTGAACCCAAGTGCTGCAGGTCATCATTACAGTAACTGGGGGGAAAAAAAGGGATGAGCTGGCTTTATACATTCCTCCAACTAAGTGTCTGGGCTGAGATTTCTGGGAGGGATTTAGGGAAAGGATGTCACAGAACAGGGTATAAGAATTGGAAAAAGCCTCTCTTGGCCTCATCCAAACTTAGAAAATGCTCCTGTAACTTCTGAAGGGTCCAGGCACATGGATGGAAACCATCAAACCCAGCCGTGTATTCCTAAGAAGGATGCACAGGCTAAGAACTGGAGAGAAGAGCCATGAAATGTGACAGGGTAGTGAAATAGCTCAAACATCCACTGTTCAAGTTATTCCTGGGAGTTCCTGGCATTCTTGGGGTAGGATTCCTGGCAGAGGCAACCTTTGTTGGTGTTATAGATGACTGAGAATAATTGGCTTTCGTATATTAAGAGACAGTTAAATAAGGAAAGAGCAAAGTTGTTAACTGTATATGTTAAGTTAATTAGTTCCAATATTATGGGTAAGTTGTATGATGTATCTTTTTACAGTTCTTTGATTGGAAGTTGGAAAATGTATTTTTACAGTTCTTTGATTGAAGTTTATATGATGTATTGTTATGGTTCTTTGATTAGAGTTTGTAAGTTTTTATAAGGTTAAGACGTTATATAACGTTTTCCATGTTAGAAATCCTAGTTATGTAGTTGTAAAGGTTTAATTATTTTAAATTTCTATTAAAATAATGGAGGCAAGATGGCGGACGGGGTGAGGTGAGCTCCCAGAATATTCCCTGGGGAATGTCAGTCAAGGCGTCAGTTAGGAAAAGAGTACCTCCCAAACCCTCCACCGAGCATGCCCCAAAAGGCAGGGCTAACGAGGCCGGCCCAAAAGGGGCGGATATGGGAGGTGGGCCCAGAGTCACCGGGCCCAGGATTGGATAAGATCATATAAAATGTATCAAGACCCTTGATTGACACTCCCAGGATATAAAAGGAGCTGCACCAGCCCCCAAGCCTCGTGTCTCTACCAGATTGGTTACGCACCTGGCGCTGTTCTTTTGTTTCGCAGGCATCCCCAACTGTTATTTTTAATTAATAAACCTTTTAAAATTTTCAAAGTGAGGCGTCGTTTCTCACAGTTGGCATGGTAATTTAGCAGACATACCCTAAGTTTCAAGAGGGAAAAAATTGTCCATGAAGTCAAAGATAGCATTAGGGTTCTGCTGTCTAGTAGCAATCTAGTAGAAAAGTTCCTAGGCAGGTACTGGTTTCACAGCTATGAGAACATAACATGAGCCAGTTTTCTGTGGATAACCCTGGTTTCTGTCATTTGTAATGAAATTTCCATCCCATGATACTGAATTGTTTCTCCATTGTTTTCTCATGCTGTCTATATGACAGTTCAATGCTATTGTTTCAGCTGATGGAAAATGTTTCAGTTGGGACTTGGATTTGAAGGGAAATTGTGTTTTTTCAAGAAGTATTTTCTTGGAGGCAAACATTTCAGATTTTCCGTCAGAATGTCTGGTTGAACATCTGTGGCAGTCATTTGCTTTAAACCTCGCTTCAGCTCAAAACTTCCCTTTGAGAACTGGCTTGTCTGGGAATTGGTAATGGAATCTTCTATCTACACAGATGATAGTGCTTAAATGTTATTAACATCTACCAGTTTCTTTCATTGTGTGGCATGGTTGCTCTGAGCATGATTCTCTTCCCAGTAATATGTGCATTTGGACAAGTTCATCATCGTTCTGTGTCTGGGGTTTCTGAGAGAGTCTAACTAGAGCTCCGAGAACACTGGGTCTGAAAAAAGAATGCCAAAACAACCCCGGCAAGGCCTCAACATTGCTGTTCCTAAGGCTTTCTGATCTGAACCAGCCATGGTATTGGGTTTGGGTTTGGGGTAGGGCTAGGTTTAATGTGAGGCTTAGGATTACTGTTAGGGATAAGAGAGTCAAATATCCTAGACCTCCAAGAACATTGGGTCTGGAAAAAGAATGCCAAAACAATCCTGGCAAGGCCCCAACATTGCTGTTCCTACAGATTTCTGATCTGGACTAGCCATGGTGTTGGGTTTGGGTTTGGGGTAGGGTTAGTGTTATGGTGAGGGTTAGGATTAGTGTTGGGGTTGAGAGAGCCAAATATTGGTTTGGCCCAGGCTTCTCTCGCCAGATTTGGCTCCTGACAGCCTCATGGAAGCTGAAGTGTAAATGATCTACATTAGGAAGTGATGCAGTGAAATGGGAACCGATCTGTGTCTGGTGCTGAGGACGTGAAACCCTCACTCGTCGCCTTTCAGGGGATTTTTGTCTGATTTGCTCTTGTTTGGTCCCATGGACTTCATGGCTATCAGTGCCTGAAGCTGGTCATGCACTTGTCCAGAAACTGTTTTAGCTTAGTTCTGTCTGCTGAATGAGGTGAACCAACACATAGTAAGTGGAAAAGATTGGAAATTTGCTTCTAAAATACACTGTGCTCCCAACCAAAACCTTAGCATAAATGCAAACAGAGTGAAATGAAGAAACAAAAGTGTATCTCTGGTTTCGCATTAGTAGATTAAATTAGAACTTAAATTATTTTTCTTTTGAGCCTCTTCTGCTGCCTGTTAATGCCCCTGTTAGTTTAGCTTCCCTTCTGCAACTCTAGTCACTACTGTTTTTCCACTGGTCTGATTCACAGCTGTGAACCTTTAGAAAACACTGGAAAATGGTATGCCACAGCTGGTTAAAATGACAGGTGCTATTTCTTCATTTTCTATTTTATCATTGCTATTTTTTTTCAGCGAAGAAATTCCAAACCTATTTTGTTAAAATATGTGCAGTATATTTAAAAGAAAAGTTTTAATTTTTTACTTATTACTTTAGGACAGTTAGTGGAAAAGTACCTTCCCTATATCTATCTAGTGAACATGTCATTGTCAGCTTTGATTGCAGAGATATTGGGACTCTGACCTTCAACGACATTGCTAGCAAATTTTGACTGACAGCACGCAACACTGCAAACCCCTGCTGCACATGCCCATTCTCCTAGGAAAAATCTTTTCTTTTTAGCAGCGTTCTTTTGCTACTGACTGTAGACTATCTCAGATGCTAAAATACGAGGTAAACCCAGCCATATCTAATTACACTTCCCAAATGTGACCTGAAAGTACATTTGCAGTTCTTGTGTAACCGGTTATATCTTCTGTGGTGTGTTTTAGTGAGTGCATAAAAGCTATCCTCAATCTAAAAATTAAGAATAGGTATCAGTAATATCTGAATGTGAGTGCTGATACCATGTACTGTGACCAGTGCTCACATGCACTTGCTCATGCTTTACTGTGTGGAAGGAATGTTTTCTTTCACAAAACCATTGGATATGAATGTGTGTTGGATGTGTGGCTGAGGCATTCATAGGCTCTGAGGGCTGTCTGTAAGTCAGAATGCACTTGGTGTGGGCAGCTCTGCAAGCAACTTCAAGCAGTCAAAAACCCAACAGATTTTGCCCTCCAATCATAGAACCATTTAGGTTTGAAAAGACCTGTCAGATCATCAAGTCCAATTTAATGTCTCCAGAGGAGCAGCGTTTTGTTTATTAACATCTCACTACAGCAGCCATGCTTAGGAAGGCATAGCTTTCCAAAAGCCACTCCTCGTGCATGGTTTTTGTGGGCTCCATCCTGCCCAGTAGGTTGGGAAGCACAGCAGCAGCGTGTGCTCTCAGGGCCATAGGGCTCAGTGCCTGTGGTTTCCATTTAGGGCGCTTTCCAGCAGCTCTCTCTGCTGCTCGCAGGTTGTGCTGAGCACAACACGTGCTCTGCTTGCAGGCTCCCTGCTGCACCGTGCCCGGCTCCCTGGGGCCGGGGCCTCCTCCGGCCTGGGGCTGACCCACTGGTGGCAGCAAGAGACCGAGCCTTGCACTCCTCAGACCTGGAGCAGCATAAACCCTGCCTGAATGAGAACTCCTCCTCAGTGGCAAACCAGACATCCCGACAACCGCTTCCACTCGCACACGCTGGCAGCAGGGCACCCTTGCTTCTGTCCTGCCTCGTGTCCTCCGCTGTCCCTGACTGCCAAGGGGACACTGACCAGGGCCAAAGTCCGTGGCGCTGGGCCCTGATGAGCTTGGTCCTGTGGAAACAGCACACATGCTCTTGCACAGCCCGGGTGGGAAGAGGAGAATTAGAGCCCCTAAGAGCCTCTGCTCAGTGCAAGTTGCATCCTACCACGGCAATGGTGAGGACCCCAGGCCCTGTGCAGATGCAGCCTGCAGCCCTCCCTGCTGCCCCTCTTCCAGCCAAAGCATTTCATTAGGGGAGCCCAATATGCCTCTTCTTTTCCAGGTCTCCCTCAAACTCTGTCTCCTTGTCTTAAAAATATTCAAAACATTTTAACTGTGTATTCAGTTTTATTGTTATTGACTCTATATGAATAACATCTCTCGCCCCTTGACACCCTTGATCAGGTTTTCATTAAAACTTTCAGGCTGTGGCTCTTTAATATAATTTTTAATGCATTTTAAATTATTTCTGGAATTTTGTATGGTGTCCCAAATGCTTGAAGAGAGTAAGGAGATTTATAAATAAAATTATTTTTAGTACACCATAAAAGAAATTGTAACAGTAATGCTGCAATGATAAGATAAAGCATATGTGGAATCCCTTCTCCTACATGCCACGTGCTTCAAAAAATTCTGCTTATATGCAGTATTACAAATGAGTTAGACTAACCCAGAATACTATTCCCAGTACCAATCAATAGACTATGAACACATTACTGTATTAGCAGTTTATGACAGTATTTAGGATCATATAGTACAATAATGGAATACACTATCTTCTGAGGTACCAGGCAGTCATATTGTCTGGCCTGGTGTGAGTCTCCATGTCCAGCTCCTGTGGTTTCCTAGGCAAAGCAAACAGCTTTTGCAGGTACGGATTGTTTTTGCAGTGGCAGTACTCTGTGCAAAGGTCTCTGATACAGCATGTTTGAACAATCATTGCTGTATCTTATCTACTCTGCGTAACAAAGAGATTCAAATTTAGGAGCACAACTGCTAAACAGAATAGCGCCCGTTGTGTCCAGTTACTTGCATTTTTAAAAGTAATTTTCAGAGCCAGAAAATGCCCAGTAACTCATTCCTTTAGTCTTGGCAGTACTTCCTTTGACAGCGTATGTTCCAGTCCTGCAAAGACTTAATCAGGCTCTTACTGAAATTGCTTCTGTGGTGAGCAACGGAAGAAAGGAAAATGTAAAATTTGTTAATGGGTATGTTTCTGTCATGGAAAGGGGCTTTATTATATGTCACCTGGGGATCCCTGTATGGCTATCTAATGAAGACTTACTGAAAATGGAGATAGATTATGCAATATTGATACAATTCTTCTACTCAAAGAAAAAATGCTTTTTCCAGCTGTTACCTTTGCATGCAAGACAAAAAGAAAAAAAGCGAAATGAAACAACAAACCAGCAACACAACCCACCAGAAAACAACCAGTGTGAAAGTAAGCATGTAGAAAGGCATGGTAGCAAGTGGCAGAGAAGGAAGTCCAGCCTGTGGTTCCAACTGTCCTGTGATGTGTCATGCAGAGAAGTCCCCAGGGAATGAGATAGGACAGTATTCAGGCATCACTCTGTTCTTGGAAGTCCCAGGGGAGACAGAGAGTAGGAAAAGGCGGTCTGTATATTTGTTTGGAATGTGGAGCAAAGTCAAATTCAAGAACACAGCACTGCTGGCAAAAGTAAAACCTGAAATAAACTGACACCACAGATTTGGAGCATTTGCTGCCAGAGCTAGAAACCATCCAGAATGCAGGAAGCTGGTTTGTGATGGGAAATGCATTTTGTCTGAGAGAGCCCTCCAGGATGTATCCAGCCACAAAGAAGATGGAGAACTGACATTGCTCACTGCATGAGCATTTACTTGTCATCCACAAGGTCACGGTCCTCTTTATTCAAATCCTTCCTGGAAAGCTCCTTTTGCTTCACTGCCTCTGAGAAGGTAACGGCAGGGGAAAGAAAAATACCCCCCCTCACTTCTCCCTGGCCCTAGAACAGGCCATAGCAAAATAAACTCTCACGTGAATTAGCCCTGAGCCTGCACATACTTGCTGCCTACAGTGAAGGGAAGCTTCCCTTTTTCTTCCCTGTCCCTCATCTGGCAGGCATGATAAAAACACCTGGCAAACTGAAACAGGGAGGCTGCTACTGAAGAAATAGCAAAAAAAGACCATTTGGCCCTTAAAGGTTTTGGCCCAGAAGTCCTAAGACTTCGAACCTGTTACAGGGATTCACTTCAAATGGAGAATGAAACCCTCCGATTAAGCAGATACATACAGAAACATTGTCCACAGCTGCTGAGCAACCATATCCACAGGTTGTTGGAGGAGGGATGTGGATGGCCAGGGAAAGAGCACTCAAAGCTGCAGAAAGTGCTTCAGGTAGTTGTGGTCAAGTCAATCCTGAACCAAAGGACTGCTGGCCAAAGGATTGTTTCTGCCTTTAAAAACAAGTGTTTGGAAGGGTCAACAAACTCAGTGGCCTCCAAGGACAGATCGGTATTGCAGTAACTTAAATCTTCTTTAGAGTTACCTTATGAATATTTTATATATCTAATGAATTTGAATTTGTCCAAGAAATCTAGAAATCATCAAAATTATATTTGAATCTACGCACCTATTTGCAGCACTCATTGACCAGAGTCAATGTAGTATTCAGGGAGCCTGCTAAATGTCCTCACTTAGTGTTTGCAGTTGCAGCATGACAGAAAACTGTGGTTTAATAGTTTTAGTCAGACATACTTTCTACAAGTACAGGAAAAGCTTTTCTTCAGAGGAAAATGATTCCCCCACATTTTCATTTCCCACCTCTGTTTTCTCGTTGCCTCTGCTCACAAGGGTTCCCCGGGGTCAGGAAGAGCAGGACTCATCGTGACTTAGAGATACTGGGTAGGTACAAGAACTTGTACCAAAAATCATTCTCTAGGACAAGAACTTTTCCCTTTATATATTTATATACAAGCTACCTATGTAACAGGTATTATATGGAAAGCTTTAAGCTAGCAAGTTTTGTCTAAAAAAGGCTTAACTTATTCAATGCATCTACAGGAAGAATAGAAATAAATATAAATATTTTTCACTATGTGGTACAATTTATTTTTCTCAATAAGATCATCATTTCATAATAGTTTATTTTAAATTTGTTCAAAAATAAGTTAGCAGCAATTCTACCAGGACTCTTGAACATCTAGACAAATATTTATTCACAACAACAAATTTTTTTTAGTATGAAAATTACTTTCAATATCAACACCAAATATATCCAAGTATATTCTATAAAAGCACCATGATATACACCATTTTTTCTACTTTTTTCTCCATTTGTTTATTACTCAGTATGTATCAGTCTTGTGGACCCTACTGAATGATTGAAATACATGGCATCACATGTCAGACTTTTTTCAAAGCTCATAAATGATCAATATATCTTTGAGAGGGAATCTGATTTCTGATACATTTATGTTAATAAGAATGGAAACATAGGCCGCTGGAAATTGAGAGATAAATCAATAGAGAGGTTGGACCTTCAAGAAGTTCAGTGTACAATAAAATAGACAGCAAAATATGCTTGCTGCTTGTCTGCAGTGCTTGGAGTGACTACAGCTGACCAACAAGGTAAATCAAATCTGCTGCCAATACATTCTTCTGCTGTCCAGATAAAACAGCGGACTAAGCCGGTGAACTTTCACCCTTCACCCGAGCTCTCTAAGCCAAAGTACAGATTAAAAAAAATCAATAACCCCAATCGATGGGAAAATATTTTTAGTCTCTAACTGAACGATATGTTTTGACAAGGCCAAAGAGGCGCACAAAAGAATGGGAAAAGATAAAAGACAGAAAATTAGGATTTTGTTTTATTGGTTGAGGTAGGATCACTATTCATTCCCCCTTCCTACAAATCCCATTGACACTGGCTAAAATTATCTCACAGGAAGGAAATAAAATGAAAGGTTATGAATTCATTAAATTGTCTGATTTACTGTGTATCCTTGTAACATGTTATCTTTGCTGGGTTTTGTTGCCATTATCAGATGCTTAACATTGAGAAGACACTTTGCAGCATGTTAACATGGAAATGAGCACTATACGCATTTTGCAAGGGAAAAAAACCCAACAAATATTAACAACTTGTGCCTTTCCCTCATGCTGATTTCCAGCTCTGACTTCAGTGTACCTAAGATAAACCACAGAATGCCAGAAACCCCAAAGCAAAGCGCGAAGCCTGTGGTACACCACTTGCAGAGCACTGAGGAGTTACGACTCACCAACATAGGCATGAGGGTCTTAAGGAGTGACAGAGGAGAGTTGTTGCTCAACAGCTCAGCAGCTGTAAATGCTGTGTTGTGCAGGGCACTAAATGCCACCTCAGAGTCCCGCCTGGGCAGCAGGGCAGTGCTGTGCCACAGGCTGGCACAGAGTGGGGAACTGGGACTTTTCTCCTTGTTCCTCCTGCCTGCTCCCCTCCCACAGAGCTCAGGATGCAGCCCCTCGCTGCCTCACCACAGTCCTGCTGCTGGCAATGGTGGGGGTCAGGGGGAACCAGGCTTTGTGGGGCACTGCCAGGTGGCTGGTGTAGTTCTGCGCATGATGCGTGAGGAGAATTTCCAGTTACTTGCAGTTACTAAGGTTTATGCAGCACTCGGACTTTTTTTCCCAAAAGGATGTTAGCAAGCTCCTTTACTCATTAACGTGTTATCTGAGTGGTCTCTGTTGTTCTGTTTACAAAACGTGTGAGGGGTGATTAGAGGCAAGCGAAAGATGATGTTGAAGGGTGTACCCCTCTTCAGAGAACAGCATCAGAGCTTTATACGGATGCTGATTTTTGTGTTGTTCTGTCGGTTAGAGTGACTATTGTTGCCTCTGGCAGACCCCGCAGTTTGCTGTCAACCCCAGGTCACTGGGAACCTCCAGGCTGCAAGAGCACAATGGCAAATGGCAGACAGGCGTGTGAGTGGAAATAAGGGGACAACAACCAAATCCGCTGTGCAGAAATGGGAGCAGGGCTGGGTCTGATCAGCACTGACACAGGCACACTCTTTGACACTGGTTTTTCTGGAGCAGTTTCTCATCTCAGAGAAGATGATGGCCATAGGGCATTTTGCGAGGCGCCAGTGTGGGGCAGGCTCAGGAATACATAGAAATAATAATATTCTAAATACATAGGAATGGAATTCTTGCCTTCTCATTCCCTTGTGCTCATCCATCAGTAACTATGTTTTGCTTTGAATTTACTTCAGGGAAGAACTTTTTTGTTTCATAGTTCCACAGGAATGAGCATTTGTCTAGGCACCTTATTCCTAGTGATTGCCGCCTTTTAATCCAGAATATAATTGCAAGAAAATCAAAAGCCAGCATTTTGAAATACTTCTCCTTAACTTATGTGGTAATTATTTTCACATTCAGCAGGTGTTTCATCTTGGTTATCTCTCACTGACATTTCAGAATGAACAGTCCTGGAGCTTTCATGGAGTAGTGTTTGCAGTACAAGCTCCCATGATTGAAATGCTGTAGGTAGCTCTTATCATCCTTGAAAGCTTTCAACATATGCAGTGAAGTATGATGACTGTTAGAATTAATTAGAGAAAACAGATGTCAAGCATTTGGCAAGAGTTATTTAAAGAAAATCCATCGCGTACAGGTAGTTGATGGTAGGGTTTGAAATGTTACTACCAGCTGAGAAGTGGCTAAACATTTTTCTGCTTCATAGAAAGCATACCTAAAATACTTCGAAAAGAGCACTTTGGTCACCCATAAAAGTTAAATCAGAATAATACAATGGTGGCCATATTTTTCTTCTTATTAATGTTTCTGTGAGACCCTTAAAGATGATGGGCTTGCCTGGATTGTGAGCAGGAGAAGAATTTGACCCCTGGGACGGCTCCTGATACATTCATGGACAAGGTGAGACCTGAGATACGGAGCCCATTTCTCCAGCAGAGGCATTGGGAAATAAATCTTTCAGAAATGACAGGAAGAATTAGGAGGGTGACTTGGCCCTGGCTCACACACCAGCTCCAACAAGGAAGTATCTTGCTTCTGTTCCCATGCAGATTACAGCTGTGTTTCCATCAGCAGCCTCCACCGGCTCTCTGACAGAACGAGTCTGAATGCTCTTCTTTCTGCTGCAGCCAATACACCCCGTGGCCTGTTCAATCCTTTCTGCTTAAATGACTTATGTCCTGGCCTTCATAATTCTGTCAAAGAAAATATACAGCCTTCATCTTTGTTATCTTTCATTGTGCCTAAAGAGGTCAGAAGTTCAGAGCAGTTCGTATAGATAGCCTGGCTGAATGTAAATATGGCCATCAGTTTTGGTGTAAAAAGCCTGCGAGACAAAATTGACAATCTTCTTCCCACAAGTTTTGTGTGTGCAAGCATGAAACTCACCTTCCACTGGCATTTGTACTGTCGTGCAGCATTAATGGAAAGCACAAATACATGAGAATGCAGCTGAAGCCCAGTCACAGAAACAGCGGATGAATGTTTGCAGGAAATTCAGTGCTCCTCTCATCCATCACTATTCACATTCCTTTCCTTGCCTGCAGGTAGAGGCACAGAGACTTATTGGATGGGATTCATCTTACCTAACTTTAGACATATATAGTGTGGATATCTCTATCTCAGCTTGATGTCTAGACTCTTGTGAATGTCAATAGAGAGAAGCAGGCAGTTCTAAGCCCAATTCATCTGACCTGTTTCAGACACCTTCTTGAGGAAAAGATGAAGCTTTCCCTAAAACTGCCCATTTCTCTCTAGTGTCTTAAGGACAATTCAGGCCATTCAGTCAGGTACAGATCCATTCATTGCACTATTTACATGTGGTGAATCCCACCCCTCTAGCACATTTGATAATATTTTTTCCCCAGCTGGATCAGCTTAATAAGACCTTTTCGGCCCCAAATTACCCTGTATTCTTCTGGGCTTTTCACCTTCCCAAAAAGTTAAATGAGTTCTATTAAAAGGTTATTTCTTTGGTCTAAACCCGTTCTCCTGACACAGACAGAGGCAATTTTTCAGGTCAAGGTTTCCAAACCAACCTGCCTGGCAACCCTGGGACATGGGAGCGCTGCCTCTGCTCATTCCTGGAAGCTCCATGTCTCCCTTTCTCTCATGTTTTCCATCCTCTCACCTGCTGCCCTTCCAAGCCAGCCCCAGCTCACCTCTCTGCCTGTCCCTCTTCTGCTGAGGGTTGTGGTGCTTCAGCCCACGCACTTCTGCTCAGGCTTTCGATAATGGCTTTTGCTGTTCCTGCTATTGCTGTATGAGAGCCATTTAATTGCATCTTCTATTCAGCCTGGATAAAGGGTGAGTAGGACATCTATTTGCTTTGACCAGGCTTGTGATTGATGCAACTGTTAATACTTTCCAGCGTAACACAATCTTCCCTCACCTCCCAAGGATGCTCTGTTGGTAACGTGTCCCTGTGTAACTTTTTCAAGGACAGACAGAAAGTGATATAAAAGGCAGGAGATGGCAGTGGAAATGCTGGTGAGCCTCTGCCCCGTTGCTGCAGGGTTACCTCCTTCCAGCAGTTGTCCCACCCTTTCCTTTGCTGCTGCCCTCGGTGTCAGCAGAAAAGGTGCTGCCTCCTTGCTCAGCAATCATTTCTAAAGGGCCACTGGCAAGTTCCCTGTGCAGATCTGCCTGCGGTGTCCTGGGGTCATCTTGCCCCCTGGGAGAAAGCCAGGAGAGACACTTACTGCCATTAGGTGTATCCTGAGCTTTCATTTTTTCAGCTAAAGCTGAGCAAAGTTATCTTCTCAATAGGGCAATCACCCATCCCTTCTCTTGATGCAGTGAAGTTGTCAGGGATATCAGGTCCCTCTGCCATACCAACAAAATGCAATCCTGATTGTCACTCCAATCAGGCACAAGGCCCAAAGTGGGCAGGGGGAACAGCCCCTTCTCAGACCTACAGATGTGCCACGTGTCTTTGAAGACAACAATTACACCTAAAGAACAAACTGCATAGCACAACATCAAAACTACTACACACAGAGCTCCTCAGTAAAACAAGTCCAATTTGTATGACATTCATGGTGCCACACAACAGAACTTAATTCATCCTTTGGGTTACTGCAAGTCCCAGAAAAGAAAGCCAGCAGCATGTAAGGAGTCAGGAAGGGAAGGGGTGGAGAGAGAAAAAGAGTGTGACTGTAGCCATCAGGAGAATAACCACAGAGCTGTCAGAGAGGCTCCTGGGGTCAAACCACTTCACTCCCTGTTGTGCACAAATCCACCTCTAGGCCCCCCAACAGAGCAAACTCTGTTTCTCTTTTTAGCAACCTCAGCAGAACTGGCTGCATTCAGAGATTTTCAGCTGAAGACCGCTGCAGTTGCAGCAGTTCACACAAGCTGCAGGTTGGTTCCCCTAATGCCACACACAGGTAAGTGCAGCTCGTAAAGAGCAGTCATGCCACAACGACCTGCAGATGCAGGGGTTCTGCAATAAGGCAGGCTGAGCAGGGCAATGATAACACGGGTAGGAGATACTCTATCAGAGTGCTCCTGAGGCAAGACACGGCCAGAGCACTGCAGACAGTGGTTGTAAGGTGGCCAAGACACCTTGTTCAAAACATCAGGGGAGGGAATAAACTCCCAGAACTTACACACAGGAACTCAGTGGCCTTACCTTCAGCATGGAAAAATTCTCCTTACCTCCGCGCAGTCAACAAGCACTCCTAACAGTAGGAACGTATCTCAGATACCCCGAAGTGTCAATAGGCATTCAAGAATCAGCAGCAGGTGCTCAGTAGGATTGGATGGTTATGTACCAGCACAGCCAGTGCTGTGTAGGACAGGGCAGAAAAAAGGATGTGTGTTCCTTAATGCACGTGCTTATTCTCTTGTTAGTGTTTGATTTCCAACAAACCTCAGTGTTGGTGACAGTGTACGACTGGCATTGCTTTGAGGTGCACTGCCCTGTAGTTTTTTCTCTGGGCACTGTGCTTTTTCCCCACAAACGTGCTGGAGTGTGTGTCAGCTTTTGCTATAGGGCTGTTGCTGCTCTAACAGGAAATCAAGAGACCAGGATCAGGCCATGGAGACTGGTCTGTGACTTATCAGAGGCAGGAGGAATATCTGTCCTCACCTGCCTCCTTCATGGTCCTCAGTACCTCTGTCTTCTGCCACTTTCTTCCCACTACCTATTGCCAGAGCTCACAGGTCTGTGCTTTATTATCTGCAGCAGATCATGCTAGTCTCTTGGATCCCTCCTGAGCATTACTATCCACAATGAGATGAGATTGGGAAACACTGAAAAATTTCTTAGTACAAAATATTTATTTTTAGTAGGAATAAGCTTAAGAAATAGACTAAAGATTTTCAAAGCTTTTTAAAAATTATTAAAAGAACTATAGATCTAAGTGGAGTCCTTGCAGGAAAATAGAAACTACAATAGCAGTGGGAGACCCAAGGGAAATGAAGTTTTGAAACTTAGAGAATAATTGTAGAACTATCAATCCTGGGATATAAAAAGATAATTTAGATACTGCAGAGCCTCACAGTGGCTTTCTGCTATTTCTGTCGTAATTTTCTGCCATGTTATTTTCTGTCAAGCCTTACGATATTTCTATAACAACTAACCCATTTGCTTCCCCAAAACTTATCTTTGAAAATTATACACAAGGTCAGAGTTACACAACTGAACTCCATTTATTATCAGAAACAAGAAAATCTGTCTGGGCCACATCACCAATTGTAGCTGTCCACCTAATAGGATGAAATAGGTTGCAGGGAGTGTAACTGAGTTGTAAAGAGAGACACTGCAGGTGACTGAACAAGAGTGATGGGAGAACGATCAGCAAAACTAAAAGGAAGAGAAGATATATCATTGGCAACAAAACCAAATCAAGCTAATGCCTTCTCAAAGCAAGTTGGGTAAAATAGAGTGACTCATTAAATGAGCCGAAGTCATTTGACTAAAGATCTCTGCAGCAGATCACTTTATTCAGAACAGGATCTCACTGTCATACTTTGCAACTGGAGTTTATCCCAATACACAAGTATTTTCAAAGTGACAAAGGTAACCTTCTGCCTATCCAGTAAATATTTTCTTTCCTAAAATGTGCTGGTACTGCAGTTTCAAACTTCTATTTTTAGTGCTTTCCTACAATTTTTGTGCTGCATCTTCCAGCCTGGGGTAAAGAAGCATTGCCAAAGCAAATTGTAACATTTGCAAGGGCTTGTCACAAACTAGAGCTCAGCTCTGAACCCTGAATTGTCAGACAGTCCCAATGAAGCGGACACGAATCATGGTGTTGAAATACCTGGATTTTCTGCAGGACACAAATGCTGCCTTTTGCTGAACTCTGATACACTTCCCACGGGGTGCATTGGCTTGTACTGATGGCTGGATCTCACACACAGAAAACCTAAAAAAGGTTGGTGCCTTGCGAAAGCACCAATGGTGAAAACATGGTGAAGGACATGCTTCAGGGCTCATTTAAGTGATGTGATGCCCTATGAATCTCATCTCTGTCTTCAGAAGGGGTGTAATCGATAAATCATGTGCCAATTGTGTTTATTCAGTTTGTCAACTTGCACTCCGCTCTGGAGTGCCTGGGCCAGTGCAGAGGGCTGGTGGTGTCTGTGCTGCACCTCTCGTGTTTGTGATGCTCAGCTGGGCTTTGCTGCAGGCAGCTCAGAGAACCACAGCTCCATCACTTCCTTCCAGAGGAAGAGGGCAGCTGGAAGGAAAGAGACAGTGGGAAATCCCACACATGCGAGGCAGGAGTCTGTGAAACACTGAAGCAGAGTGCAGTGTGCTGCTTGACAGGGACAAACAAGTCATGCCCTAGTGCCCAAGGAAAAAGGACCGGCTGTTGGGCTGGGGTCTCCTGGAGCTGTTGGCTAAGTCTGTTCAGTGGTCTGAAACTCTGAACCTGTTACTGACAGTGCAGTGCTGGTACTTTTGTTTGGCACATGGCAAGTATGCAGTGAGAGCAGGAGATCCAGGCATCTTAGAACCTATCCAGAAATAAGAACTGTGCTGCTGGGAGATTTCCTCACCTTTTACTGAAGTACGTTATTAAAGACCTGATACAAGGTACACTGAAGTCCAGGGCAGACATCATGCTGCATTAAGTGTGCTTCGGGTGGAGTTTTAACATCCTGCTCACTATTTCACATTCCCTTTCTGCGTTAAACAAACACCAACATCAGCCTATATTGCCTGGAAAAGCCTGCGGCCCCTGCTGCCCACCCAAGCTCCCACTTCAGGAGGAGCTCCCTGCCTGCTGCAGGTGCAGCCCATTTCTCCAAGCCCTTTGAAAGATTCACCCCATCTCCATGCACAGTTTGAAACAGCAGCAGACCAACCAGTAAACCAGCAAGGCTTAAAAATAGCTTTCTGTAAATTCAAGAGGTCAGCGAGACTTTTTTTTTGTTTAAAAAGAGAGAAATCAAGTCAAATAAGCCTGAGAGACTTACCTTACATTTAGACCTGGACTATGGTTTGTGCTGTTTTTCCTCTCCATTCTCCTGCACACATATGGTGGCGATGGGAGGGAGAAGGGGAGGGGGGTGGGGAAATAAGAGCTGTAAGAAGTGTAATTGATGGCAAAAGCAGACCAAATGTGTGCACCAGATCCAGACACTCTCCAAAATGTAATCCTTGTTTGTCTATGTGATGGGAATAATAGCCTTCCTCACAGGGGTACTGGGAAGATCAATAAATAGTTAATGCTGGTCTAAGGAAATGCACGATGCTTGCAGTGTAAATCAGAAGTAACCCATTGAAATGCATGTAGTTACATATGGATAGACCCAATGTAAAAATGGGCAGATGCAGTTTCTTAAAAGAACAGTTCTAGCTATCCTGTAAGCATTTTCTCCTGTGTGCGGGGCAGAGAGTCGACTTGAGACAAGATTCTGTGCTGCTGTAAATCTGCATCATTTCATTGACACCACTGGGAATATATCAGTTTAAACAAGAGCAGGCTCCAGCCACTGATGCCTGCTGGCCACGTAGCCTGGCACACCATGCCTGTAGCTTTCCCTTTTCACACTTGCCTAATTCAGCCTTGAAAAATCTCCACTTCAGAGTCCCCACTAGCTCATGAGTGCTGTATTTCCAACACATCAGAATAGGCAACACAAATGTGGGGGTTAGTTTTTAAATGTACACATATTTTTTAACGCCCATGCCCACCCTTACTAAGTATTGCATAGTTATCCTGGAGAGAAATACCATCTCCCTCCCCACAAAGCCAGCTTCTCCAAAGGAAAGCACATGCAGCTTCAGTGCAGACACCTCTCACCATCTCTCAGAAGTACGTCCGTGATGCTTTATACCAGCTCATAATATTAGAGGATAATATAGCAATTTCTGTGATGCAATAAATTCTAGTCAAGAAAACAAATGCTAATGGATAGTAACTAAACTGGAGCAACTGTGAAGGGTGTGTTCTGTGGAGACAAGGTGTGGAGGAAGCTTTTCACTTGAGGCCTCAGCAGTGCTGAGTTCACCCATACTCTGGGTACCCAGAGAGGCGGGTTAGGGCCCACAAAAGGAATTTTTCCCACAAAGCAGGCCAGTCTCTAAGGAGATAAAGGAGTAAAAATTCCTGTGAATCCAAGCTAATAAGGACTGTTGTAAAAGGAGGATAAGGAGAATATAAACAAATTGGAGTTTCTCGGCCCAAGTAGAGCCGGTGAGAGTTCAGCCCCTGTGCCTGGGTCAGCCCCCGCAAGCCCCCACAGCCTGGAAACATGATTAACCCCCACAGATCTTCTGAGGGCAGAGAGGAGTGGTTTCCAATGGGCTTCTCCTCCTCCCCTTTTGTCTGAGTGGGAATTTGCCCGTATGTATTCCCTCAGGGAGTGGCAAAGGGGAGGTTTGCACACGTGAGTGCGGAGATACGGGTTTAAGATGTTGTGATCTCCTGAAAGGAGAGCAAGGCTGTGTGTTTTGCTTGCCAGCCCTGTAGGCTGCTGTTTGATTTTGTCTCTCCTGCTCAGGTGTATGCACTCTGAGGGGAGGATGAGAAGCAGGTATCAATTAACTTAAAGGTGTTTTCCACAGAAGCTGCCTTCAGTCAAACCTCTTGTCAGACTTTTGCATGAGAAAGTGAGATTGTATTTATGGACATCAGTCCTGTACCTGCTAATGTCCTTTTTTTCCCCGCCATGGCGTTGTGTTTTTTCTCTAACTGAGTGTCACTGCTGCTCTGGCAGCCTCAGGTGAGACAAGGATGAGGAGGATGAAGAAGAGTGAGAAGGTGAACCCAAACTCACCTAAAGTATGGGCCAAGAGGCTCAGTCAGGGCATCACTGCCCAGTGGTGCTGGCCCTGGAGCCAGGGTGAGGCAGCACACGGGACTTGGCTCCCCAGCTGAGGAAAAGCGAGGCCACCAGAAGCAAAAGTTTGCCACCATCACAGCTGAAACAGAACTTCAAGGCACCACCTCAAACACTGGGGAGAAAGAGCAGCCCCTGGCTCACTCGGTGCTTGCCTCTCTGTGGACAAGGATCAGCCAGATTGCTCTTTGTGACGTTGGCATCTGCCCGCTGGGAGCTGTCTTGCGGCGGTGCTAATTCCATGTAGGGCTCTGATCCACCATCAGCCAGGAGTAACTTTCAATCAGTGGTGACCTGGGCTGCATGTGGACTGGCAAGTAGGAGGTGGAAAGCACACTACGCCCCTTCCCTGATTCAAGTCTTTGGAGCCATCCTGTCCCCCATGGGCTTTGAAGTTCATAAAACATGTGTCTATTAAAGCACACAGAGGTTTGCACTCGGGCAGATGCACGCGCGGTTGGGGAGTGTGCCCTTTCCTTGATTGACTCAGAAAAGAAGAAATTTCTCTGACCCGGTAGAAATCAAGGATTTGCAATTACAAGTGGTGTTTACATGCACATCAAACACCTCTTAATGACAGGGAGAAGATCTGAAGGGAAGCAGCAGAGGTTTTTAGCTGCGATGAACCGGTCGAATAGGCAGGGATCTGCCAGCTTTCCTGCAGGAAAAGGAGACAGGAGGCAGAAAGTGGGAGCGGAGGCGTGCATGCCGGGTAGGGAGAGGAAGAAAAGCCTGGCACATTCGCCAGTAGCAAATTGGGCTCCCGCATGGTCTAATTCCTGCTTCACCACAGACTGCTAACACAGCTTGGATAAAAAGGGAAAAAGGGAGAAAAAAATCTATTCAGGAGGCTGCAAGAGCACATAGAGTCTGTTCTGAGCTCCTTCCACAGGCAGACAGAAATCAATAAATCAATAGGAAATGTTCGCTGGCTGTAAAATGGGTAGAGAAGCCAGTGTCAAGCTGCTCTAAGATGGATGGACAGTAGGTTTGCAGTTTGCAGAAGGGCTAGAGGTGACTATCACCTTGAGATGGGATCAGCGGCCAGCAGTCCAGCAAGGCTTTGAACCCTGAGTTTATGATTGAGGGCTGGGGCACAGATTGAAATACTCCTGAGTCCCCTGCACAGCCCTCCCTGGGCTTGGCCGGCTTTCCTCCTCAGCAGCACCGGGGCGCTGGCAGCCGGGGCCCAGCAGCTGCTGGCCCTGGCCCTGCTGTGCCACTTCATTGAAGTCGAGGCTACAGAAGACTGAATAAAAATTGACTAGATGCCTGGTGGTAGTGAGGATTGATTGAAGACGGGCAGGGGTTTTCTACCCCACAGTTGGATTTTTTCCCTTTCTATGAAGGATTTGACATAATGTGGGCAGAGATACTTATTCAGAGCATCGCACCTTCATTCTCTCCTTAATGAGACAAGCACAGGGACACGAAGCAGTGCCAAAGATGCCTAGGGAAAGCTGGCATGGGCGGCATCCTTCTTTTCTTTTAAAGGCAAAGTATTTGCTGGGGTGGAACAGATGGACTTGCAGAAGCCTCGCTGTGTGTCTCTGTGTGCCCGTTCAGGTTCAGAGGATGGCTACTCTTCAATTGGTACCTTTCAAATGCAGAGAAGATCTTCACTGTGCTATGGCTCCTGCAGAGCCAGACGAGCAATCTAGCTTCAGGCTTCCTCCCTTCCACAGCGTCCCCTCCAGGACTTACATTTCTTTCAGTCTCTGAACTGCTGCTTACTCCATTCTTTGATAGATGCACCTTTTTAACCTCTTGTAACCGAGATTCTGTCTCTCATAGCCCTCAGAAGCAACAGATTTGGGGCCAGCTTCTTGCTGTCACCAAATAAGGCTCTGTAACACCATCAGTGCTACCCATGTGTCACCATCACCATTGCTTGCACACTGCTCTGCTCCAAGGTGGGCCTGGGCCACACTGGCCACAGCCTGAGGCAAAGCTGCACGGGGCGGCATTGCTGCTCAGAGTTAGTCAGTGCTGTCCAAGATTGCTTCCTTTCGTTTACCAGCGGGTTTTCCAGGACAGCATTCAGCTTTATGCAGCACACACAGATGAAGACTAAAGACTCATAGTCTCTTTACTTGCATTTGGTAGCTTAAGTTCACGCACTGCAGTGTTGACAACTAAATATGTATGTTGGAGTTGTATACTTTGGTGTTCACAGTCTGACTTCAGGGAACTGCACCCAAGAAATTTAAATCTATTTTATAAGGTTTTTCTTTTGTTCATTCAGGTAGGCCAACAGTCAGCTCTCTTACAAGCACAATTTAGGCAAGAAAATAACAGGAGGCTGTACACAGACTATAATTGAATGAAAATTTCTAATCTGGTGAAGTAAGACCTGGTATATTCTCTAAATGCTCCCCTGAAGTCACATTTTTTGTAATACCAGTCAAGTAATCTAGAATTCAGTTTCCTGGACTGTTTTCTGAATCTTTATTTCATTCAGACCTACTAAGGCCTACAGTGAAACTCCTGGCAAGCATGACCAGGTCTCTGCAAGCCTGAAACTGGGCACTCAGAGTGTAAGAAAGAGTCTAGGGAGTGGTTTTGGGTAGTCAGAGTGATTTTTAGGATAGTCAGAGAGATGCTGTTTGGGGAGATAGGCAGGGCCCAAAATGGGCTTGTTTCACACAGTGGAAACTGACTGCGAATAGATTTTGTCTTCTTGTCTACACAATGAAATACAAGAAGTTCTGGCAGATAACTATTATGATTTTGGACTTAACTATCTGTCATCTTAGGCTGCACTGACCAGTAAAGTTCTCATCACAGAGCCTTGCCTTCAAGGAGAGACTTGGAAGTATCCCAACACCAGGCAAAAGAAAGGGAAAAGACTGTGAAAAGCCGGGTGCTCTGGCACTACCCCCATTACAGGTTACATTTACAGGCAGATGAGCTGGCTCCACAGATGCTCTGATTTATTCCAGGAGTGTCTATGGGAAGCTGCATGGATGCCTCACCCAGCAGAGCTTGGCATTTGGGGTCCAAAAGCCAGACCTTGATGCACTAACTATGCTTATTAGAGAACCATCAGAGTAAACCCCTGTCATCTTGTTAGCATAAAAGAGCTAAAATAAAAGACAATAAAGTGTCTACAGTGGTGAAAGGGAAGAAGGTTTACTCTCCTTTAATTTCCTGTTAGTTTTCAGATTTAGGCTACGTGATTCACTGTGCAATATCCACTTGCTGTAGAAAATTAGAAAATATTTTAAATCAAGGGGGAAAACCTGCTGAATCTCTGTTGCATGGCCCAGTGCTGCTGTTGCAGCAGAGTGGGTTGTCCAGGTGAACCTCTGAAGAAATCATTTGCAATATTAGGACCATAACTGAATCCCACTGAAGTTGACAGGAACTTTACCCATGAATGGACTTTGACTCGGTATCTTCAGAATAAAATTCCAGGTTTGTTTTTTTTTTACTATTCGTGTATTAGTGTCCAGAACAGATACATTTTATTGCGAATATATCTTATACTTCTGGGCTAGGTACACCAGCGATGAGAAAAGCCAGAATTTTCCACGTGAGCACCCTCCCTTTAGTACCGCCAGCACAATCCACACAGACACTTCAGTACTGATCCCTTTCATCTGGAGCAACAGCAGATGCATCAGCAATTAGTGATACCTTAGCCAGGCACTGAACTTCAGAGTCCTTCACTTTACATGAGCTCATTCTGTACTCTGCCAGCTGAACACTTGGAGAAACATATATTACATTGAGAAACAGGTAAGATTTCGTTCAAAAAACTTGTATTTGATGAAGTGGACCATGACAGATTTTGTGCCTGTTGGTCAGCCCTGGTATCAGTTTAGGGCTCTTTTCAAATATCTGCATTCCTACCCAGACTTTCTGGAAAAAAATTCAGCTGCAGCCAGTTGTGAGAATCAATACACAGAAATTTGGACCTCTGCAATTAAATGTATTAACAAAGATATAAATCACAGGGGGAAAAGGCTGTTCTAGGGAAAATGGCAGGCACCTGAAAGTTCAGGTGCAGCTGTTAGGAGACACACACACCTTCACAGGCAGAATAAAATAACCAGAGGTTTAAACAGGGTCTTTCAGGTTGCCTGGGTTTAACCTGGTTCTGATGGGGTGGTAGAAGCTGTTTCTAAGGTAAGGAGACTTTGGTCTCTCTCAAGCACTGCATGACTGTTTTGTAGATTTTTTTAGTTCGTCTGTGGTAGAGTGAAGGACTTCTAATGAAAAATTCATTAAATTAGTTACTTTGTTTCTGTTTTCAAATCACTTGGAAATAGATGTTGACTTTGATTGATTTGTTTGTGGCTTGAAGTGGTGCTATGCTCTCTGTGCAAACATGGTTTATCCTGTAGCAGGCTTTGCTATGTGTCTTCACTGCATCTGCTGTCCTTGTTTTTAATTATGAGTTGTGGATTTGGAGTGCCAACCCTAGAACATGCTTTCTGGGTGACTTACAAGAATTTCAGTTTCATAGGTGCTTTTTGAAACAAAATACTTAATTTACATGAAAAAATATTAAAATTATTCTTATTATTAGTCGTGGAGCCTTGTTTTTCTTTGCTGTACTCACCCAGTTATGAGAGTTCCTCAGATTTAGCAGAAATAATTGTAGATTTAGACACTAATTAGAAAATAAGCCTGTTAAATAGAGTACCACTGGGAGTAAATAGTTGTTTTTTTTTTTCTTTTAGTAAAATGAAAGCTGTGTGGATTATTTCAAATGTCTGTTTACATTCTGAAGCTTCTGTTTTAAAATACTATTAATATAGTGGGTAAAATTCAGTTTCTGTTGAACACTTCCATTCTGTTTTCAAAAACAGCATTCTTTTCAATGCTAGAAATGACTAATAGAACATTTCAATTCCTAGTTTTATTTTGATATATAAATAATTCTTAGGAAAGGAAGTAATTTCCTTGCAAAAGTAATGAAAGAGGTTTTGTGTCACTTAGTACAAAGAGGAAACAATACAGCAGGAGCAAATATTTCACATATTGAGTAACAATGAGTCCACAAACAGAAATCAGGTGTATAATAAGAAAATGTGTGTAATTCCCTCATCTCACTTAATCTTTCTTTCCTTACCTGCTGCAGTTCCACACTGGCTTCATACAAACAACAAATCATCCTATTTCTCTTACCTGGCAGCTCTCCCTTTATTGTTGTTTTTCGTGTTTTTATCTTTCCTGTTATTTCACCCATGTGTGGTGCCTGCAAATCCAGCAAAGGATTTGTTGTGCTAGGATCCCACACAATGTTTCTCCCTGTGTAACACGAGCAAAACCGAGGCGCATCCCTAATTGTGCAGTGGCGGGGGCATCCCCAGCCCTTCCAGATTCAAGCCAGCATTCATTCAGGCTGAGACAACGCTTTCCTTTTGAGATTGCTCAGCTTCATAAAGGGCGTCGATAATTTCCGTCTCCAGCCTCTCCTGTGAGATGGATCGGTTTGGTACCTGAGCCCTGTAAGCAGCAGGCCCAAAGCGCCACGGCAGAGCCCAGGGCTGGCTCTGTGCTCTGCACGGGGCGATTCTCCTTCCCACAGCCCACGCTGGGAGACACGGGGGGCAGTGCCACCACTGTGTCAGAGCCAGCCCGGTGGCTCGCGGGCGTTTGGCCAACGATGGCTCTGGAGTTCGCGCCGCCCTTGCCCAGCGCTGCGCCGTGCGTGTTTGTAGGCAAAAGCAGGAAACTGCCTGAACACTGATGTAATCATAAAAAACGCGATCTTATCGGGGTATGTCTTGCTGATAAGGACCTACTTTTGATGTACAAATGCTTCGGCATTGCTGGTGACACAAAAGCCAGAAATTCAGCAGCCTCCCCACACAATGGGGGTGCCATGCTTGTGGCTAATAACATTTAATGCTTAGACAAGCAGACAGTGCAACGCCTCTCCCCTCCACGTTTCCCTCCAGCTCCCCTCCCCCAGACCCCTCCTGCCACTTGCTGACGCCATTTGCCTGGGACTGGAGGTGTCTGTGAGCTCTGAAAATTGGATCACAGGGATAGCTTTTTGCCGGCCCCGGTCACGCTGACGGCAAGACTCGATCGATCAATACTCTGTGTGACACTTTCAGAATTCATTGGAAATGATGTCCTTTTCAAATGACACCCACATTTTATCGAGGGCAGCTCCAACAGCAAAGCACCAAGTGTGTTTTTGCAAGATACGTTTTGTTAGTAGTAAACTTTGCTTTATTTGTAAGGTTCTCTGTATTTGGGATTTCTTCATCCCTCCCTTCAACCTCCCTTTTGAAGAGGGCAGAGATTTAATCTTTAAAGGTAGCTTTGTAGCCTGACATTTAGAGTGTGAGCTGTTCCTAAGCCTGATGTTTATTATGACATATGGCCTCTTCATGTAAAAAACAGTAAGCTTTGGGGGAGAATTTAAAAAGTAGCCTGAAGCTCATAGCACACAGCTAAAAACTGCTTCACAATTTTATCCAAAACATTATGACCTCTGGGTAAAACTATTGCTCCTCTATGGATTCCCATGAAACTACTTGGCACAGCTATCTTGGAGCCAGTTCCTGTGGGTGGGACTACACAGGTCATTCAAAGCAGCCCTTCGGAGCCATTAATTGCTCATGTTGACAGCAAAGAAGAATGCTGCTTGCAGCTTGAGGCTTCAGGGATGAGACACAGAGAGAAGGAGAAATGGGGGAATTGTTGGGAATCTCTTTTGAAGGACTGTCAAAAATAAGTAACCTTTCCATTGAATGTCAATATTGAAAAAAAAAATCTTTAGTCCTTATATTTTGTGACTCCAAAGTAAATAGCTCTGGTTGCTCAAGAGGTTCAAAAGCTGTGTACCAGGCAGCCCTTGGGGACTGCATAGCAGGGACTTGGAGGATCCAGCCTGGGGTTTAATTTTGCCCTTATCAAATCTAAAGCTAGATGTATCATTTGGACTTAGACTTAAGCCGACCCAAAATGAACAAAAGGTTTAGCCTCGATCAACTGTGTGAGAAAAAAGGAAAAAGCAATTTCCCAAAATAAATCCTGTGTAATTTGGGATTTACGACATTCATCAAGGTGCACAGTGTCTTTGAAGGGGTGAGTCTGTGACCAGATTAGCAGGTGGGTAGTCCTAAAAAAGAAGTAGAAAAATTAAGAAACCATCATTTTTTGACTGGAAACATCTGCAGAGTATGAGTGGGGAAGCTCATGGCAGAAAAGCAGTTAAGGTGGGAAGAGTCTTTCCAAATATATATTTGTGTTTTCACTCTGTGTGCACATCAGGCAGGAGAAGTCTCTTCCCCACCTCACTGGTGTGACACTCTAATGTGTGGGTTTCATCCAACTGGGGTAAAATCTTTCCTGGGCTGTAACTAGGGCACCACTGCCAGTCCTGCACTGACTCCCTGATACAGTGAATTTTATGAAAGTGAAAATAAACGTTGCAAGGTCCAAAAGTTTGTGATAGGGGGAAAGAGAATATCAGAGGTGGACTATGGACTTATTAATCTATTCAGTTGCCAGGAAACATCAAAACTGTCATAAATTATTAGCTATCAGTTTATAGGGAAGTTTTCAGTTGCTAATCCTGCCCTCGTAATAGCACCTAATAGTTTCATTTACTTTGTAAGGAATGTGACCTGGCAAATTGGGTAACTACTATTCTGATTTATGACATGGGGCTTGAATGGGACAAGCTAGATACAGAGATCAGAGTGCCTACTGCCTGATTTTAGAAGTTAATTCCTATAGGTCTCCATGCAGCAGTAACACAGCTCACAGGGAAATGTACCATCTGAGCTCTGAGTGAGGGACAGCACACTGAGCTAAAATGTTTGGGCTTTTAGTGCAGGGCGTGGAGGCCAATGCTGCTGGTTCTGGTCACTGCCAAGTAAACAGAAGTTTGTCCACGTGTGGATTCACTTGCTCTGGACAAGCATCTTCAGACTAAACACCAGTATCAAACATGGCAGTCGGGGAGTATTATAGTTTATTTTTCAATGCAGTTACAAATTATGCAAGTTTTGTCCACATCCCTTAGTTTAATTTAATCCCTTGATTAACTTTACTTTTAGCTTCAGAAATCTGATTCAGCTCTTGCTGCTAGAGACAGCCATCACTTCTTAACATCAGGATAACATCAGGAATATCGTTCCTAACCCATACACAATGAAGCAACAGGAAGGAATATATTCGTTTAGTCAGATTTTCTAAAACAGATGTAAGAATGCCACATTTTGTTGCCAAACTGGCTAAGAAAATAATGAATTTAGTGCTAGGCTGAAATACACTGGTACACGCCACAAGAGTACTACTGGCGTCTCTGCTTGTGACCACACTGGGAGAAACGGGTTCAAATAAATGCCATGGCTCTGCAACTCCTATTGACTTCAGCTTCTATTAAAATCAAGAACAATTTTACTATTAGCTTAAACAGATTCGAGGGAAGGTTTAGCATAACAAAAGAGGTTCTGCAAATATTTGCTTTATCATGACAGCTACATGGATTTTATATACTTTTAAATATTTAGGCACTTGTGTGTGCTAGAATGCTTAAAATCTCCAAAAGATGCTCTCAGTGAAAAATGCCTTAAATCTCCTGATTGTGTCCCCTGTATAACTGACCAAAATGTTGTCAGCAGATTGAAGCTTTTAGCCTTAAAGTCCAAGGAATCTTTTAGTCTTGCTGAGGTTTAATGAGTTGGGATTCTAAGCTGATTCAGCTCTTAAACAGTCCGATCATTAGTGCTGTATCATCTGTCACCTTTGGGTGATAATTAGAAAAAGAAAGTCAATAACAATAGTACATAACACTACTTTACCAAGATTTAAACAAGTTGTAATATTGTTGAACATCTATTGATGAGTCCAAATGTGCCACAGGCTATTGAGCACAAAGAGTGCTTTGATGTGATGTTTTCCATTATTAATTTGATGTGGTGGAGTTTGTAGAAGTGAGAACATTTGTTTTCATTTTATTACATGTGGGAAGAGATGAGATACTTTACATATTCATTGTATTTTCTTCTATTGTTTATGCCACTAATGCCATTTTAGGACCAAGCACAGAAGGAAAAGAAGGAAAATCTCTCAGTTAATCACATTAGACTCTTTGTTTACCATATTTCTGATTTGTTTTGATTTTGATTTGTATTGATTTATTTGACCTCCAAAATATACATCCTATATGTGTGTTAGCAGCCCCTAGATGACAGGGAAAAATCTAAGCGGAACTGGTTTTTCCCCAGAATAGAACAAGCTCTCAGGAACTCACCACAGTGCTGCAAAGACGGGTCAGGATTCATTATTGCATTACTTTAGCAATCCGGATATTGGGCCTGATGGGTACAAGATACCCCAGTAATGCAGTGGTCAGTTATTGTTACTTATTGACCACTTCCTCATCTGCCTCTTGGTTCTTCCTTTGGGTGATTAAACTCATTTGTAAAGAGCACAATTATGGAAATCTCTGAAGAGTGAGCCTTTTGGAGTCTCTTTTATAGCCTTGTTTTGTCTAATTAATCCCTTAATGAAAATTTTTCCCTTCCTCTAGTCTGTCCTTTTTATGCTTTCTGAAACCACAATATGTTAACACTTCAGTCATGGGTCTGCAAAATGCAGTTTTGCTTAGCTGATGTGTTTCAGTGATTTAAACAGGAAAGTTGTTATGCCAAAAATAGAGCAATGTACATAAAATATCTGAGCATAAGAGGAAAACAATATTGCGGATTGACTAGGTCAATCCTAGTTGTGTTTTAGAGAAACACAACAAGCTGTTTTCACCTCATGTCTGGAGCTATCTGTTTGCAGCACACTTGAAAGAAAGTCTAAATCTCTTGAAACAAACAGGTATATTTTACCTCAGCAGTTAAATGAAGCTATTTTATTTCTCCTCTCTCTTGTTTAGAAATAATAATATCAGTCCTGCTTTGGACTCTGAAAAGCACCACATCGAGCTAAATCACACGAATGTTTTGTGGGAGCGTGGGCTGCTTCTTAGGGGTGAATGGCATTTAACAGCAAATGATAGCAATAACATAAATTCTAAACTCCAAGGGTTCAGGTGTGAAATCCAGTTGTGTTTTGGGCAATAACCACCCCATACTTCATCTGTTTTCCAAGGGTGCTCAGTACAACTGCAGCTAAGCAATGAGACAGGGACACACAATGGCTCAGGTTAACATTAATAGAACATTAAAACCAGGAATTTTTCACATTAGTGTTGGGGCACTACCATTCTCAATATGAGACAGAAGTGCTTTACATGGATCAATTGCTTCCCTAGAAAATGTAAAGGGAAGCCCAAAATACAAATGTAACCCAAGTTCAGCCTGGGTTTTAAATTCTCAAAATATTTGGGATGATTAAGGTAGGAGTTCTCCTTCAGTTTCACCACGTCCTTAGAACAAAACAATGCATTTCATAGGCACTGGAGAGAGGTGAAAGATGGAGTTAAAAGCTACTTGGTTCTTTCTAGTAGTCAAATGCCCAGATTTAGTGAATGAAGATCAATGAAAAGCAGGAACTTGCATCAGTAAACTATAAACCATAGAGTTTCGAGCTTTGGTTATCTACAAATCTCAGTGACACACAGCCTGCTCACATATGCCTCCACACACAGAAGCAGGGCAGCACAATTTCTTCCCAGCACTGAGCTCTAGCAAGTCCCATTTATTATACAGCACGCTGAGACATTTCCCAGGCAAGGTATCCACTGCTAAACGTGGCTGCAAAGTCCACTCCTTAGGCAAGTGGCAGAGAAAGATGATTGGATTCTTCTCCTGATAAGTAAACTCTACATAATCATCAGGGATGATAAACTTTGTCTAAAGTCCAGAATCTGGGTCAGATTATTGGTTACCTCTACAGCAGTTACACCAATAATGAATTTGGACCTCAGACTTGAAAACTTACAATACTCTTTGATGTATATAACTTCATTTTGACATACACATAAAAAATTCAACTAAGCTTGTGAAAATGCACAGGAAACCCCCTTCATACACCTGAAGCATCTCCATTTCCGTGCAAGCCAGACTTAAAATAAATGAAAAAATATTTTTAAATAATATTCCCATAGGAAGTTATAACCTGCAAAGGTGCCCAGCATTAGATTATATAGCATCATATCCCTCCTAATTATTGTAAAATAAATAGTCTTTACTCTTCACAGCTCAAATTTGTATACTCTGTGTCAATCAGACATACCAAACTGATGATCCTTCTATTATTGTGAGCCCTGAACAAATGACTCAGGATTATCTTTTGTACCAGCCAAACACTTTCCGGCAGGAAAGCTTTGCCAAGAGCCAAGCTCAGTCAATTGCAGGGTGAGGAGGAGCTGCCCTGGGCACGAGGTGGAAGTGGGAGGGTGGCAGGGCTGTGTGTGCTGCGCTGAGCTGTGCTGACCTCCTTCCTCCCTGTGGCCGTGCTGATAGAGAACCCAGTTCACCAGCAGCTGCTTTACTGCTCTGCCTTTCACAGCCCTTTCTGCAGCGGCTAAAGCTCAGCCTGAATTTGAACCTGCTGCACCCAAGTGAAACAGGCAAAGTGTTTCTTACTGGGCTGGATATCAGCCAGAACCCTTGGAAACCTGCTGCAGTGTCCGTAATCAGCTCAGCAAGTTAATTCCCTTTGCATCCATCCACCTGACCCCCTTGCTGGGGTAGCACTGGGATGTGGTTCCAGGTAACAGTGTTGGGCAGGGATAAACAGAAATGCTCTCTCAGGGACCTGCTGGTAGTGTCTCCATCTGGGTACTTGGTTTGTGAACATGTTTGTTCACAGGCAAAGAAGCAACATTAAATAGCTTTCCAAATGTGAGAGTTTATCTTATTAAGTAAATGTCTCACACATGTATTTAGCATCCTTAAGGTAAGAGGTGTTTTGTTTGTGAGTTTTTCCCCTTGCCACTTTTCCCCTTTGAGAATCCACCAACGGTGCTTCTTGGAATCTGTTCTGTCTCCCCAGCTCACCACCCAAATATTCCCAAAGGATGCACCGTGCCTTGGGATGCACTGCTGGTAGGCAGGACAGCTTCTGGTGCTGCTCCCCAAGCCTCCGTGGAGGGTTCAATGCCCTGTGGATGCACAGGACCCCTCCACAGCAGCAAGGCTCCAGTGGGGCCCTTGCCTGAATCATTAATTAGGTCATTGATGAGTTAATGCTTGCACAGTGCTCTCTATTTCCAGTATTGTGTAAGAAGTAAGGATTATTACCATTAGGAAATAAAAATTTCTTTATTGATGTTTGTACTCAAGCTATTCAAGTCACCTTCGTGTTTTTCACTTCTGCTCCCTCCCTTCCTTACCCCTCCATGGGGCAGGGTTGATCACATGTGAATTAAGTGTAATTAGGCTGATAATGAAAACTGAAATTCCATCTACATCTTCCTACTCGCATTTTACTTCACTCAGAAAGTGCTCAGGCCATTATTGCCCTCTGGGACCAGCACAAATGTGGGTCACAAACCAACTTTAAAAACTATAGTTTTTCAGCGTTCCATTAGAAATTACTTGGCAGTTCTATTGATGGGCTGAAACGGCCTAAAAGTGACTCTCATCAAGTCTGTCTTTTTGTTCATAACAGCATGCAATAAATAGCAACTCACTACTGGAGTATTTTATGGTTTTGCACTGATCTGTGTACTGTAGGAGGAACTTCTTCCCTTGCCTTGCTCCAGGTATCTTTTCTGCTAGAGATTTTTCTTTTGAAACTCTGTGGTTTTTCAGGTAACATTCAGAAACCATTTCTTTTGTTGTTGTTTTTGTAGTTTTCCTTGTAGTTCATTGATTTGTTCAAACCAAAAACTCAAAGCCAATCTCTGAGGCTGTCAGCCTATTTAGCTGTGGAGGAAAGTCCACCAACTTCTGTAAATAGAGACGATAGCGCGTGGCCCAGCGGGCTGTTGGAACTCGGGGCCTGCCTGGCAAAGTGCTGTGCTCAGCCCCAGCTCCAAATAGCATGGGGGGCTATTCATGGGACCCCAATAGTTCGTGGGACCCCTTCCCTGCAGCCTCCTGTGGCCAAGCAGCCATCTGCAAGTTGTAGTGCAATAGTCCTCACACCTCCTCTTTTATTGCTGCATATTAAAATTGCTATTGCCAGAAACACTTTGTAAGGCAATAAGCACACTGCAAGCTCTGAAGTCTTTTTTTTTTTTTTTGTAAGGTGATTCACTTTAAAAATCTGACCCATTTTTAAAAAGAGGTAACCAACATTTGTACTTTGAAATTTTTTTTTTTAAAGGAAGTATGGTTAGAAATGCCAAAAACAAAGTTTAACCAAGGTGTCGTACAAAGGGTCATTCTCTCACTCTTGGGCAGAGGGGAGGGCTCTGCACAGTGGGTGCTCATCAAAGCAAGAGCTTTTGGTTTATGATTAAAGCTGTCTGTGACACTGAGGAAAGCAGATAGTGGCAGGTACTGGGTTTTATGTTCATTTTCACTGGCTGGCCTTTGCAAGACTTTGGTCATGGAAATGAAACCTTAGCACAGTTTGCCCGCACGCAGCAGCATGATTCTTTTCCCACTTCTACCACTTTAGAGCCTTTCTTCTCGCCATTAGCAAACCCTCAAGCCCCAACAACTGCCAAAACCCTCCAGGCAGATGAAAGGAAGTGGATCCATTTTCTCTAAACTGGCTCCATGGTATTTTATGAAGAGCCTCTTAGCAGATCCAACACTTCAGCTCAAGAATACCTTTTGAAGGCGAGCAGAGCCTGTGTGTGGGACAGGGATTAATGTAATCCCTTCCCCTGCCCCACCTAGAACCTCTCCTGGAAGGAGTTTTATCTGCTCCCATCCTCTGCTGTCAGCCCAACCCCCTTACTCTCCATACAGTCCTCTGCTGTTTCCCAGAGAACTACGTTTTTCTGTTACAAAAGGTCTGCAAGAGTAACATGGAGCTTTATGCTCTTGTTTTAGAAAAACAATGCGTTAGGATATTTCCTCTATAAGGAAAGAGTGGCGTATGACTTAACAGGAACTTTTATATTTTCAAATCTTTACATTAACAACTGTGCTGTCTGTGACTACCAAGTAGTGGTATTGTTTGTTATTCCTCTGTACCAGAGAGTCACAGAGCAGAGAATGAAGACATTTGTGATCAGTTATACATCAGCTGCAGCTATTAAAACACAAGGAAGGCCAAAAGTTAGTTTATAAAGCCATAGATGATGACACTGTCTAATCCCCATCTCCAGACAGGTTCTAGTGATAAGCAAGTGCATGGGCTTTTTGCACATTATAAATAATGTACAGCCCTGGCCTTGGGACATAACTGGTTTTTCTTAGAATATCTTTTTCCTGGCCTGCCTCTTCTTCTGCTTGTGAAGGTAAAGGCAAAGAAGGGGAATTTCTGGAGATCTCAATACAGTTCTCACAGTACAGTTATGTTTCTTCTTTGTAGAAGTAAAATTTTTTTTAAAAAGCCTCGATATGTATTTTCTAATACTCTATATGAAAACTTTGTCAGCAGCTTCATGCTTTTTCTTGGCAGTGTATATATTCTTGGAAAAGCTTTGGTTTATTCCAGTTGCAGTATGTACACTGCCCCTTAGAGTCACTCTGTGCCAAAGGAGGTATGAAAAAAGGTACTTCTGTGAGCACAGACTGCATCATCAGGCAGGAAAACTCTGTTTAAAAAGGGCAAAAGCGAATCTGGGCAGTTGTAAGAGAGGCCACTCAATTCACCTCACACGGAAACAACCAACATGTGCAGAAAGAGACTGAGTATAACCAACCAGAACCAAGTAGAGAAAAGCAAGAAGTCTAGGAAGCCTTCAGCCACCCTGCTGGCTGCATGCTGCCTGGGACTGACTTTGTGCTAGTTCTGTTCTAAGAAAGACTGAAGAAACTCAAATATGCAGTGCAAAAAAAGGCAGGGTTTGTTATGGAGGGAAATTTCAGATGAAATGTGGATGCTTTGGTGTCACTCTAGTGACTGATACCTCTGACACCCATCAGTATAGGCAGGGCCAAGGCTGGTGTGCCATCTTCCAAATTTCCTTCCAAAACAAGAGCTCAGGAAGACCCTGGCTGAGATAATCATTTCATTCACCTGTTTGCTGTTGCTTTCCACTTGCACATAAAGCATGAGGACTAGATCCCTGCCCTGTCTTCTGTGCCCTATCACTGTCTTCAGGACTTCTCAGCACGGTTCTCACATTTGAGCTCAGCTAACAGGGCAGTATGAAAGACAGCACCATTTCTCCATGTCCTCATCTTTTCACTGCTGGTTTGGTCATTTTTGAGTGGAAAGGGTGTTTATCCCACACAATTTTAATGCAGCAGGCTGAATACAAATTATTTGCCTTCATTATGTCTATGTGGGGAGAAAAGGAATCTATAGTGTCAGAAAAGGCTATACATTCATTTGTCATGGAGGAAAAAAATCATGTTTCTGACCCTTTAGGACACAGCACCCAATGACTTCGGGCTGGTCTTAATATACTCTTCAGGTATCTCAACTTACGCAAGAAACTTATCAAAAAAATTCAGGAGGCCACATCAAGATGGTCCCATGCTAAGAATGTCATATATCGAGACAACTTCATATTTAATGTAGACCAACACAGACATGTTTCCAGCCTTATCAGAAATTTTTTGCCTTCAAGGGATCAGTTGAAATGGAAGTTATCAATATTTCTACTACAAGATAAAATAGGTGGGGTTTTTCCTTTGCATCTCATAAAGAAGTTAAAATCTGTGCAGATCCAGTTTCAGTAATCTTTGAAATCACATCTGCGACAGTTGAGGAGTAAAGTTCAATGAAAATTCACACAGCAAATTAAAAGCATGTGTTACAGGCTTAAGAGAAAGTGGGTGTGTACCTATGTCCACAGCAAAGTGGAGATGTGCTGAGGTATCTGGAGGTTCTTTCTCACCTGCCAGTGGCTGGTAAATCAAAGCTCCACTGAGGTCAGAGGCAAAAAGGCACTGCAGTGCCACTGGAAGCTGAACCTGGGGCCACTGAAAGCCAAATGTGATCCATTACCTGACTTGGATATCAGAAAGTCCAGACTCAGAAAAACTCTCTAGTTTCTCTTACTTTCCTGAGGTGAACTTTCTGGATGAATTTTGGTTTTAAGATATATCAAAAAGTGGTGCTTTACAGAACAAGCACAAGGAGCTTTTTAAGCTTGGGCCTTTTCAGCTTTCTTAGAAGGAAATTTATACTCCTTTCCTGGGTAGGAGTAACCTCAAACGAGCAACAGTCATTCCTGTGATGTTTCACTTGTGTTGCACGCTGTTGAGGCGTGGGGCTGCCCGGGGATGCAGGTCCCCAGCCCCGAGGAGCAGGGGCAGCTGCTGGGCACTCTGTTGCCCTGGGGTCGCTGGGGCACCTCTCCAGGGGAGACTTGGCACCCGCAGCCTTCTGAAAACTGAGCTTGGCCATAACCATTTCCCAGCCATCCCTCTGGCCATCTGACTCTGCATCCTTTGGAATATTTCTTCACTGAAACTTTAGCTTTCCTTAGGCAAACACACCAAACCCCATCACCAATCCCCCAGGTGTTTGGTTCAATGTTTGGTTTTGAGGCACAAGTGGGAGAGAAGGAATAAGAAGAAAATGCTGACTGCCTCTCAAATCTGGACCTGCCATCTCATAACAACTTTAAATGTCTTCATTTAAAGCTAAATGGTTGTAGTTTTTATGGATATATATTTGTGCTCTATTGCTCTCCATTTATGTTCTGTGTCAATACACTCAATCTTGTCCACATTTGCATTCTGCAAACTGTATCCTGCTGGAAGGTGTGTTTTTGATTGGACTTCTGTTCATCCCATTTTGTATTTTTTATAACAGACTGTTACCAGGAATATTCTGAATTCCACGTGGATACTAATGAGTGTGTTTGCTTGAGGTCAAATATTTCGTAGGAGCATTGCACTGAACAGAATATAGCTAAATGTCCAAGAAACTACTTTCAGGACTATTCAGACACTGTTTCACTGTGGCTTCCTTCACTAGAAAAAAACCCAAGAGTCAAATGATGGGCACTGTCACCACAAAAGCAAGCAGAGAGGCAAGCTGGGCTGGGCAACAGCTGCCTCCTTCCTCCCCCTGCTCTTTTCCCAGTGACTTGTGATGTGTGACATTGTATTTCTATGTGGGTACATCAGCTGCACAAATATGCTCGTTGGTTGGCATGGCAGGGCAAGGAGTCAAGGCTTCAGCTACCTGTTGCCCCAAATTTCCCTGCCCTTGTGGTAGGTAAGCCGCCGTGGCAGCCCTGGTGAAATGCTCTTGCTTCCCCGCACAATTGCCTTTTCTGGGCGCAGCTACACACCCTCCACCTCTGAATAATGATCTTGTTTCTACAGTGAAATGTGGAATAGGGAAAAGAAGGTGGCCAGAACTCAAATGAAGGAATAAAAAAGAGCAGATGAATCGATTTTGGGATGTTCTTTTGATGCTCTTGCCCTCTATTTCCCTACTCTTCTTCCAAGCCCTCTGCAGTTATTTCAGTGTGAGTGCTGCTAGCCACATGGATAAGATTCAGCTTGCAAAAATGTATGCTTGCAGCAAGGAAGACTTACCCTTTAACCTTTAGCAGCCATTTCCTCTGAAAAGCACAAGTTTCATTTTCACTTACAGTGAAAAACGTGTGGAGGGGGAAGGGGAAGAGAACCTCATCTCTGTAAAACAGCTGAATGGTCCTATTTTCATCCTCTGCACCAAACTTCACATAGCTCTTTTTGCATTATGCAGTGTGCCCTCAGGAAAGAGATCTGCCAGGAAAAGCAAATGCAAACTCTCTCGTTAGTCTTGAAAGACCTGGTCGTGAGCATTTGGGGTCAATCCCCTTCAGCGGGTTCATTTTTCTTCATTGCAGTTTCATGAATTTGGCCATAAGCAAAAAGCAGGGTTTAGCTGAAAAAAAAAAAAACTAAAAAGCCTATATAGTATTCATTAAACAAAACTGAAAATTGCATGCCATATTGGAAAAGTCAGCAAGGTAGAAGAAATTCCACATCCCTGCAACATATCCAAATATATTGCAAACAATGTACTGTAGCACCAGCAGCCAATGGGGCTGTACTTTCACCTGGGGTAAACCCATGTACCCCATGCTAATAGTTCTAAAAATGGGATGAAGAAGAAAGGATTTTTTTTTTTTTTTTTCCACTTGAAACTCTTGCGCTCAAGTGCTTTTCTGCTTAGGACATATGGGGGGTTTTTTTGGGTCTGACATGACTTGAAAGATAACATACCAGTACAATAAGCTTTATTGCAAGTCAGTGATTTCTTAATTCAGCTCATTTTTCTAATTGTCAGATACAGTTATCAAGAGAGAAAAGTTTAGTTGCTACTTCAAGGGAAGCCAAAGCTCCCATCCTTGTTGCTTCCTGAGCTCCTGCCCTCCTCTTTGACGGTTCCCCAGGCCAAGCATTGTGTAGGGTGATGGTGCAGTGTGATGAATTTCCACATAACCCTCATCTTTGCTGCAGGGTTGCTGCAGTGGAGGGTGCCTGTGCAGAGCCTTTACCCACCATGCCTCATCAGCCCTGCTCAAGAGGCACCTCAGCCCCAGGCACAGCACCCCTGAGCCACTCCTGCCTTCCCTGCACTGCCTCCTTCTCCATAACAGCATTTCTAAAGCTTTGGTACATTTTAAGTATGTGTTGTGAGGTGTCCACCTGCCTGTAAAAGCTTTTGAAATTATTTTTGAATGAAAAGTCCATGACCTTATGAAAAATTTCACTTTCAAACTTTTTGTTCAAACAAGTATCCTCACATTTTCTCATGGCCTCAGAAAGATGATCTGAACAAAGCCCCTGGTCCCTCAACTGCAAGGACTCCACTCGGTCACCAGCCTCCTGTCACAAACACATTTTAGGGACAGCAGCTCTTGGGACCTTTCTCAGCACCCCCTACGTCCTGCTAAAGCTCTGCTGTCTTTGCAGAGGCGGGGAGCATCCCCTGCCAGGCAGCAAAGGGTGCTGAACACAATGCTGGTGCCTTTCACGAGAGGTCATTGTATACCAATGTGCATATAAACTACAAAATACTTGGTGAAATGATAAGGTATCATAGTAAGCAAGATGAAGAGATTTGACTGAAAAAAATAAAAAGCTTGCTGGCGAAATACAATTATGTGAGAAATTCCCTCAATGTATTGTGAACTGATAGAGAAGTATTAATTGCAATCCTTTTTTTTTTCAAAGGAAAATGCAACGGATTAATTCTCTTATGGAAGTCAGCATAAATGACTCAGTAGTATGGGCAAAAGGTGTAAAGGAGAGAGTCGAGTGTGTGAGAACAGAGAGTGCATAATGTATTAGCATCAGCAACAGCGCCTGATGGGTGAAGGCTTTTATACTACCTCTCTATTGATAGGTATTTCAACCAGCAGTAAAAAACTGCTCTTGACACTCATCTGTAGGGAAAAATATCCACATAGTCTTTGCCGTAGGACCAATTAGCCTGTGAAAGCAGCTGGGGGGAGGGGGGAGGTGCGGGATATAAATGCGGGATGCATCCACACTTGATTACTCTAATGAAATGTCCATTGATTCCTATAGATTAATGTGAGAAGAACGGCAGCTGCGGAGTGGCTAACACCTCTAGGTCAGCAGCTCTGTGTGTGTGTGTGGACGTGTGTAAAGGAGGGGGTAGCACAGAGCCAGAGCAAGGTAGACAAGAGAGGGCTCGTGTGGCTGCGAAGGGAGAGGTGGCTGAGGTGCGTGGCCGTGACAGCCGGCGACAGAGGGAGATCCGCGGGAGGCCACAGCGAGGGGCTGCGGGGACAGCGCGGTTCCTCCCTGCCTCTCTCACTGCCGCTGCCCCTCGCTCCCATTTGACTTTGCTGTAAGGCAGGCTGAGCTCACAGGTCATCTGTTTTTGTTAGATTAATTTGATTCAGCATGTAGGAGTAGAGGGCTGAGCGGGCTAATGGCTCTCTGCAGGTGACATTGGGAATGGTCAGCGCTCGCATCCTCCTCCCCCATCGCTGGGATGCGAAGAGACGCCACCGACGAGGGGCTCCCTCCGTGTCAGCGACGCCGGTCCTGCACCGCAGCCCCCGCGCCCGGCACCACCGCACTCCAGCGAGTTCCTCACGTCTCAAACGCTAATCCCTTATCTCTTGCGCCGTGTCATGTAGAAGGACTTAATTACAATAACGGGCGAGGGATTTGCTGAGCGGCTGCAGCGCTTGGCGCAGGGCCGCTTTTATTGCGCGGGGAGCAGAGTTACGGGGACCCTGCCATTACTGGCACGAGAGATGCACCGTATCCTCTCGTGCAGTAATTCTGGCATTTCGGTGTTGAAGGTGATGTGCAGGCAGCAACCTGCCTCCTGTGCCAGGGAAGCCTAGAGGAGCCATTGGAGCCGTAAATTGCACTAGGAGAAGAGGCTGATGTGGAAGTATGAAAGGGTGAAACGTTTAGGCTGGGACTCTAGAAATTACATTTCAGATTAAACGAAAGTATCACTGGGCCAGATTTGTGCTGGGATAGTACCCCACAGTTGTACTGGTGGTCTGGTTCCTCTGGTCACAATAAAGGGAAGTCTGTTACTTATTACTGAGGATGAGGAATCTTGTAGCTGTAATACATTATGAGGAGAGCTTGAATTCTATTAAGAACACAAAATAACCACACACATTGTGGCTGTTGTTTCAGTTGTTTTCAAGGCACACTTCACCGCATTATTGTAGTACTTAGGAGCAAGTACTACAACATTTGCCAAAAATTTTAGAGACAATGTTTCCTAGCAATACATACAAATGTGGTCAGGCAATTGCAAGACCCGTGTGGCCCTGCAAATATCAGGGTCCCCCAAGCAGGGCAGGATCTGATGTTGGGTATTAAAATTCCTGCTATATTGTGCTATCTCGGGGGCAAAGATGAATCCTAACTCTAAATCAGGGCTTTGAGCAACCTGTTTCTGGTTTGGCAGCAATTATATCAAATGCCCAAAACTGATGCTGAGATAATCTGGTAAATGTGCACGTATGCAAATATGGGCAGAAAGGGGTCCAAGTCTGGGATCATGCAGAGTTTTCTCCAAGGAAATCTCTCTGCTGAGCCCAGCCCTACCAGGGCTTCAGCCCCCACTGGGCAATACTTGGCACCTTGTGTTTTCATGCCATTGAGTGAAAAAACTTTTCATCACCATCTGAAGAGCATAATTTATTCCTGAAAACACAAATACTGCAATCTGCACACCATGTGTTTGTATGTATTTCCCCAAGGCTGCTCCATAGCCTCTTAGCCCTAACAGACCCTGCTCCTTCTTGGTGGATGCACAAACCCCAGTGGAGCAGGTGGCTGGGACTGAGGCTGTGCCCCACCTGTGGCCACAGTGTCCCCAGCTGTCCCACCTGGTAAAGGGCACTGTGGGGGGCAGGAGGGCGTCGGCCTCAGTGTGCAGTGCTGACCTTCACTACTGCAGCCAGACCTACCCAAACATGCCTCCACCTCCTCTGATCACCACAAAACACAGGCTTTTAGTTGTAATTTTTAATTTCTATCATCTGTTCAAGAACATGCTTATGAATGATTCCTCTTTTTAGTTCAAGGTTTTCCCTTCTAGTTAACTAGTATTTTGATGTTATGCTCTCCTGCAGAAACACCTTGCTTCTCTCAAATGAATAACGGTACCCGAGTAAAGATTTTAGTCCTGCTGCTTTTCCCCTTTCTCAGAGTGGCAGGATGTACAGAGTGCTGTTGGCATAGGTGCAGTATGAATAAGGAATTAAAATGCAGTGCCTAGATGTGTTTGGCCACTCTGGCTCAGGGGGTGTGTGTGTGCAGGCAGCCGTGGAGGCAGGCGGGCACTGGCAGCACGGCTGTCCCTTTAAGCCTCACCGGTGTATTTTTAGAAAGCATAAATAGGCTGCATTCTCCCACTTGCTCACTATCCAAGACATAAAAAGGAAGGGCTTTCTGCTTTCTTCAAGTCTCCTTCCCCTGCTGGCACCATATAAGTCTGTCTTTTAAGCAGTACAGGTCCACAGCCTTTTTTTTTTTTTATTGAGAAGCTGCAGAACTCTAACCGGTGGTTCAATAAATTGTATTACATCCCCTTCGTACTGAATGCCCTACAAGCTTTGGCTTTCCATGTGTAATTGCAAGCTGTTATTAGCCCAGAGCTTTGTCCGTTACTGTGCCACACTATTGCTGAGCGGTCAATTTTTTTCCCCTGCCATTTCCTTTGCTCACACCATGCTGACCACGTTGGCCAGGGGCTGCCCGAGGTTTATAGTGCAGCATTGATTTTTCTTTTCTCTCAATACTGACAGAATCATAGATCCAAGGCAAATAAAGAAATGCATTCTGTGGTGATGAAATGTCTTTCGTTCAGCCTGGATTGAATCAAAGGCCATCACAGAAATGTTCTACTCTAAAATGCTAGTGAAGCTTAAGGCATTGTTGGAAAATGAATTTTCCATTTTCTTAGCTGTAATTTGGATTCTCAAATCACTGTGCTAAAAATAATCAGATAAAACTGAATATAGACTACGAGCCTATGTAAAATGCTATTTGTTAGGTTTTTGCAAGCTGCTGCAGCTGATATGAAAGGAATCTGGCAATAGATCAGAAAAGTAATTGCTTAGGTGGATTTCTAGTAAGTATGTTACTATTCATTACTCTGAATACCAAGGTATAAGATGACTTCTCTGTAATTCATAAACAGCATGGTAAATAACCAAACCATAAAGATACATTTTGCATATCTACTGGAGAGAGATGTTCCTAGTGAATAAAAAAAAAAAACCTTATGTCACCTACATCTTCCAAATGAGTATCATTGCCTTTTTGGAAAGGGTGTTGAAGGGTTTCCTTCAGATGGACCAGTGTCATTGTTCCCATTATACAGAAGGAGATCTAGAAGCAGAAAGAGTCTGTGGAGGCAGAGTAAAGTCACACAGTGAATCTCTGGCAGAGCCTGGAAGAGAACTTTGATCCTCAAAAGCTTAGCACCATTTTCAATGCAAAATAAAAATAGCCATGATTTTCATGACATCTGTGGGAATGGGTCACTCCATACGATACTCACTAGCACAGGCTGTCAGAAACCAGAGGTGTCCCCAGTCTGTGTGCCTGGCTGTGCTGGCATGGCACTTCAGCATTCTGTGAAAAGGGAGCACCTTGACTCATTTTCAGGCAAATGTCATTTCCTATAACAGAGTTAATTAAGGAACCCAGACCTGTCATCTTGGGAAAGAGAAGGCAGAACCACATGGTAAACATTTCTCCGTATTCCGGGGTTTTCCTTCTCTTTTTTTCCCCTGTATTATCAAGGCTCATGATTTAACATTACAAATGGAACCCAACTCACCATTAGGGACATCCACATTTTCACCCTTGAAAAAGCAATTACTGTTGCCTTTCCTCAGCTTTTCATGATAAGTTCATAATAAGTTGTGCAGGAAGACTGCGCAGAGGATCCTTGTGTCCTTCTTCACAGGACAGTTTCCTCTGTGGCCTGCAAAGGTAAAGCCCCAACTTCTACAGGGTCCCAGTGTAAATGTCACCTTACCTGGCAACCCAAAATGTCCTCTGTCTCCACACTTCGGGGAGATCTCACATGTTACTGAGGAGTTAGCAGAAAAAAAATTTAAAAATAAAAATAATTTTAAAAGAGAAAGAGAAGGAAAAGGTACCCAGAGAATAGAAAGAGTGGAGGAGAGGAGCATTTACATATGAAAATAACAGATGGATACAGCAAAGTTAAAACTACAAATTCAAAAAATAAATATATTTGAATGTAGCCCTTGGGCAACATTTCATTAATTCCCCAGCTTTGGACCTTCCTTTTTCTCCTTTCTTAATGGCTCCACATTTGATATCAATGCGCACTGGTTTACAGCTATTTCTTCACAATCACATTCCTGGCAATGTGCAATAGGTCTTCATACTGCATAACAAATCAGATTATTTTTCTTCACTGATGATCCAGAAAAATTCTAAAAAAACAATAAAACCTTTTTAGGCCAAATTCAGTGTCTTATTCAACCTGAAATGCTTCTGAACCTTTTTTTTTCCATCAAAAGGCCACTAAGAATTCCTTTTTCTATCCCAAATTGTGCAGTAATTTTCCCTACAAAATTTCTCAAAAGGTTCCAATGTGACTGAATCTGTGTTACTCACTGTAAAACACTGTGTTATATGAAGTGCTATGTGGCTTTCATGTGTTAATTTTTAAGCATGCTCCACAGTGGAAACAAAATCAGGGATAGCTCCCTCCCATTTGTCTTCCCAAGGTGATTCTCACCTAAGTTTCAGAAACCTTTGAGAAACTCCTTATTTTCTCTACCTCCTATTTTGTCCAACTCCAGTCTTATGGTGTTCAGTAAAACTGTAGCAAAGAAGGCTCTGCAAGCTGATCTGAAATCAGCTGCAAACCAGCTCAAATCCTGGGAAGCGTTGATCTGTCTAATGCTTCTCTGTATTAGACCTGCAATGATTTTCAGATCTTGCTCATCATGAGTCTCATTATACAGTTGCCATAAATGTTCCTTTTTAAGTAAACCTTGTCCAGAAAATTAATTCAAACCTTTTGCTTGCTGGTGTTCACCTCATGCAATTGGATAGACCTCAACAGTAACTAAAATAAGGGGCTGCTACTTGGGTGCAATAAAACCTTCACAATTCACTTGCCAGGGTTTTTGACGTCAGATTTGCACTGAGATTTAAAATTCTGATTCAGGGTTTCTCTTTTGGACAATATCTCCATTAGAAGCTGGACAAGATAAGGAATGGAGGTTACTGAGTGTTGGTAAGCAGTCCACCAAGCCTGGAGAGTCACACGTACAAAGGTACTGGGGGTACAGTTGTACAAGGTAGAAACAAAATTAAGATGTGTGTAAAACTATGAACAGAGCTGCCCTTCTGCCTCTATCTATCACTTTATGGATTTGTGACATCACTTATGGCTAAAATCCAGGCATTGCTCTGTACAGGCTGCAGTCAGGAATCTCCACTCTAAATTCTAGGAAGGGGAAAGCGAGGAGAATCTACAAACAGGATTAGTGTCAGGGAATGCAAGCGTGATGAATACTTCCACATATTACCAAATTGTATATAATAGCCTAAGTACGTAGGAAATCACTGTCAGGGGAAAAAGCTGTTAATTGGATCATATACGAAATGCAATGTTTTCTTAATGTCTCAGCTGGTGCATAAGTGCTTGTTGACTGGTGCATGATCTGTGTTTTTATCAAATGCCCATACAAGAAAGCAGCTTTGATAATTAATTTTTAAGGGGGATGAAAAAGATCAGCTATGCTTGAGTCCCAAATGGATGTCTTTTCTCTGATCCACTTGGTTCACAGATTTAAATCACGGAATCACAGAATCACCAGGTTGGAAGAGACCTTCAAGACCATCGAGTCCAACCCATGCCCTAAGACCTCACCTAAACCATAGCACCAAGCGCCACATCCAACCTCTTTTTAAACACATCCAGGGATGGTGACTGGATGTGTTTTCACTCTTTCTGTAAAAAACTTCTTCCTAATATCCAACCTATATTTTCCTTGGCACAGCTTAAGATGTAACAAGCAAAAATGGTTGAACAAGCAAAGAGCAAAGGAAACTAGAGTGGCATCAAAATGCAAAGCAGCTCCACCATTATCTGCCATCCAGTGGGGAAGCGCCATTCTGCTCTCCTTCCTCTGCCAGCAAGGAGCAGCTTCTGGTTTAAAATGACACAAAAAGCAAAAAGAAGTTAAGATTTGTGTGGCTGTAAGAAAAGAATGTTAGTAATAATGATTCCAGCTCTACTGTGAAAATATTGGCGATCTGGCAGGAGCTGTCAGCTTTGGTTGGTCTGAGGGCCAAGCGTGGGGCTGTGTTTGCAGCTGGTTCTGCAGGAGGCATCTCAGCTGGAGCGTAGGGCCAGGGCAGCACTGCAAGCCAGGGCAGGCTCAGTTTGACTGTACAGATCACACCCTTCATTAAGGACGTGTAACTTGAGTTTCCCCTGGTCTCTGAAATCTGCTGAAGGGAAGGCAGTCGGCTCCCAGCTGCTTTCAGAGGCTGAGGCCATGCTGCTTGCCAAGTAAGGAGCATTCACTTGTGTTTCTCACTGCCCTGCCACAGTGTCCTCTGTACTGGCAGCTGCCTTAGGTGATTTGATGATCCTCTGCACCTTCGGCCTGCAAAAACAGTGACACCAGCAGAAAAACTTCACATGTATGACAAAATAGACAGTTGCTTGTTTTGTGAAGCACTTTCGTGTTGGAAGAACATTGTATCTATAAAGCCCAGCTCCCTTTTGAGGCACTCATCTTCCTCAGCCTCTGTGAATGTCATCTTTCAGCAAAAGATCAACAAGGATTCCCTGGCATATTCATATTTTTTGGCAGTCCTCACCCTACAAACACTGAAACTGTCTGGGGACCCGATCCTTTTCTGTGTAAAGGTCCCTGCAAAGCTGCTCAGTGTCTTCAGCCCTTCCAGGTTTGAAGCTTCCCTCGGCACCTTGTCCAGTCCTACAGGTGCACGCTTCTGAACAGCTGCCAATACACGTGCATTTGCATAAAACATACAGAAAACTAGCAAAATTATGATGTTCATTGGGATGTTCTGTCTAAATTGAGACTTTCAAGCACTAATAATAATTAACTACTTTCTTAGCAACGAAAAAGTCTTAAATGCCTATTTACTTAACAGTCCCCTAGGGTGTCTTTGTTCTGAATGGGCTAAAAAATCTTAGCTGCAAAATAAGCAGGCGATTCCAATCAATAGAGCCAGAGGACTATATTGATTACCAGAACTCCATTCTTTAGTCATTAACCCTGTGAATTCTTTACAAAAGCCGTACAGGACAATTCCTAACCACTATACCATTTAAGGAGTCATTCAGATATTTGAATGTCATTAAACTTTCATAGCTTGTTTACAGCCCTTTCAGCCTCGCCTGAAGGATTGTGCTCTGAGACTTGCTGCCACGCAGCCCCGCTCTGCCCAGCTGAACTGACAAACAGCATTAATCAAGCCCAGAAATTTCCTCTGCAGATATGATTTTCTTGTTGGCTGTTGCTAATGTTGCTACAGAGCAGGGAAATGGGTCGTGGAAGGAGAGAAATAATATTCTTAATTTTATCACGTGTCAGCTTCAAGCCAGAAAACTCCGGCTGATGATAAACACACCTTTTATCCATTCTTGTATGGAAAACTACTCATCCACCCTGTGGGTCCCTTTCTTCATAGTGGATGCCACAGGTCTCCTTATGTGGACAGGAGGGGAATGGCACAAAGTGGGGCACTGGAGAGGGAAGGCAGCAGTGACGTGGGAGAAGGAAGGGAAGGAAGTGATGCCGGGAGAGCTCCTCAGATCTCTCCACCTCCTTCCCCTCACTGGGTCCTGCGGGACCTGCCCCCACGCCACCTCCCTCTCAGCAGCCCCGTATTTAAGAGAAGATTCTCGCATTTCAGATTGAGAAAGTTCATGACACACGGTAATGGCTCTAAATGGTAAATTCAATCACACAGTCAACAATTGAATAGAAGCGGCACAAATGAGCCAAATGCCAGCGATTTAAGGGGATGCTGAAGGAACTCCCAGCAATCACAAGGCCACTGCAAAGACACTGAAGTCTTCCTCTTCAAAGTTCGGGTGACTCTGATGTTTTAGAACGTGCAATATTCTATAATGTGCTGTTTCTTTGCTATTGAAACTATGAGCTGCTCAGCATCTTTGTAAATCCACAGAATGAAAGTGGTCATTTCTGAATGTTTTCTTAGTGGTTTATACAAATTTCGGCCGCAGTTTGTCCTTGGGTTGCTTGCTCCAACTATTCTTTTATTAGTTATGGCTTTGGCCCAATTCCCACTGGATATGGGGATTTGTCTTAGGCTGTGTTTGTGCTGGTTACACAACACAAACATGGTTTTGTTCCTTGCCTTCCACTGTATAGTAAAGTTTTTAGCCACGACAAGCAGATGAACACCAAGCAATCATTTGAGCTGAAGCTGAGGATCCCATTTAGAAATGAAGGAATAGCTTGAGAAACACACAAGAATCCACCTAAATATTTGCAAAAAGGGAATGTTATTTCAGAGTCATAACTGAGAAATATTCCTACATTTAGATGCACAATTGTCCTGCATCTTTTTTGCAATTAGTGCTTGGTCCAGTCTAGATTCAATGTTCTGCTGTTATCCTTATCTATTAGAAAACTTCCCAAGAGAGCTATAATGAGCTGGGGCCATTTTCATGACTATTGATTTCATGGTTAAAATTATAGTATTTGATTGTTATTTGACCAAACTGAGATTATTGTATGTTTTGAAAACAACAGCAGCAGCAGCAGGAGTCGTGTCCCTGGACAAGCACAAAGTCAGGAGCTGCCAAACAGCCCCACTTCCCCTGTGATGGCACAGTGCTCTGTGGGAGCCCCTCGGTGCTGCCGCCCTCCAGAGAGCGAGCTGAAGGCACACAGAGCTCCAGTGACCTTCCCAATGTCACCCCACACGTCGTGGCAAAGCGTGGCATAGATGTCAAATGTCCTCCCTCCCAGCAGGCGCCCTCACCACTGGCACACATTTTCCTGCCTGGGAAACGCCCGTACCTGTGTGCAACGCTGCCCGTAGCCAGTGGGTGTGTTTTGTGGTGAAGACTCTTTTAGGACTGAAAGGCCTGAATTTCATTATAACTCATAGTAAATAAATAGGTACTGGACAACCGTTTATGAAGTTTATTTTTCATTGTCACAATACATTTAGGAAGTGTTGCTAAACCAAGGACTTTCTGCATGCTCTGGTTCCTCCATTTCAACAGACTAAACCAACCACAATTAGCAATGGATTTCAGATAAATCCAGAAATGTTTTAAGCAAGTTCCTAAATGTGATAAGAACTCCAAATACCTTTTTGAATAGGGTGTTTCAAAGGACTATTAGGACTAAATGGCCTTAGTGCATCATGTGGACAGAACCACCTTTTCTTTGTACTTTGTTTTATTTTTTCAGTCTGAGACCTCCCTGTATTTTATTAGACTAACATCATAACTGACCACCCTTTCTTTTCTGATCAGAATGGCAGAATTGTTGATTTTCAGGTTGTAGTGACATTTTGAGCTGTGTGAAATCCAATAAGGCTACAAGTATTTCCTGGCAAAACTGTGGGCAGCATCAGGGACTGGTAGAGTAGTGAAGCAGCAGGTCCCACCCCAGCAGGCAGGAGCTACGTGAGCTGTTGATAACTCCATGTAAAATGGGGTGAATGCAGATGCAATTGCCACTTTTTTGTCCTTTTCTATCAATGCCGTGGAAATCATCCATAGTTTAACAAGTGAATCTAAACATCTTGATGCCAGTAGCTGCTGCTGACTTCATCCTCACAGCAGGAGCGTTCTGACATCCCATTTTCTCCAAGCAGAGTCACAGGTCAAAGGGCAGTGAGACACCTTTCCCCAGCTGTCAGTGATGTGCCTCCCTGAAATAAATCAAAACCACCTGTCCCCAGAGAAGCAAGTGGGGACTTTGTGTCCATGTGGGCAAGATGTCTTGGCTGTGCCCTTGCAGGGCTCCTGTAAAGTTGTTCAGTGTAAGTGATTCCTGTGCTCAGGGCTCTCCTGAGCATCACTGTGCCAAGCCTGACCTCCCATGCCATGGCCCCCAGCCAGAGCTGAGCTTCCAGACACGTGAGACTGCCTTGAGAAATGCATGCAGCTAAAACTGCTCACCAGTAAATACACCCTGCTGCATTGAGAGCCTCTTCCAACTCAGAATAATGTCTCAGGGAGGAGCACAGTATCCTGGGGGACACAGGGGAGAGCAGATGGAGGTGATGCAGCCCTGCTGCACCCAACCAAGGAAGAAGGGAGCACTCCTCACTCCCAGTCCAAGTAAGATCTACATTTAATAGAGGAGAGTTGGCTGCTTTCCTGTCCTCTGCTGCCCTTTTACTTAGAAGTCCAACTCCTGGGAATTAGTTTTGAAGTGAGGCTGCAAGCAAACCCTGACTGCACATGCCAGTGCTGTATCCATGCAGAGCTGAGGGGACGGACAAGCTTTAGACATACAGAGCATGCAGGTGATCCTGTTGCAGCTTGCAGACAGAAATGCCCACCATGCTTTAGTTAGGATAGGAGGAGGAGGAGTGATTCTAAACAACTTGATACATGTGCCCAGAGCTGTGTAAGGAGCTCAGTAAATTGCTGTGGCACTCGGGGCTCTCTCTGTATCCACCACCCAGAAAATATCTGATGTCAACCCAAGAAAATGTTCCCCTCCAAAAGTGCTGATCCCTGTTGCTTTCACCACTGAAAAATCTAGGCCATTCAGTAACAGGTCTGTGCTCTCCAATTCCGAGAGAGATGGTGGTACTGCCATCCCGTTGTCCTTGTGAGCTGGAGACACTTCTGTGGAAGAAATAGGTGCTTAAAGCCTTGTTCTGATTACATCTACTCCACATAAAGCACAGTAACTTAACTCGAGCCAACAGTCACCCCGGTGTAAAACAGGATCGTGGCAGATCAGAAGCTGAGTTGTAATCCTCTCATTGCCCCAAAATAAATTTTCTTCTTGGCAGCAGGGCTTAACGATAAATGTTCAGTCCTGACTTGTGCACGGCTTAGGAGCACAGGACAGGCAGCCCTGCGAGGGCTGCTCAGCCCTGCACGGCTGCACCGGGAACCGCCGCGGGAGCGGGCTGGGCTGCCGTGAGGGGCTCGTGGGGAGCAGCCCCTGCAGCCAGAACTGCTGCCAGTGGTGGCATTTCAGAAGGTTTTACCTTGCAGAGGCTTCATAAATGTCATGCTTGACGCTCCCTGCTGAAGCTGCTGGTGCTGGCTGCGCTGAAGGGAGTAGGAGCCAAGTGATGCCCCTGGAAGGGATGGCTCCATGTCGGGTTTCTCCATCACTGTCACACATATCACTGATAATATTTACTTACTGTTTGAAGGGAAAATGGCTTTCTAAAGCCATTATTTTTTTCTCCTATCTGCTGTCATAAAGGTCTTTGTGATGGAATGATAGAGGATTCATCCACAAAAATGGACAGAGCAGGAAAAGATACCAAAATATAAGGGCATCTCTTGGCAGAGCACTGTAATATCACTGTGTCTGTCAGTGGTGGACATGCTCTTTGTTTATGCAAAGGCAAAAAAAAACCAACTAAAAATAAATGGGTAAGATGAGCACTGATATTTGAAGGACTTGGAAATTAGATTTGATTAAAGATTTTTTTTTTTTTAGAAGACACGTTTCATCTCATCTTATCTTTTCCTGTATTCCTTTCTGTCCAGTTTGGACTGCAGCCTTAACACAGTGCAGTTTGTTTATCATTAATAAGACGTAGGGTATATTAGAGCAGCAATAACAGTAAGTCATTTAGAGTGTACGTCACAGGTTACAAAGCAAACAGGGATGCTATTTTATTATGCTGAAGCTGTAAAGCTTACACTAATACAAAATATTGCTGGCAGTCACCTTGCTTTATTCTTCTTTTAACAACTTACTAACAGTGTGTAAATATAAAAGGAAACTTTGATTTTTCCATCCGGATACACTGAAAACTCTTCCAATAAAAATGCTAGGGTGCATTTAACACTGTGACCAGAAATATTGAAATTTGACAGTTAGGAGGTTAAAGGTTTCAAATTTATACACAGAGGTGTTTTGCTCCTGTCATGGTCATAGCAGCTTGCTCAGGATAACCCCTTTTGCTTACTGAACCTTTGAAAAGCAGAGAACATTAAGCAATACGTCTTGGCAGATGCCCTGGGATTTCACACCACCAGCAGAAGCCCATATGCACACAAAAAGTGAACCTCTTAGGTGAAAACTGGTCAAGCCTTTCTCTGCTTCTGCCCCATGTGCTGGCAAGCAGCTGTCTTGTGCTGCTGCTGCCTCCATCCTTTCTGCTAGAATTAAGGCAACTTCTCTAATTTTCAGGTATCAGGTGCTACTGCTTTTAATTTCCACAAAAATCACTCAAAACAGTGCCATCAAGAGAACAGGTACAGGAGCCATTACTGAGAGGTAATGGCATCAAATAAATAGGTCTTTTACATTCCTGCCATAAAATACCCACATAAAAGATAAAACAAAACAAAATGTACTTAGCATCCCAAATGTCAAGATTTTAGATAACCTCTAGTCTTTATTTTAGGAATTTCAGCCTGTGGTATATGCGTATTTGCCTCTCTACTGCCATCTGAGAGAATAAGTGCAGCTGAGAACAGACAAGGTACCACAGTGCTTCCAACTTTTTTAAATTATATTTTTTTCAAGCTCTACCAAAAAAAAAAAAAATTAAAAAAAATTTTAAAATTTAAAAAAAAAGCTATGTGTTGATTTACTGAGAAACTATCCCTGCATAGACCTGCTGGAAACATTACAGCCTTGACACACCAGCAAGTAAAATGATCAACTTTTCCTTTTTCTACATATCGTAGTATGTAAGAAAACCACTACAGTCATTTCTTTTCATATTCACCATAAAACTGTCCTCATAAATATTACTACAAATGCACCATGGCGTTCTGGCTGATGTTCTAAGAACAATTACAGTGAGCACACGTGTTTACACACAGGCATCTCTGCAATATCCATGCAGCCCCCTTACAGTGGAGCACAGCCCTGTCCCACCCGCAGCACGCTGGGGCACAGACGGGTGCTGCAAGGCGGGCAGCTCTGCTTGTTAAATGTGCTCCCCGCTGTCTCCAGGAGCTGGAGAAATTTAGGGCTGGGTCTAAACTCAGGTTATAGCCCCTATTCACTTCAAACTGAGGATTTGCAGCCTCTGCCTTTGTTGCTTGTAGTGGGAGCACCAGGCACGGGGCAAAGCCCATCTGTTTGCTCAGGGCTTGGCCTGGGGCGGCGATGGTGGGATGTGGGGGAGCTGGGAGGAGATCCTGCTAGGGACTCAGTGCTCTCACAGTGAAGCAACAGCAGGCAGGAGTGCAGAAGCCAGTTGCACACAGGATTATAGCAGTTCAGTGAGTCTGTGAGAGTCGCTAATTTGTTCTCTGGTCCTGGAAAAGAGCGCGTGGCTGTGCTGAGGCTGTACAACACTCTCCCCCTTGCAGAGTGTGTCAAGGCCAGGTGTATCTGAGGAGAGAGACTCTGTATCTTGCTGCACAGATGTTTGTTGTGCTTCAGGAATAGAGGCAAGGGATGGTGTGGGGGAAGCATGCAGAAGGGATCATGCTATGCCCAAAAGTGGTTTGGGCCTCACAGTGTGCTGAAAAGTGGAGGTCACCACATCTCCTGCAATTCTTCAGGGTGTTCAGCTCTGCCATGCTTCAGCAAAGACGAGACTGGAGGTTCAACTTTACACGTTCTTTCAGGTGCAAATACCCACCCAGGGTCAGGTGGCTGAGAGCTGAGCTTTCAAGTGCAGTTGGACAAATCACGTTCATGGCAGAACTGTATCTGTGCGTGGTAGAACTGCATCTCTGCAGGATTCCAGCTTTTTGGCTGTTGGAGTAGCTGTCAAATTAAAGCACGTGTACCAGTGGTAATAGCTGAGCAGTTTTCCTGGAATAACATCCTGCTTATCCCAGCTGTCTCTCTGGCACACGGTTCAGGGTCCTGTGCATCACTGAGATCCAGCTTAAAGCTGATTGTCAGAGCTATAGGGTAGAGGGGCACTTTAGGCAGTGGAGAGAGAGGCTGGATTAGAAAACAACTAAAACAGAATTGTCAGTTAATGCCATGGAAAACACTGGACTCCTCTTTAAGAGCTTCATTGGTCCCCAAGGCTTTCAGTGTGCCAACTAACTGCTAGAAAGGGCCTTTTGTGAGCTCCTTGTATTGGGTGAATCTCTTCTGTGCAGTTTTCAAGACATAGATCATCCAGGCCTTCAGAAATTCAAATTAAATACCGTGAGGTAAATATTCTCTATTCTTTATCTGTATCTCTAGTTTTGCTACGGTTGGTTGATTGGTTTATTTTCCCCAAGTATTTCTCTATTGGTCTGTTTCCCTGTCTAGAGCTGAGGCTGGTCTGCAGGAGCCAGCAGCCTTCCGGGGTCCTGGCTCACCTCCGCTACAATCATGCAAAAGAAGCAATTTTTCATTATTGATAAAATGTAATGTCATAATGTCATGGCCTTTCAGGTCATCATCTTTGTAAGTCAGCCATGACATTATCACAATTTATAATGATAACAAATGACCATAATGTTTGCATGTAATTTTCATTGGCTATTGCAGAATTCTAAAATCACTCCTTTGAAGGAAGGATTTCATTAACAAGCTACTGCCATTACTGCTTCTGCTGGGGGCTTTTTGCTACATGAAGTCTATTCTCTCTGATATGGGAGATTTATGTACTTAGTAGAAATTTAAAATTTGGTGACTCTTGGTTAGTTAAGTACTGATGCAAACTGAGAGAATATTCCTGCCTTTTTATGGTATCAAGAGCTTTCCTAAATACTATAATTTCTACAGGTTATGTAAATATGCACTCCGTGAACATTGCTGGCTGGAAGGTCTGACTTGAGTGTCAGATTCATTCTTGACTGTAGTGTTGGCTTTACTTATTTAATATTTCATGATAAACTTAAAAGATTTAGAGCTTCAGGAGCTGGTGAGAATCATAGGGCATTTATTTTCATGTGATATTTAGAGGCTGGAGCTTCAGTCCCCAAACACTTTAAACATATTCTTAGCTTTAACTTCTGGACTGAGAACACCACTGGAGTGGGTTCCCTTTGCTCTGCAGGACCAGGACCTCAGAGTAAGTGCACAGAGTTCAACAGAGATGAATCTGGAGCACTTGTAGGGAGCACTCTGTCAATCTATTCCATTAATAAATACTCCTCTACTCCTGAAGTCCTCTGAAGCTAATGCATGAAAAACAATGAAACGCCTGGGCACTCCAGGCCTCTTGAAAAAACAGGGCCGGGCTTTTGTATCTGTGTGTGTGTGCACATGCGTGTGTATGAAATAAATTCAAACAAACAAAAATAAATGTTTCTGAAAGAGCAGCTGTGAGTTATGGTCTAACAGACTCCATGACAGGCCACCAGGCAGAAGGACTCAGAGCTGCACAATTGGTCCCCAAGGGACACGGTGCCTCAGAGAGGACAAAGCAAGAGCTGGGGACTCGGCTGTGCTTTGTTTTGGCCTACGAGGCTTATCAGACCCATGTCGTGATTCATTTTTCATTTGCAGCACAAAGCTTGCAGGAAAAATTTACCTTTTTCTTTCTTTCCTATTCTTTGAGGCTGCTACTTTTTTTTCACTGGAAATTATAAAAGTACTGCCCTTATGAAAAATATTAGACTAAGTTTCATCCTTTGTCAGTGTGACACCAAGGCCACCTGGTTATTATGGCATTGTCCACTAGGTCATGCAAGCACGTAACAGAAGGCTTTCTTTCCTTTAGAGTGAATTGTATACAAAATGTCTTGTTGTCTGAGAATCACACTTTATGTGGGGTATTGCCCAATTATATTCATGGCCATTCATTTTATAGGGCTTGAACATCACTCATATGGGGATCTCCTTGTTACTGTCTTTGAAATCCCCACCATGAAGACTAGTTTCATCAATTTTCCAAGCCTACTGGCCTGCAAATGACCCAATAAGGTTATTCACAGCAGCTAAGTCTCGATATTGTAAATGCCCTCAGACCAGAGGCAGTTGTTTTGTTTGCTTACAAGAGTAACTTCACCCTCAGCAGCCAAGGAGGCTGCACTCCACTGCAGTACACAGGCACACTTACATCAGGATAAATTCTTTTAAGTCACTTTAGCGGAAAACTGCTCGAGCTATCAGTTAGTATGCGCTGCAAGCCATGAACATTAACCAGTCTTGGGAGATACCAAAAGAAAACAAAGTGTCTGTGTTTAATTGTCCTTCTTGAAATACCTTTTTATTACACATCCCCACTGCTCACTTGATTTTCTCATTTTAACTCTGGTTTGACTTTCTTTTTCGGATGCGTTGACAGCACAAGGGCTTGGTTGTATCAGGGAACATTTTGCAAATTCTTAGTGAGATGGCTCAGGTTAATTTTAGCACAGCTCCAGCTCTTCCCCCATGATTAGTGTCCCAAAAGAACAAATATAAATAAGAATTGGGGACTTGAGTGGGCTTGTCTCATTTTCTGTTTTGTTACCCCAAAACACTTTTCCCTGAATTTTAAAGCTGATGGCTGCATCACACTGCTTAATGACATTTTATTTGATGACACACATGATGAGATGCCCGTGAGATCATACGATAGCATTGCAGTAGTCCATGGGATTTTCATTCCACCATCACTTCGAGGCTCTTCAGGGTCCCACCTTCAGCTCAGCACTGGCCACTCACTGCTCTGCTCAGATGAGTCCTCATGCTTGACTTGATCTGGCAGGGGCTCAGAGCAGAATCAGAGGCTGCTCTTCCAGAGAGAGAGAATCTAAATATTGCAGAAAGGGACAAAGACTCTTTTGCATTCTCTGACCCAGCCTCCTTAAGCAATTGTTTGCCAAGGCACTGTCACCACTTGGGTTCATCCTGCTGTTGGCTTAGTGAGCCCCTCTAGGCTCCCTCCCACCGGATGCTCCTGGTGCCTGAGCTCAGTAACCAGCTGTGCTCCAGCTGTGAGCACGGGTCTGCTCTGCTGCAGATTGCCAGTGTTCCCTGCCAGCTGAGAAACAGCCACAGAGAGCAGCCGAAGCCTGGTTTTTGCTTGGCATAACCTGGTTCTGCTGAGCTGCTTCTCTTCACAGAAAGCAGTGGCACGTGCTGGGCTCAGGGGCCATGCAGGATTTTACTAGGTTCAAGAAACAGCAAGACAGGAGTTTCAGAGGAGGGGAGGTGGAGGTCGGCACTGCTGCCAGAGCAAAGCCAGAACCACCTGATCCTCCCAAAGCACACAGTTTTGTTTTTCTGAAGGCTAAATGAGAAGTAACGTAACATGCAGAATTAACAGAGATTTGCTGTTTTGTCATTAAAAGTGGGTTTGCTGCCAAAACAGGAGCTTTGCTGCTGGGGAATCTCTGTTTGTGCTGCCAGGCCTCGGCTCAGCGCGAGCATGTGCTGTGCTAAAGCAAACGAAAGGGGAATTATACAATATTGAATGTGGACCTGTCTCTAAATGCATTGAAAATGTAGGTTATTGTCTTCTGGCATTTCCTAAAAAGCCTCTTGAGCTCCTGTTGGCAACCGCTGATATTGAGGGTACTTTTAGCTGTTTAAGTCTTCCTGTTCTAACAGGGGTCAAAGGGCTGTAAAGATCTTCTCAAAAGGATATAGAAGGAATCATTAAAAGGGAGGAGGAAGAAAGTGACAGAAGGTCAGCCCTTTTTTTTTTTAATGGGTGCATCCCCGAGGGGGTCAGACACAGTTGTGCATTATACTCCAGCTCCAGTACCTGACTTTTAGAAACCTACAGCAAATCTTATTAGCACTTCCATAAGCATAAAATACAGGACAGAGCCCAATGTTCCAGGCAGAAGTAAAAGAGAAAAACCATGAAATAAATCAATTTACTCTTTCAAATGAATTTAAATCAACATAGTGCAAGGATATGACCAAGATGAGGACAAACACTCAAATACGTGCAAGGCATTTTACGGTCCCTGGGAAGCGTGTGCATGTATCTGTGTGTGTTTAATTCCCTTGTTGATCTTTTTTTCCTTAGAGACAAATTTACTGTATGCTCATTGCATGGCATGTCATGTAGCTTTTTGTAAGGACTGGTGTAGGGCAAAAAATTTACCTTTTTATGTGACACAGCCAAACAGAATTGTGAAGGTTTTCAGTGATTTCTAGACAGCAAGCAATAAACTGCGTTTGCACCCACACACTTACTGCCTAACACCCCATCTGGTAACATTTCCACGTCTCCAGGAAAGAAATCAATAGCAATAATCTGTGAGGGCCTCATAGGGTGTATATTTTTTTATCGCACTGCTATTTGGAATTTTTTTTCCTATCTGCTTACAGCACTAGATTGTTCTTTTTTTGTTAGCTAACGTTGAAATCCTGGAACCATTATTATATTTTATAAAAAGCAGTAACTAACACTGGGGTCAGAATAATATATTCTAAACACTCATATTCAATAATATCACAGTGTTCAGACAGCAAAGTCCTAGTCAGTGAAGGCACTGAAAAATCTCCTACAATAAGAACCTGTGCATTTAAAATGATATGCTAGCACACTTCAAAGACTAGCATCCTAAAAATTCATGATTACTCAAAGATACTTTATGTTAAAAGAGAGTATACCTCCAGCTTTCATCTTGCTCCAATGCAGAGAAGAAATTGTCCTTATATTCTGAAATTTAGAAGTGTGTCACTGTTGGTTTTCTGTGTAAGGAGGAAATATGATGCTTTGTTACTGGTCTTATTTATTGCAGACCTTGTCTGGAATCTAGTATTGAAGCTGTGCTTGATGAGTTGCTGCCTTGAACTTTTCCACTGATCAATGCTGGTGCTATGGCTGCATGAAAGAATAGCTTTCCTGAGGAGAAGCTATCACATGGGAAACACACTACACAGTAAGCTAAGAAATCTGCTATAATCTTGTATGCTTAGGCTTAGAAACGTGTTTCCCAAAAGAAATGGTGATAGTGAATGACCATTTTAAAACAGATGTTACGTGAGCAAGAGGTCACGTCAAGAACAGGGATGTATTAAAAAAAAGAGGTAGAGAAAGAAAGAAAGATTGGGAAAAGGGGAGAAAGAAGCAGAAACCCTCCTTTCACTAACGTGATAAGGCACAACTGGACAAAATGCACAGCTGAAGAGGACATTACAGAGCCAGGAGACAGGAATCATATTTCTTCTTCTCCCTGCAGTGACAAATAAAAGGTTGTTTTGATTTTTGCTGTACAAATAATAGGCTTTACTTAGAAACTGTTGCTGCTGAGTTGTTCTCCACAAAAATATTTTTTGCTTTTTGTCCTAATGGCAATACTAGAGGAAAGAAAAGGAAGCAGTTCTGTAATCAGCATATATTGTATTTATCCATGGATTGTCCTATCCATCTTGCAGTGGGGGTGGGATTGACACTGAACAGGAGGAATGTCTCTTGGAAGTGGGATTTCAGCAGCATTTAGCATGGGCAAATCCGTGTCTGTGCTTACCAGGCCTTTACTTTTGTGCCAAGGCTGCCACTTGTGACCCTGGGGTTTTTTTCACATAGGAGATACACTGTGATGGACCCACTGTGAAGTCTTTTTTTTTTTAAGTCACCAAAGTACCATCTCATTTGGTTAACAGCAGAGCACATAGCAGGTCTCTCAGTGTAGTTGGCTTTCCTCATGATTCCCTCTAAATAAGCCAGTGATAAAAACAAGGAGTCAACCTTTTTGAAGCAGTAGTACAATAGAGATCCCACAAAGACCAGCTGGGGAGATGCACAGGGTGCGTTAAGTTGTAAGCAAAGATTTTAAATTTTTTTTTTAACTTGGCACCAAACCTAAAATCTCTGGATGAGATAGCCTTGTTACTGCTGTAAATGACTGCTCTTACCTCATTTTTGCCCCTAAAATTCACTTCTTGTCTGTCTTCATTTGCACTCTGAAATGCTGAGAAGACAAATCTCAAAGCTGAATAAATAATAACATGTAAATAAGGATCTATCAGATCAAATCACTGGTGGAAAGGATAAATGGGGCTGAGAGTCCTGCCTGTGGATAGCGTGAAAAAAAAGAGTTACTAGATTTCTTTACTTTAAGTAGGTTCATAGGGATGGATTTGGGCAGCTAATCTTTGATTTCTGTCTGGTTTTAAAATCTTTCTCTTCATGTCTCTGCTCTTTAGGTAGGTGGAATGAGAAGTTCTCTTCTTATTCACATTGTTGCAGTAAAAATAAATCCAAGGTGAGGTGGGTATTCAGGTGCCGTGGGAAGGAGGGCTGTGTAAATACCTCAGTCAGTGTTTTTTTACCTGGGGTCCATGGGCTGTGAATAAGAGTACTATAAAAGATAAGCAAGGACAGCAAATCTCTCGTCAGTTGGCTTAAATTTTCAGAATAAGGGTCCCTACCTCCAGCAGAAGATTTTAGATACATAAACATTGAAGAGATTGAAAACCACTGGTATAAAGAGGCTGTCAGACCACTGCAGGCACTGAGAACAGTATATTCAGCCAGCATTATCTCAGTCTGAACATTTGAGTCGTTTCTTCTAATACTATTGAATTTAATTTCTTAGTCTAAATTAAACAGGAGTAAAAACTTAGTGTTTTTAATAAGGTTATATTTGAGCTCAGGCTTTGATGATAAATAAGCCATTCACTTATGTACATCTGCCAGAGCATTCATAGGAAGCATTGGGCTTAAATGAGTTGTGACCTTATGAGACAGTCTACTGTTTGGAGACTATATAGGTGACTGCTGGGTTTTGAGTCTTGACCTTTCTGTTTATATTCATCATGAGTGTGCGGATACTTTTATTCTTTCTGGAAAAAGGCTGTCAATCTTCACACTAATTTTAATGCCTGTGCAATGCAGAACAGTGGTGGATCTTAGCAATAACAATCACCGACTGACTAAAATTAACTAATTCAGACTGCTATGCTAAATTGAGTATGAGCGGGTTTGTTTCAGGCTCGGCATGGAAGCACAGGTGCAGTCGATAAATAGGGACACATACGGTGCCTAAATACCCTCGTGCTCATTGTGACCTCCCAGCAAAAAAGCTCTGACAAATCACTTGTGACTTTCCAGAGCTTGTCGAGCTGCTGTTCAGTTGATCCGTATTTCTCTGGACTGGAAGTGACAGGAAGAGGCACTGATACTTGTGAGCTTGAAAAGGACTTCAATTCCTATCCCCAAATCGTGGTGCCTTCCAAGGGCTGGCCATGTAAACAGCTCCTGAGCCCTAGGCTGAGGCCAAGGCTTGTCAGTCTCTGTCCTTCGTCACATCTCCTTCCTTACTTCTGCCCCAAAAGGTCGCTGCTGTTCAGGGACCATCTCAGGAGGTCTTACACCATCTGCCCCATGAGTTGGGGAGATCCCTCTTTCCCCCTCAGCCCACACCAGGGAGGCTCAGGAGGCCTCCTGCAAGTGCAGCCTGGGCACATTAGCATCCTGACGTGCTTTCTGCCCCTAAATCTGCTGAGATAGCCTGCTGCTGGGAGGTCCCAGCTCAAATCACCCAAATAGCAATGCAGAATGTAGCCTAAAATTACGATGAGACTGTTCCAAGTATGGGATGCTAAGGTATCCACAGAGCTCTGGAGCAGCCACGCTCTACCTTGCTCAGACACGGGTATAGAAAGAATATTCTTATGGTAAACTCCACAAATAATGTTCTTTAATAATTCTAACCCACTTTAATGCTGAATAGAAAAGGAAACTTCTATTAGAGCTTTGATACCCTGAGCAGAAGAGCTTTGTGCAGGCCAGACATCTGATTCTGGGTGGCAGAGCTGTCCTGAGCCCTTATGTCCCTATGGCCATGGTTTTTACACTGGCACCACCTGCCCTTCCCCAAAATCCTTTCCTCCTTTCGCCACCACTCTGGCATTCTTGCACTCTTTCTGATCCTCACCAAGTGTTTTTCTCCCAAATTATATCTTCATGTATAACTTCTTTATCATGGTTCTTCAGAGAAGCTTCAGCTGGGGAAGCAATTACCTGAAGAAAAATAAGAGGGAAAGAAAAGGGGGTTTCCTTGTCTGCCAACTTGCCAAGAGCCAGGTCAGTCCTAGCAAGGATACACAAAGGTATTTTTCAAGCAAATATTACAGAGCTCTTTCAGTAAAGGCATATTGGCTTAAGAGGGCTCCAACCCTACTAATATCTGAGCTTCTTTCACTCAGAATCGTTCAAATCAATGCAAGTTATATTGCTCCTTTCTCCCTTGCTAGCCCAAGTAAGCTTTTATTACCTCCTCTACCCTGCCAAGTCTCTGTGATCCCAGCCAGTGTCCAGCCACTCACTGCTGGCAGCGTTTTTCTCTCTGCTTGCCCTGTACAGGGCACTGTGCACCAGCAGCTGCTTTCGCAGGGTGCGAAAAATACGACAGGTGAGGCAGCTTCAAAACGACTTCACTTGCTTGTTTCTGCCAATACCTCTGTCCTTGTTTGCTTTACCAATGGAAAAAGGTAAATTAAATTATAGTAAAATGTCTTCCTAAATATGCTTTCTCACTCCTCCTTCATGTATACAAGCACTGCAGACACAGCGAGAGATTATGTATCCCAAAGGAATTCGGTGCAATATTTTGTAATTCTGATTGAAATGTGTTCTGTCTGGTCCCCATAGTTTAATTTAGAACAATTAAGGTTCAGAGTACATGAGCTTGCAAAGCACATTACAAACAATGGCTGCAGAATAAACTGCAAATCAATCCACACTAAATCACCCTGAAAATCCCTGCGAACACAACAAAGAGGTCGAGATTCACAGTCCTTTAATACAATCTCCTCTGTCTTTGTAGCCATAAGTAGTTCAGTTCAGTTCTTCCTTTATGGAAAATTGTCATCATATTATTTCAGGTTAGGAGATTTTTTGTTTGTTTGTTACTGAAAATAAAACAATAAGGAGCCATCCCATATGTGTTTATGCAAGCATGTCAAATCAAACCGCAAGAGAGACGCCGCCGCTGTGCTCCATTCCCTGCTCTACCTTGCAACGCTTATTTCTAATGATTGCCTTGCTGCTTTTATACAGGATATAGATGAGCAGCGGGTACTAATATAATTAAACCTGATAAGAGGGTGTCCTGAATATCATGCACGTGCGTGCGCAGCCTGGGTAATAGGGCTAGTACATGTCACACATCAACTTTCTATGATTTTTACATTACCATTATCACACTGGCTGACACCCGTGTTCCTGCTTTTATATGACAGTAGCTTTTCATTAATACTGTACCTGAAATGTTATTTTAAGTGAGGTGAAGTCAGGTTAAAAAGAAAAGTAAAGATCCTCTGATTTTTGCAAAACTAATTTTATTTCCTGTGTATGCACTCCGAAATCTTGGAAGCAGCAGACAATACATGACATTTTTAGCAGAAAGTCTCACACAGCATATTCCCTTATTCAGATGAACAGGCACAAATGTGTAGATTGTTTTGCAATCCCATGCAGTGTTGGGAGAAAACAGCGTTTTGTTTTGGTTTTGACTGTGAAAAGAGTGGGTGCCTGGATCGAGCCAGGGTTCTGCACAGTCTCCTTTTCAAACCCCAGACAATAACCTATTCCTCACAATCAAAGTTCAGTGAAGGGAAATGGCTTCCAGGAGAGCACAGTAGCCTGGCCAGCCCCAGAGCAATCGCACTACGTGACAGAAGGCAAAGCAGGAGCTATCAGAATAATTGTCTCTGGAAATGACCACAGGGGAGGGCCTGATCCAAAACCCCCACTGGTCAATAAGAGGCTACCACTGACGTGGGCTCACATCATCAGTGGTTATATTGGAAAGATTTTTTTCCAGGACAGTTAGTTCTGATTTGAACGTTCTTTGCACAGAGCAACAAATAGAGATACCCAGGCACCAGATGAGGCAGGGGCTGATTAAGGATGGTGACGAGGTGGGCACAGGGCTGATATGTTCATCAGCACTTCTGTAGGGCTCACACCACCTCTGCAAAACCCCACAGGTCTCTCTGTACTTACCTTATTCAATGCTACTGATACATGAAGAAGGTAGCAAGACAAAATGCTGTTGCCAGTTTTCCACATCACCATTTTGCTGAATCCTGCAGCATTTTGTCCAATGTGCTGTCTGTCTCCCCAGCATAGGCACTGTCCCCTCAGTGTGGCAGGGACACACAGCCTCGTGTGCTGTCCTTGCAGAGCAGCACAAGAGCCCGTCCCGGTGAGGTCACCAACCCCACAGAGCAGATGCAGGGATATGGATGTTTGTGCTCCATGCAGTGGTGTCATGCCAGGCCTGCCGGGCGTCCCTTGTGACACCTCCCACCGCTGCAGCACCCTGAGCAGAGTGCAGCCCTGAGCCCCAAATGCCCTCGGCACATGTCAGTCACATCCCCATTGTGCTCAGCCCATTACAGGTTTTACAGTTTCCAGTGAGGGCGATGTGCAGCCTGGCTGAGGCCAATCAATATGCTCCAGGACCATTATCCTATAAAATTCCCACTTATTTAAAAAGGGGGTGGGGGGCACAGACCTTCAGTTCTGATCCAGCTCTGTAAAGTCAATGGCCAAACTTCCATCGATTTTCAGAGGCAGAGTTGGCATGTGCTTTAAAATATTCACAAGCCAGGAATAACAGCAACAAGCAGATATAGATGCAGCATCTTTAATCCATATACTATGGTCTGCATGCTACTTCTGCCATAAAAAATAAACAGTCCGATGTTTGGGAGAAAATAAGGGTACATAAGCAATTCTGCATTACAGAATCCTTCAAAGTAAAGGCAGTGATTCTAAGGGCAAAGCATAAAACCTGGGAGGTGTTTTATTTGCATGTTGTCACACTGGTTTTTGAACCACTTTTTCCTTTCTCCTAGCTAGAGTTCTGCTCAGCCTCGCTGTTGTGCTCATTAGTCTGCTAAAGCTGCACTGCAGGATTCAACTTGTTGTTTCAAGTAAAATAATTTAATTAATCTTGTATTCCATAATTTAGTTTATTTTGGGAAACAAAGATATTTAATCTGAGTACAAAAGTGTTTGTTCCCTAACCTGGGAGCCCGGATTTTAGGCAGAGACAACAGATAATTTTCAGAGGGGCATTAGCACAGCACTTCTGTCTGCAGTGGTGTCTGTGTCGTGCCCCTAATCCTGCTCTGCTACTGTGCAGAAACAACAGGGAGTGCCGAACTTGCAAAGACCTTTAGGAATTAGGTAACTTCCTCCAGGGTATGAAGTTCTTCTGTCAAAGGTTCCCGGCATCTGTGGGGTTAGTGCTGATTTGTGAGGATTGCATTAACTGATTCTCACTGTCACGGTGCCACTGGTGAAAAGGGAGGTGATAAAAGACTTTCCTGAAGAAAAAGTGCTGCCATTTTCATTTCAAACAAGACACTGCTGTGGTTATTTTAGTTTCATGTTCACTGGGACAGTAAGGATGAAAAGGAAGCATAAGCATTTTGTTTTGTAGCTATAGAGGGAATGGTTGGTAGCTCCTGGCAAGCCTGTCCTTGGATGCTGGATCATGGGGACAGCTTGAGGGAGGAGTGTTCCTTCGGGGGGCTCCCCATGTCTATGTTGGTCATATAGGTGGGGTGCTTGGCATTTCCTTGGAGCTGCTCACATGCAGTGGTTACAGGGACAAACTCCAAACGGAGGGTGGGAATATATAAATATATATCTATATCTATATCTATCTATCATATATATATATATCTGGAAAAGTTTCTAAAAACTCTAAAAACCTTCTTGCCTGGGGTAGCTCTGAGCTGGCCGTGCCATGCACACACCCCCAAGCCTGGGTTCACGTTCTGCTCTCCCCATGTCTCTGAGTCTGGGTTTTGATTCCGTTCAGTAACCCTTTGCTATTTCTCCTGTAAATGCAGCAGTCCTACAGCTTCGTGGTGCTTCAGTATGGAGGAACCATTTCTATCTTAACAACCAGTGACCCGGGAGGTTTATATATATGGGAGGACACTAACCTTTGGTCTAAGTGTTTCATCCTTGTTCTCAGCTCAGAGAGGGATTTTTATTTTCCTCTAAACATCTGTGAAATACTCCTTGGCCATTTTAGAGACCTCCACATATGGGACTTGAAAAGACACTTCCTTCTCTGTCAGTAGTATTTCAGATGCTTTTATACAAAAGGTAACATCAGATGAGTATTCGCTTGTGTCTTTTTTAATTACATCAGTCCTTGAATGAAGCGCTTGGCCAGCGGGGCCCGTCCTGCCTGCTAGGTGAGTGCCTTACTCTCTCTCAGAGAAATGGTCAGGCTCGTGGCTGCTCTCGCTGCCTCCAGGGACCTTTCCAAATTGCATTTCTCAACAGGAGGGGTGAAGAGCAATTTCTCTCCTGGTCCCCTCACAAGCTTTTCCCGTAGAAGAGTACAGTTCAGTAGCCACAACTCCCTGTACACAAACCTCTCAGGCAGAAAAGGAGAAGCCCAGGTCTCCCTCTGCCTAAACCGCAGGGCTTCACTGGGAAAAAATAAACCAAGGGAATGGCAGCACATCTTCCCCCACCTCTGTGAAAAGAGAGACCAGACAGCACAGGCAAGGCTGGGGGATATGAACAAAAGCAGAGCAGATGGACGATCATCCCCTTCTTGGACCTCAAGAGGTGCCAACCTACTGAGCCTGGTCGTGCTGGAGGATCTTCTGGCAGCATGGACCTGTGTCCACTTGAACTTTTAACTTCGAAAATTAAGTTTAAGCACCTCAGAAATTAAAATACAACCAGGTAGTATTTCTAAAATCAGTAACCTGAATTTCACCTAAACTTCTTTTTGGATCAAGCCTGTGACAGTTCCTACAAAATATTATAAAAATTTATTCTTTATGGTTTGACAGAGTTCCCACATGATTTGAGTATGCTGTTGTGTAGGAATGGACATAAGTACATGTTTAAAACTTAAGCAAATGCACAGAAGCTTTTTTGAACCTGGGGGCCCAAGGGTATGTCATGAAACTTCTCCTGGCTTGACCTGTGCCAGCAGGAAGAGAAGGAGGGTCATCTCTTATGCTGTATTCCATTTATTCATTTTGAGTGCTGTTTTCCTTCTCCTTTGAGGTTGCATTGTAACCAATCAACTAGAAAATTTCCAAGCCATTAGTATATCCCAAATAGGAAAGCCATGTCTCCCTGTGGCCAAAGAGCAGCAGGACAGGGCACAGCAGCAGCACGTCAGGGTCCCAGCCGGTGGCCGAGAGGAGCCTTGGCCACTACGATGCCCTCACCAAGAGTGACAGGCACTCATTCAGCCTGCAGGGTTCCTCCCATGCCACATCCAAGGGTGGCAGGGCTGGTGGCTGTCTGGGCTGACGCCGGGTAGAATGCTAATTTCATGAGGGATTTATTGGAAACAAGACTTCAGATTGAATTATGGTGTAATTATGGACTGTTTTTGTGTGTGCTACAGGACTGGGCAACTTGCCACTGGGCACAATCCGCTGTGCATCAAGCAACCACAGGAGAACCTGACGGTGCTGCCAGCCCTCCCCTCTCCCTCAATTAAACACTCCTTCTGACTGCCAGTTACACGAATTAAACTGTTTTAGCCTCATTTACAACATCATAAGTGAAGAGCGACAGGCTGAAACCATCAAACACCCTCAGCTTTCAGCAGCCTTATTCCTGCAATGACCATATGCTTCTGCACAGTTGTGTTTCTCAGCTGATCTGATACAGAATTAATTGACACTCAGATTTTAGCTTTAACATACCAGCTGTTAGCTGTAAACCAACAATCAGGGCTGCTCTTTAATCAGAAAATGTACTAGCTACCTTAAGGGTCTAATTTTTTTGACAGCTATGAGTGATTTCTTATGCTTACATATCCAGGCATAATTTCAGATGAAGCTGAAATACTGCTAAATGTACTGCTTAAAAAACCAAACACATCCCACTCTTTTTCTCTTCGGCTGGATGATGTTTGGCAGTTGGCAGAGAGACAGAAGTGGGGCTGGAAGATAAAGGGTGCACGGCTGTGACAGTGGAGCAAGGCGCAGACCGGATTTCCAGCCGGGGAATCCCGCCGTGGCCACGCCGGTCCTGGCTCCTGCCAGCAAGCACCCTGAGCCCGATGCTTCTGTGACTATCTGGGGAACCTCCTTGGACAACTCCTGAGCTGGTATAATAGAGCATGAGTGATTTACCCCAGCTGGAAGAATGGGTTTGAATTTGGCAAATACATTTAACAACGAATGACTGCTCTTAAAAAGCAATTGTTTCACGGGATAAACTAAGCTGTGAGGGCATAAATTGGACAGCAAATGTGGTTCTCACAGTACTTGGACATCTCACATGGGCAGCCAGTTTCTAAATTTGGGTGCCTAAGTCTCAACATATTTAAAAATATGATATTTTTTCCGTTCTTTTGTTTTTGCTGATCTTTCATTCTGCTTAGAATGATATTTTTCCTTGAGTTCTAATAAAATGAGTTAAATAATTAATGCCACAATCCAATAACTGATTATAGAATTTTTTTCAAAATTGCACGTAGCACTGTTCACATACTAAATCTTTTTGATTAATGATTTTTAAAGACAGCTTGTTACATCCATAACACAAAAAAAGTAGAGAGATGTAAGCTACTGAAGTATAATTCTAAATACCTTTTATGAACAGTAATTTATTTTATAAGCTTGATTCTTGATGTGTATGTAGGAAATACTAACATGGAAGAGATATTCTAAAGAAACTGCAGATAGAAGCCTCCTCTTCCATACCCCCCTGAAATCTAGTTTATGTCCATAGGTGAATTGCTGCTGTGAAGCCACTGCAATTTGACTTTGTACAAAAAGGGTCATTGAACAGAAGGTCAGGCAGCTGGCCATTTCCATTTCAAAGATGCTATCAAAAGGGCAAGAGGCAGTTCATCCAGCAGCCCTTTAGCAAACAAGATTTTCTCCTTTCTCATTTATGATATTTTTTTATGCTAAAATAGTTTATAGGCTACTGAGAGAAGAGCCTTGGTTCATTTTCTTCGGAAAGAAAGTGGACTAAGTGGAGCTTGGAAAGGACTTTGGTTCAAGAAATCATAGGAGCTTTTGAGTAATGAGGAGCCATTTGGTGTCCACTTATCAAGAGCCTGGCAGTAAGGCAATAAATCATTACGGGGGACACTCCACTTCAGCTGAAGACAATTGGAAAAGGTAGCTCTTTTATTACAAATTATGGCTTATCACCTCCTTAATGGCAGGCCTCAGCTTTATGAATACTTGAGCTAATTAATCAAGATAAACCAAACAAGTTCAGAAAAGTTTGGGGATCCCGCACGCCAACGTGCCATCACGGAGGGAAGTCCTGCAAGGTTCACGGTGCTGCCTGACAGCCAGAGGCACAATCCATCCCGCCTGCCAGTTGCTGACAGCTCAAATGATACTGGTTCTTCTGGGATTAGAGAATTGCCTCTCACCAATGAGCAGCTAAAATTCACCCATTACGGCGATTAAAAATAGGCTGTTCCTCCCCCAGTGTTCAGTGTGCACTTGCATGGTGGACAGAGCAAGAGCTTCAACCCTGCCCAGGCCGGCGACCCTCGTGAAAGTGCCCCTGCTCAGTGAGGGGCTTGGTAGCTTAGCTGTCGCTTGAAGAAACAGAAGAGTATCTTGCTCTCAGGGAAAGAATGCTTAAAACAGTTTAGGTCCCATATTTTACTCTACTCACCATTCCGCTTGTCGTCTCAGAGAGCTTTTGCACTGGAGCTTCCCGGGCTGTGTTTCACAAATTCCAGGGGAAGAAGGCTCTCTCAGCAGCACACTTTGGCACTGCACTACCAGGCTGCTTGTGGGCAGCAGGTGCGGGTGCCCAACTCCACCACCCAGCCCTTGGGAGGAGCAAAACACCGATACGCAAATTTCTGAAAAGCGAATTAACCAACCTTTCTGTACAAATCAGTGGGAAAATTTTGGGCTTCATTAATTCTTTTTTTATTGACAGGTAGAACAAAGGATGATTTATGGAGCAAATTTTGCAAGTGTGTCCCCACTGCAAACAGACTTCTGACCTGTGTTTGGGTTTGTACATGCAAAACAACTGATAAGAGCCCGAAACTCTAGTGAATCTTTGGTCATTCTCCCAGCCCTTGCCATGTCAGAGATAACTGACTGAGCTCACAACTTCCTCACCACCACAAATATTTTCAGAAACATGTCAGTGTAAGTTCAAAATATGTCACTGTAAAATGTTTATACAACATTGAGCTGAAAATCTATCGATATATCTGTGTTATACCAATACATCCTGATAATAAGAATGCTTCATCACAGCAGGTCAATATTTATTGGAATAAATCAACCCCTTGCCAATGTGGAAATGAAGGTGTCTGTTACCTGAAATTGGAAGAGTTGTATATTCAGTTATAAAAACTAACAAATGAAGGCTTTAGCTATAATACAACATCACTCCATTGACTTGATGGAGCTGCATCAGTTTACATCAGATAAGTCTGGTCTTAAAACCCTGACCAGAATATCTGGAATGGACTCGGATGATCTTTACACGATGTAGTTTCACAGGGCAGGGCAGCCAGATATGCAGCAGGCAGAGTGGTCCCCTGGCACCTGACAGAGAGGGTGACACCGAGCATCAGCCCAGCGAGCAGCACTCCCCACAGGTGAACACCTACCCGCCCTGAGCCCCCTGCAGCCGTGTCCACTGGCACCCAGCTGTGCAGGAACATCAGCGGTCCTGTCTGGCAGGACCCCTGAGAGGTGTAGAGGAAGCTCTGAGGCCCCACAGGCAGGGGCTGCATGCACAGGAGGATCCTGGTCCCCTGGAAACGCCTCTCCCAGCTGCTTTGAGCGCACTGCCACCAGCACATCCCACTGCTGCCAAAGTCCTGCTGCGAGCTGCATCCCTCGGTGCACAGTGAGTAAGATTAGGGATGTGGTAATGGAAGGCTGGGGAGGGCTGTGCAGAGAGAAATGAGTAAATATTTTCTGTCATCCCTCCATAACTTTATCCCTGTTAACAGTATTGATTGTGAAACATGAAGGTGAAGCATTTGGTTTTAAATACAGATGTTGCAAGTCGTAATTCAAATAAGGACATTTCAAACATGTCTGAAGCATGGTAGTAGCAATCAGCAGCGCAGGGCCACTTGAAAATATGGTCACTAACAGTCCTCTGAAAAGCATGTGGCAAATTGCCAGCTAAATAAGAACTAGAGGAACACCACAGCCCGCTGTGTTTTCCAGAGTGGTCAGTTATGAGTTAGTTCATTACACCCTTCGGAGAAGGAAAAGCATTTCCCGCTGGCAGATTTCTCCCATGCCCCTGCTCCACAAGCTCAGCTGCTCTGCCACTGCCTCGCAGGGCTGCGGAGGACAGGGCTGCGGTGCCGGCAGCACTGCCTGCCCCGGAGGTGCCGTGCCCCGCGCCTCTAATGACACTGCTCTGCTCCTGGGCGGCAGCAGCAGCTGATGCTGCTATTGTTTCTTTGACAATAATACAGATTTTAGACTTACTAGTCACGGAGACATTTTTCTTCCTCTCTTCCTAGTGCAGCATAAGCTACTTTGACACCCCAGGGACGGACTTAGGCACAGCTCTGCAGTGGGTGTGGTGCCGCAGCGGTGAACCTGTGACCCCTAGCACTGCTGTGGGCATGCAAGTGAATTCAGAGGGACCAAAGGTAACTCTGGGGCTCTGCATCTTCTGCTCATCAGCTCTGCTTCAGCATCACAGCTACACCTTGTGCCTTTAGGCCTAGCTCAGTTTCCACTTGCCAGGAGGGGAATGAATTAAAATGTTAAGATCTGCAAATGTAACTAGACCTTAAGGTGCAGCTTCCCCCACCAGACTGAAGAGTGGGCTCCTCTGGGATTGCTCACAGCAATTACAAAATGAACTATGCAAAAAAACTGTGAAGCAACCCATCAGCTCTCAGTTGGTTTTGAAAATGCTAGAAATTGCCCTCAGGTGTTTCAGAGGGGCCTCCAGTCAGCCCCAAGTTACAGCTCATGACCAAAATGGACATATGTCTGGCTTTTAGGTAAACAACTGGCTCTATCAGATTTTAAGGTGCTGGCAACATCAGACTATCACCTTTAAGCATAATCATGTTTTCTCTTTAAAGTTCAAACATGATTTTTGTAACCATCAAAGTCAGTGGGAGTTTTGTCAATGAGACAATGCTTATGTAAAAATACTACTGAAGAGGCAATTATTTTGAGGTTTTGTATTTTAAAAGCGTAAAACATAGAGACCTTCCTTTCTACAAAGCAATAACGTCAGAGAACTGCAGACTTATAACCCAAGGATCTATACCAAAAACCTGTAAAGGGAAAAGCTAACAAGAGGTTGTAAGAAAAGGTCGATGAAGCTGTACAAAAGGGTAAATATTCTGATGGTTTCCTCTTGAATACATTGATATTAGGTTCAGAAAGAATTCTCCAGGTATGTCTGGTGCTCAGTTTCCCGAGTAAATACTGCTTACTTCTGCTTTTAATCCAATATAGGGCCACTGGTAAAGGTCTGAGGAATTTGGGAAAATTCACCTGAAATTTTCAGTCTTTTCAGTGTGAATTCATGCAGGTTACAGACCTGGAACAATTGCTATTTCATTATATAAAATGCTAACATTAAACTTGACAGCAATTCCAGAGCATAAAACTTCAGCAGAGCCGTGGAAGTGGTAGAGCAGCTATCTTCGACCTTTGGACCATCATAAATGGGGAAAGAGATGTTTGTCTGAAAGGGAGAAAGTATTATGCTTTTGGAGGCTGTTGCTGCTGTTATTAAGGCAGCAGCCTCCTGTCAGCTGTGCTCCTCCAGCGCTGGCTTGTGGGGCTCACACATCCAACAGGGAGGTACACTGAGTGATGTAAGGGTGCAGGGGAAAATTTGAGGCAGAAACACCAAAACATGCCAGCACCAAACCTTGTTAAGGGAGACAGTTGAGAAGAGCACCCTGATTAGACCTTTTGGGTGTATAAGCTATACTGAGTTACCAGCAAGAGATGCCAAAATCGGCCACCAAAAAGGGCTGGGGAGCGATTTGGGCTGAGTGAACATCAGTACAGAGCCAAAGGTCTGAGTAAGTACTACCCCTGAGTCCTGCTTCAGAGGTTTTTTAAGAGCCTTGAGGAGCTGGGCACAGAAAATATTAAGGAAACACAAAGGACCAGAGACTTCTGATTTAGCTTTAGGGTTGAAGGAGGTCCAAGTTCGAGGGTATAAATAACAAAGAAAGATCTAAATCTGTAATATCCTCTGCAATCTTCTTTTTATCTCATAGCTGAAGAAGCTACTGATAATGTTTTACTCGTGCTGAACTACACCTCATCATATCTATCCCGGTCCTCTCCTCTTTTGCTCTCCACGAAGCGCTCATTTTCCTGTCTGACTGATGACCATCTAAGCAGTTTTTCCCACTAACTCTGCGCTCAGGAGAGTGATGAAGCTGTGTTTTCATTCACAGCTTCAGAGCATCTCCCTGTAGGAATACATTTTTCCTAGGTGCTGCATGCATGTCCCCTCAGTATGCTCACTGGGATCTCCTCTTGCTGTCAGACTGGTGCTGCTATCACTGATCTCTGAGCATGCTGTGATTTAAGGGGTTTCTAAAGCTCCGTAGATGGAGCCAGGCAGCCAAAATGGGGAAAAAAAACTTCAACAGTTTTGCTGCCTTTGCAAGGAGAGAGTGAGGAGAAACATGGGTCACTCTGTGGAAGTGAGGAGAAACATGGGTCACTCTGTGGAAGTGAGGCCGAGACAGACAAAACGAAGCTGCAGCCTCAAAAAATCCAGAGAGTTTAGTACAGGTGACATTCACCGAGTGTTTCCAGCTCCGAATAGACAACCCGAGCTGCAGCCCGTGATTGTGAAAGGTGCATGCTGGCAGGGACAACCCTGCAGAACAGGCAGTCACCTCAGGGCGTTTGGAAAACAGCTCTGTCACGGCTGAGCCTGCAGCTGTGTTCCCTGCCCACGCACAACCTTGGCACTAAAAGTGACAGTCCATGAACCCAAGGCCCGGGGTCTGTGACCTGGCTGGGCTCAGAGCACACAAACGCACAGCGGCAGCTCCCGGGCAAAGGGCTGCTTTGAGGGTCCCAGGGAGGCCACAGTGTCCCAGTGCAAGCGGGGCCCTCAGCCAGCGCCACTGCTGTGCTGGGTGCTGGTGGCACCTCCCTCCTGCGCCTCCCGGCCCCTCTCCCAGCTCCTGCTAGCGGCATGTGCTGATGATTCCTGCTCTTCATCTGCTAAGCCTGCAAAGCAAAGATAATCCCCTTCCCGCTTACACAGTGTTTGACCTGCCCAGTGCCCCGAGGGAATGCAGTGAAGGATGTGGGGTGGGGTGGGGCAGGGGAGGATGGCTTTGTCACCTGACGGGAGAAAGCAAAGGAAACTAGTTAAAGCGGATTTAAGGCTGAATTTTGCCACCAGACCTGCTTCAGAGGAGACATAACCGGGTACCTTGTATTCCTGTAAATTCTGTGAGTTTTGAAACTGGCAAATTTTAACCTTTCCTAATAATACAGAAAATATTTCCCACAGTGCTAATGACAGCTGTAATATCACAGTTAAAATAAATAATTGGCTATTTTAAAAGCACTATGTTATTTCAACTGTGTTCTTATGATTGAGATATTTCTATGTCTATTCTATGGAATAGACATATTTTCTTTTGACACCTTTACAAGCTAGGTTCAAAATGTATCATTACGAAATATGATCCGATGCATTAAAATTATAATTTAAAAATTACTTTTTACCCTGACATGAAAAATTTAAAGCAGATACTGTGGAACAAAGTACTTTCACCTACTGGGTAAAAGGAAAGCAATGTTTTATTTTTAAAGTGAATTATTTTTCGAGAGTTTATTTTATAATGGTATAACGCCATTTGTGGACCCTTAACCAGAAATATTAGTCCTCACAGTTAATTAGCTCTTAGAGGGAATTTTGCACACCCGCATTATGAATTATAATTGCTTGTTTCTGAGTTCACAGTGAGGACATGGGAGAGGAAGCAGCACTCCCCACAACCTGTGTGAAGGCCCCTGGCTGCCTTAGCAGCAGCTCTGGGGGTGGTGGGGGCCCTCCCCACTCTGCTGCTCCCCGAGGCCACCGAGCCACTGCCAGCTGTGGCAGCCCCTGCTCCTCAGCAGGATCCCTCCCTGTGGTTTCATGGGTAACCCTCTCCATGGCAGTACAGTCAGAACGACACCAAATGTGCTAACTCAGGGTTTTTTCCATGATCACCAACTGAAAAAAATAAGAAAAGAGATTCTGCTTTGAAAAGGTTGCACAAAAAGGTTAATTGTGAAGGGACTCAGTGTTGGAAACACGAGTTTGAGGAGTCGTTCTCCTAGAAAGCCATGAGGTTATAGAAACTGGGAGAGGGCTGGGATGGATGCAGCTTCAAAACTGTGGCCAGGAAACCCATGTGAGGCAAATGGTCTCAAAGGGGACAGGCAGCCACAGCCCAGGGAATGCAGGAAGCCAGAAGAGGGTGCTACGATATCTAATTATCCAGAGAACTTATTTAAATTAGTTTAAATATTTCTCTGACGGGGCTGTGAAACCCTCCATCTGTCATGCACACAACCCAATGGCTCCTGACAGGGCACCACTCTGAATGCAGTTACCTCCGGGGTCGGTGTGGGACATGTTACTGGGCTGCTGCAGTTTGTGTTGGAGCCTGCACCCAAGGGGAAGAAAATGCAAGATGAAGTTACCACACTGAGAGCTGAAGTCTGAGTGGGGAACACATCTTTGGGCCTCATCACTTCTCTGGTCGCCACTGCCTGCTTTACACCAGTTGTAGCCTTTACTGCACCGATGGTTTCGGCGTTCGGAGGTGAGGTTTAAGGGGAGGCAGGGGACCTCAGTTGCTCTATTTTTGCTTGTCATGTAGTGTTATCTCCAGGTAGTTATTGCTCATCCAAGCAATGCAGTTGTAGGAATGCTGTGGTGTACTGGCCATAGTCCAGGTAATATCAGAGATGGCTGTTTTGCATCTCATGACCCATTTTAACTCATCTGATTTAAACCTTTACCTGACCAAGAGTGCCATAAAATGTACTTGTAAGACTTATATTGTTCATTACTTCAGAAAGTGCCAAATACAGGAGGTAGGACAAGTCCCTTTGCAGACAAGGAATTATATTTCCCTGCTGCCAACCAGGAAGGTGCAAGAAAGGACAAAGAGCCCTGGTCCCAGTTGATGACATGACACAAAAGCTAAAGTCAGGTGCATTTATAAATAGTTTCTGTAGGTGCAGGTTTAAGGTTTCTCTTCCCTGGGACATTGCAGAGAGAGTTGTCCACTGAGCACCTTGCACTGGGCGTCTGGACTCTACAGTCTATTAACAGGAAATCTGACAATTGAAATAAGCATTGAATCAGTCCAATTGCCACTGCTGTTAGTAAGTATCTGTAAGCTGCTGAGAGCACAACCAGTGTTTTAAAAACGTGAGGAGAAGCGATGATTTCCTGTCCTCGGGAGCTTTGCCACAGAGATAAAACAAGTCAGGCACAAGATGTAGCCTAATATTGTTTGCATGCCTGAAGCCTCTGTGCAGTAATTACAGAGATGCCTGGATGTCATAATTATTAAGAGCTGTCAGCGTTTCCATTACAATCCCCCTGTGCAAGGAGCGAACCCCAGATGCCCCGAGGCTTGTGCAGCTTGAGGCTGCATCTCTCAGCTGCATCAGTTTGGCCAGTCTGGGTCCTTCCCGGCCACCCACGTGTTCCTGAGGCACCCAGCATGGGAACCACTCTACACCATCTACAGGAGAGAAAGAAAGGATGTTCCAAATTGTGTTTTAAGGATGCGCTCAGTTCTTGCAGACCTTGGAACAAATCCTAACAAGGAGACATTTCCAGAGGACAAGATTATGATGTTCAGGGTGTCAAGTTACATCCCAGGTGCTTGGTCTGAGAGCTCAAGCTGCTTCCATCACACAAGCCAAGTGGCACTCCACAGCAGTTTCCAAATGGAGCAAGTCACAAAGAAGCAATGGATGTTGATGGGAAATATTTTTAAAGCTTATACTTTTTTCCTTAATTTTTTACAAAGTTACAGAGTTTAGAGTTTTTATGAGCAAATGTAATCTTCTACCACCACTCTTGGAAATAATTCTAGTGGTGCAAAGGGTTATTGGAACATGGGACACTACACAATGTTTTTATGCCAGTTATTATATAAGCAGGAGATTTGGAGACACAGGGTGAAAATACAGTGTTTTTTCTTGTAGGACATCATGTTTCTCTTCCCATTCTGTTATAGCTCACACTTGAATAAGTATGATTTAATGCATACTACCTTATAAAGGTAGTATTTTAAACCATATGTTAAAAAGGACTCATAAAAAAAGAATGATTTTTTGTTCTTGGTCTGTTTGTTCCTCCTGTGAGTCTAAATACAGCTTTTTCTCCATGGTAATTTACACTGATAGCAAAGCCAGTCAGTAGAACAAAATGTTACAATACTAAGGCAATATGTGGCAAATAAGATGCTATTGAAGCTAGCAAATATATTAAATACCATGGAGACATAAACAGAAATTGCAGACTCTCTTCCTTTCTGGTCCATAGGGGAGACACAAGCCTGGCACAGACCTGGGGAATCTCTTCAGCATTGCTCAGAGCATCACATCAAGTCCAGCAATCACGTGCACCCCAGCAGAATTTGTTGTCATCTGAGGGAACCTGCTTTCATTACCTCAGTAAGTCTAAAATTAACAGGAAAATTAGGAGCTCTTAACCAAAAGGCGTCAATCTGAAACTACAAAAACACTAACCAGTTTAGAGAAAACCAAATATTAGAAATCCGTTTTGGATTGCTCAGGGAGAAGCACGTGTGGGGGGTTGTTTGTGTTTTGAAATGCCATGTTATTTTAGGGGGAGATTATTTATTTGTCACTAGTCAACAACTGCCTCAGCAGCATGACTTGCATTTGTGAGCAGTTTGTTGCACCAAGATCTGAGCCCTGGCACTTGCTGGGGCCATTCCTAGTGCAAAGCTGAGAAGTGGGGGCACAGCCACCCTGCCACGTTTCCCAGGCTGAAACACTGGCCCCTGGATCTGAGAGCTGTTGGGTGGTGCAAGCAGATGTGAGGGCTATCAGCACTTTTCTAGTGCCTGCTCTCTGCAGACACCACGCAGGGAACTGAGAGGCAAAGACATCCTGCAAGCATCCATTTCAGCTCAACCTAATTGGCTGTGGCCTTTCAATCAGGCACTTCATGAAGACACTTAGGAGTGTGCCTGCTGCTCCTCTGCATGGGCAAACTGGAGATGATTTGAGCCACAAGTTAAGAAGGGATGGGCCACCCCACTGCCATAATCAGCCCTCATCAATCACCACGTTCAGCATGGACGCAGAAAGGCTGAAGTGCAGCTAACAAGACTTTGTCAGTTAAAAGCTGGAGCTGAGGGTATCACAAGCGTTAAAACACTCTATTTGCTATATGTGAAGGTAAAGCAATCCATATCCCAATCGCTGGAGTCATTTGAGGCTCACAGTTTGCTGACAAATGTGGATGGACAGATATGTAAAGATGATGCGTCATGAGCTCTGCTGATGAGTTTACAGCAGAAGCCTCTGAATTCACATCAAATGTGTCAAAGGGTGACAGAACTACATCACACAAACCCTGGCAGTTTAATTTGGTGTCAGCTATTAGTGTTGACTTTCAGCACTATTGCTGCTCAGTGTTTCTGCCAGCAAGGTGACACAGCCTCCAGATTGCTAAATTTCTTTGTTGTAAGAAATAGGGTTTGCTCACTGCGCAGTAGTCCTCTAATAGAGGAAATCCAGAAGGTCAGAAAACTATTTTTCCAGGCTGCAGCACTCCATTTTGTGACCTAGACTTTTCATTACGTTATTTTTGGTTAAGTATTCGATTGTGTCACTACACATCTGTGCCTTGGGTTTTTTAATTATTCTCTGTTGTTTGGAAAGGTCTTATTCATGTTACGGGCTCTGCTCAGGGATGCTGGAATTTACCAGATGTACTGAAGGACTGTAGAAGTGTGGAAGGCTTTGAGAACTGAGTTTTCCAATCAAAACATTTTTCAAAGCAAAATGTTGGTTTAATGTGTTTTGTTCATCAAGCACTTCCTTGGAAGATGGTTTGGGAGTCTGTCAGTGGACCCAAAATGGAAACACCACTGCTTCCCCTTCTTCTATCTCTTCTTAGCTATTGTTGCTAACCTTGCAAAGAATTGGGGGAAAAAAAAGGAATGAAGTGGAGTAAAAAGGGGACAAGTGGGAAAACGAAAGCTACATTACTTGAGAACAGGAAAGGTTTTATGGCAAATGCACCCAAACACAAAATATTTCAAAACGTGTCATGTAGAACAGTTTCCTTTACCAACAGAATAGGGTGAGAAAAAAGAACAGTTGTGTCTTCAAGAAAGCCTTTAAATGGTTGGTATCTGATTGTATTTCTATGAAAATGTCCAGTGTGAACACAGACGTAGCCAGACACCGCTCCAGGAGTGCTTCCTGGGCTCCCGGCGGGGGATTGGCTTTGGTGCTCCCAAAGATGGAGATGAGAAAATACAGCTCCCATTGCAGGGAGAGTGTTTAATACACACTCTCTATCATTCACCAGCGCAAGTTTAAGCAGCACATAAGCCACTTTGACACAGCAATATATCATTCAAAAACAAAACCTGTGCACTCTGCACCAGGCATGGGTGGATAGATAGCTCATCAGAGGGAGAGAGAGTCTTTCATCAGCTGCCTTTCACCGGGTGATGACAATAATCATTTCAACACAGAGTACACAAACTAGAGTGATGAAGGCAGCAGAACACATCGGGCCTGATCTCTTTAATACTGAATATTTTAAAAACCTGAGAACATTTCTCGGTGTGGTTCAACACAATGCCTGAGCCATAGGAGAAGGAGTTACATTTATTAAAAGAAGAGCCAAGAAAAAGGAAGACAAACTGTTTGCGACAGAAAAGCACAGTTTGTGCTGCATCCAGTTCTGACTGTGCTAGTAACTTCACACTGGGGATGTTATAAGGTCAAAAAAATTTTACAGCTTTGAGCATCTGATCCAAAACTGACCAAAGTCAATTCATTGCAGTGCCATGTATGTCAGTAAGCTTTGGCTTGGGACTCTGTAGTTACATCAACTGTGTGCTGTTCTACACAGCAATATTCAATCCTGAGATCGTGCTTGTCCTCAGGGTACAGCAAAATGCTGGATAAAAGTGGCCAGCATCACTCCCGAGGGTCCCCAAGTGGGAAATGGATGCAGAGCAGCGAACTTGATTAAACAAAGCCACCCAGCACATACAGGGCCAAGCCACATCTGGAAACAGGAAAACTCTAAGCCCTAAGGTAGCATTCAAGTACATTTGGGTTGTTTCCAGCCCCAAAGCAAGCTGCTGGGTCTGGGGGGGGGCTTTTCCAAGGGTTGTGTTATTTGCTGGCAGCTCACAAGTCCCATACATGTGCAATCCCACGTGAGAACTTCACGTGGATACCTCCCAGACACAATGTTGAGGGATATTTCAGGTTGAGAGCTCAAGGACAGTTTCCTGCTCATCCACTCCATTCAAACAGCACACATGAGAAGGAAATAAAGACATCATCCATCTTCTGTGCTAGCCAATAAAGGACTAGGAGGATGGGAGAAAAGGCTGTGTGATGGGACATAGGGGTATGTGCTTTCTCTGCCATTCAGGGCCACTGATATGCAGGGGAAAACAGCCTGTCAAGGGCAGATCATTTCTGAGCATCTGAAGGAACCTGAGTGGGTGCCCACACACAGCTACCATGACATATTTTTTCTTTCATGTAAGGTACAAACAATGTCCAAAAAAACCCTGTTTGCATTCAAGTTAAATGTAATGGGTATAATTCAGATTCTTGATGATCTCTCAGCAAGTAGGAGAACCTCAGCAAGTCTAGAACTAAAGCTCTAAAACAGAGCAAAATTATGTTTGAGTTTTTCCAAGGCTTTTTTACAGTATCATCTATATACAAACCAGTTCTCTGCTAAGCAGCAGGAGTTTTTCATTTTCTGTATTTGACACAGAGACTTCATTAAAAGTCCTCTGCACAAAGATGGATTAAAAATGGATTAAAAATGAATTCACACATTAATACGTTGGTCAGAAAAAAAAAAAAGAAGAGATGGAGAAAGGCATAATAAACAAGACAATATGAAGAAACAAAGCTAATTGCCAGCCTGGGAGAGCCATGAAGCACATTCCTAGTAAGCTGTCTGTCTTAAACCCTCTGGATCAAAAAGTGATTAATCCTACAGACAAATGTAGCCTTGATGGTAGAGATACTCAAAATCCCCTAAACAGAGCGATGCAGTGTTATACTTACCATTCTGAAGGCTTCAATTAAAGGGTCTTTGACTTCAGCCTTTCCCATTATGTTCCCTGATGTACCAGGCTATCTACTTGTAGCCTCGTGGCTATCTGCTCTGAGCCTCAAATAATGCCTGATGCCAAGGTTTTCTGGAAAATAGCTTTTTAAAAAAATGCAAGCTGCTTTCCTGTTCAAAAAGTACAGATAGCTTTTTGGCCGCCTCTGCCGGATTATTTTATTCAGCACATCTCCTATCTGGCTTATTACGCATTGTGTTAAGTGAGTCCTTTTAGGCTCATCACTGCATCACTGGGGCGATGCACTAAAAGGCTTTAGAAAACACATAGCACTGAAAGTATGGGTGCTAGGAAGTGCTCTTGGCACTGTTTGGCAAAGGGAGGGGAAGTCTTTATCAAAGCCAGGCAGCAGTTAAGCAGTTTGTTGCCTTGCCAAATCCCAGTCTCCTGGCTCCGGCCCTGCCGTTCAGCACTGAGCTCAGCACACCTGGGCAAACTGCAGCCAGGCTGTGGGTGAGGGCAGGGCGACCTGCTGGCACTGATGCTCCTCACCACTGCAGTCCTGCCGGGGCAGCTGCTAAGGAAGGTGTTTGCTGGTGGCTCCAGGCTCTTTTGGATGCCTCTCAGTTACTCTCAGTGCTAAAGAAATGCTCAAAACAAACTTGCTAATACAGTGAGCGAAAACAGAAATTTGAAGGAAGTCTGAGCAAGCACCTTTATCGACTGAAAAATTAGGATGTGAATTACATGGCCAAGCTGGGGCCACTCAGAAATATAAGGCTCGTATGTCCAAGTTCAGGGGGCTTGAGTAAACAGCCACAAAAATGGGGAGACTCAACACCGTGTATTTGGTGCCAACGTGAGAGGTAATGAGTGTGAAACAAATGTATCGTTCAAATGTTTTGCTCCATTTGCCAACCGAAACCAGAATTCTGATGCTTACAAATAAGATTCTTGCTACGTACAGTGCAAGACCTGAACTTCCCTGCAGCACTGTGCTATTTCACGTCCCAAACACTGCTCATCTACTGAACCAACCGGAAAAGACAGTGGTTCCCAGGGGAGGAGGGCAGGGAGTGAATACCTTCCTGACCCCTACAGTTGCTCATTTTATGCCGTGAAACATGAAATTTGATTACTCTTATCATTAGCTTAGCTCACATAGCTACAAATGTTATTAGTAGCCATAAAATTATCGAGGCCCTTTTAAAATCCATTTTTAAAGAGTGTGTGACATGTATTAGCAGATCTGAAACCCTGATTTCAAATACCCTCACTCGAACATCAGAAACAAAATGTCGAGCTAAGCAACAGTGACAGGGCTTGAGACGTGCTAATGAAGAGCGGTGCCATTGCCTAAGAGAAACATTACACATTATTAACACATTAGCCTACTAAGGCACTGTGCCAGCTGTAATAAGCAACCAATTTGGCATGCTAACTTAGATACACAGGACCATTCAGAAAATCTTTGTTCTTTTTTTCCTCCCCAGTGACAAACACGTGGTGCAACCTGTTCCCATCTCACTAATGCCCCGAAAACCTCTGCTTAGCTGGGCCCTAATTCCTGTGCACAGTTGGTCACTACACTATTAATGCTTTGACACCGATCCTTCTGATGCGAGGTCCAGTTCACAAATTGGCTACATATATTATCTGTGCATGGGAGTGTGGGAGGGATAAATCATATTCATTATTCACATTCATGAAATTCCAAACACATGGGAAGTACTGATGGTGTCCTTGGGGAACAAGAAACAGCTTGTCAGAGATATCCAAGTAAAAGGGGTGCAAAATCAATTATGAAAGGAGGTGTTTCCTGCTCTAACAAGCTAATTACTGTACATCAAGTCACAAAGGGAAAACTGATGCTTTTTATTTTTTTAATGGAGGTGCTGTCAGATTAAATCAACTTGGAAGGACAACTGGGTTTAATGTATTCCCTCAGCTGATGCTCTCTTTAACACATTTACATATGCAAACATGTTAATATTCTGTCAGAATCCATGAAATAGGGCTGACAGGGCAGAACCTAACAAAACAGTTACGTGACCCTGGTCCTGCAGCTTATTTACGTCATTTACATACGCTGGTAACTCCAGCTCACGCTGAGAGTGATTGGCTTGGGAGTCACCACTGTGAAAGCAGGAGCATCTCAACAGGGAAATGACACATCCCTGCTGCTGGAAAGATCCATTTTAGGAGACAAACCAAACACATAAATTGCTAATGAACTATCCCTTCCTGTCCAGCACAGCTAGCAAAACTGCAGATGGTTGATTCCTCCTGGGATAATAGGTGAAGATGGGGTATTCGTTAGATGGCTTCCAGGTTATCTGCCAGGAGCAAACAGCCGTGTCATGCTTCCTTTTCCACAGCAGAAATCAGAGCAAGGGGTATTTGCTGTCCACCTCTCCCAGCCCCTTGGGCAGCCCACGCCCATCAGGGCTCACTGGCTTTTCTCAGGGCTCCCGCCCCAGTGCTTTTCCAGGAGAATGCAATGCTACTCTGCATCCCTATATCCATTTCTCCATCTGTCTCTGCCTTTTCTTACAGACCTACAAGCCTGCAAAAGCTTGCAGTCAGCAAAAGCTCCCTGCGCACACAAACCTTCATGCTGGGCAGTGATGCTCACCTGTGTTAGGGGTCGAGGCACTAATGTTTCCATTCACTGCTCTCCAAAAGATTAATTGTTTTCATGCAACCGTCTGCACTGGAGGCCAGGGGTTACACCCTGCCCACAACGATACCGTGTACGAGCAAATACCCAGAGAGCAGTGTACAGATGAAGGCTTGCACTGCTCAGCATCCAGCTGCTTCCCCAGCATGATGCTTTCTGCAGCACCAGGCCTGGGTGGCAGGGAGCGTTTGCATTGCCTGAAGTGCCCAAGAGCCCTTGCCCCAGGCACCAGCCAGCTCCCTGCCTCTACCAGCAAGCACTGGCCTCAGCACAGTGCCAGGGCTGCAGGGGCTGCTGAATCAAGAAGTCACGTCACCCCGTGCACCTCCAGGACAGAGAACCAAACCCAGCCTCAGGTCTCAGTATCTCATCAGAGTGGGCTTGGCAGAAAGCAGCTTCAGTGCTTTGGCCACCCCAGTGCTGGCAGCTGAGCCCTGGCAGATAAGCACCTTCCAAGGGAACGGTGCAGGCTGTGCTCTGTCCGGCTGCAGCTCTGCCGGCCGGCCTTCGCAGGCTCCAGCGGGATGGCTGCACCCAGCTGTGTCAATCTGCTCCCACCTCCGAGCTGACTGTAGCTGAAAGACAGATGACCTGTTATATATTTTCTTACTTTTAACTATTCCCACATGATCGGAGTTTTTCTGGGATATAGATAATAGGTGCACTCTTGAAGTCTTTATCAGGGCCAGGTTGTCACTGGTTCCTACAACACCAGGTGTACTGAGAAAGATTAGAAGGAGCAATCAGATTTCCATTTGTGCAAAGGCAGGAGAAATTTCTATACTTAGGCGTAGTAACAAGCTGCTTTCCATTGTAGTCAATGGGCAAAGCCTAGTTTCAAAAGAGCTGGAGCATCTCCCACTGCACACTACACACCAGCAGAGCGAGCCAGGAGAGGAGGTTGTATTTTCCAGGAGGTATTTCAGCTTGGACACTATCACGTTGCTCCTTCAAAAGACGAATGTAATCAAACTCCTTACTCAAGCAAAACTGCCAGCATAGCTCCACCTAAATGCAAAGGGAGTAAGGATTCAAAACCTGGTCCAACATGGGCCAGACACCTGTTTATTTGCCTGTTGTCTTCTCTGCTACTGAGTAAGCATAGGCAATGCTAGGGAAACCATGTCATTCATAAAATGGATTGATATCCTTGAAGCTGTTCATCTCTTTCTTGAGGAAAATGCACAACCTGTGTCTTACACTCAGATGGATTCACTCACTTGTGGAATTTATCCCTTGATACCATTGTCTGACACAGGCTTTCCTTCACACACACATCTGCAGACAGCAATTTCCTATTACAGATGCTGCCCATCACCTCCATGTTCCTTTCTTCCACCCACAAGGAATTCAGATGTAGGCACTTCAGAGCAAACAGGGACAGGCAAGGGAAGTCTGGCCTCAACTTGCCTGTGATTTAGCACAGACCCAGAAGCACCTCATGGAGAGGGCAGAGTCCAGCCAGTGGTCCTGGTCAGCACACTGTGCCCGAGGCCAAAGGCACGCTGTACAACAGAGCCCTTTTCTCCAGGCTCCATTTTCCTGGTGCTCCCAGGCGGTCCTCTGCACAAACAGGAATGGTGATGCTGTTAATGATGAGGGGCTTTCCCCATAGGGAGGTGGGGTGGCTGAAACCTCAAAAAATTCACCCCAGAGCAGCATGCATCCTTGCAGGCAGATGGGAGCTGATGCTGTCAGATGCACTGTGTGGGGGCAAGGGAGAAGTGGAGAATGAAGGAGTGGGAGCTGCAGGGTGTGTCAAACCTTGCCTTGCCACACAAGGTCCCCTTGCTCTTTCATGGCTGCAGTAGATGACTTGGGCCTCTGGCAGCTCTCTAAAGAGCCTGCACTGGCCCCACTTGCTAACATCCTCTCTGCAGTGAAGTCTGTCCCCTCGATAAAGGAGAAAATGGAGAAGATGGAGACATCTGCTGGGAAGCTGTCAGGTTTATTAGATACATGCGAGTTTGGGGACGGAGCACCTAGAGGATCTCAAGGAATCTGAGCTCAAAGAAATAAAGGCAACTTCAAAAGGCACAACCAGGCCAGCGGAATCACTTAACAACAGTAATTTTTTGTTGGAAATACAATTGAAAACACCTGAGAATCAAATCGGGATTCAGCCTATCCCCCTGCCTGGAATTGCAGCTGCTATTGATTCTGGGCACTAGATCTTAGGAAAGCTCCTCTGTAAACTCCTGACACTGGCCATTACAAGCGATCCCAGATGTGGAAGGATTTATGGGATCCCCACACCTTAAAATATGCACAGATTAAAGACTGAGCTAGTTCTAAAGCTAGAGGGAGATAGTGCTCGCTCCCCCTCCCCTTCTCAGTGCTGGGTGTCACAGAGGTGCCACTGGCTGGCAGGGGCAGAGGGGGCTCCGTCTGGGGACCATGAAGCCATGGCAGCTCCTGGAGATGGAAAAACACATCTATAAATACTCTATAGCAATCCATGCGAGATGACTTACTGTCTCCATCAGGAAATCTGGTACAGATCACAAGTCAGTGATTTGCCGTTAATAATCCTTACCCAGGAGAGCCCTTTATCATGACTTGAACTACCTTGCCAGGGCACAGAGGAGGGACGGGCACACCTTTGTCACCAGCTGGAGGAGAACAGGTTCTGACAGGATGCTGTGACCCGCTGAAGCTCTTACATGCCCCACACCAGCACTGCAACTTTTCCTTTTAATTTCATCTCGCAACTCTCATCCAGGAATCCCAAGGCAGAAATATGGAAGCTGAAGGATGGAAACAGTACTTGTAGACTTTGCAAAGAATAAAGCAACCTGGTCCACTTTCCACCCATTCCAGTGCCCCTAATACCAGGGGAAAAAATTGAGTTGACTCAAGTCAGGAGCAGATCAGCCCCTTTGTGCTGCCAAAATGGATGAGGCTGTTCACAGTGGTAAATACCAGGTCAGCTGCACTCAGAGAAGGCAGTTTTTCTTCTGTTGCAAAAGACAGGAGTGTCTCCTCTCTGTGTATACCTGTCAGTATCACTGCAAACAGCAGCATCACCAGAAGGCAGATTGGTGCTACGTAATTTTCTTGTTATTTGTCTTTAACAAAAAGGTAGTCTTTAAAGTAAAGAAATTAAAATCTACCTGATTGGAAAGCCAAGTGTGTGGCAGTTAGTGGAGTTTGATTTTGGATAGTGAATAGAGCAGAGCAAGCTGCCAGCTTGTGTTCACACACATCTCTGAATTGTCTGTGAGGTCTCAAAACTAGTGATCGATATGTTGTCTGTTGTGGTAAACAGACATTTTTTAAAAGATTCTTGCTTCATAGTCCACAGAAGAATTTGATTTCCATGCCTATTAAATAAAGATAGATTTTATGACAGCAAACGTAAAATCTGTCATGTGACTGGGATCAACTTTTGCTGATAATCCAATATCTGACGCTATAGCAAAGTAGTGTTTCACATCTCCAGTGCAGCACCCACCCTGGTTTTACAGCCTCATGGGCTGCCCTCTCCCTTCTCCCAGGACCTTACCAGTCTGCTGCAGCTTGTCCTAGGCAAAGAAAAAAGAGAGCACAAAAATACACCAACATTCGCCGCATTTCTAAATAACTGAGGGATGAGGGTGTGAGGGAAGCCACACAGACTTGCAGGATCATTGCAGGCAGGATATCATCTCCTGTTCTTGTGTGTATTTTAATGTAGCGGTTGATGTCATGTTCCTGCGCATGCTCAAGTAGTGACACCCATGGTTGTTCTCATATTTTCTTGACACACCTAGCACAGTACGAGCCTTTGTCTTGTCATGCCATGCTCTGTGCTTGCTCAGGGGTTGTCGGGAGGGATGTGAGCTCACAGTGTGCAGGGGTACACGGTGTCTGCCCCAGGGATGTACCAAAGCAGCAGGGCACTCTTCTTTAGAGGAGAACTTCACTTTTTGCTAGCAGGTGAGAGACTGAGCCAGCATAAGTAACAGATAGCCTAAGCTTCTCATTAAGAAATTATCAGAGCTCAGAAACAGAAAGGCAACTTCCCAAGACCTGCTGCTTCATGTGAGTGGCATTGCTGCCACACAAATGCCTTAAAAACGCCAGACCAAGCCCCAGCTGAGCTGTTTGGAGCCCCACAAACACCTGCACTACTCTGAGTGACATTGTCTTTTCCTTCTACAGCCTCTAAGGCGAATAACTTGCAAGACTGTTATGGACAAGAGTTTCAAAGAGCTGCTCAAGCCCTTCAGAAAAACAAAGCTCTGCTATCATTAACAAACACTTGTGATGTTGTTACCATGTTGAAAGAGCATATTACTACCCTTCAGCAGCAAACAGTAGGTATACCAAACATGAAAATCTACCAAACATAGCAAATGCTGATGTCACGAGGAGTATATAATCTGTCTTCGAAATGAAGGACGTGGGGAGTTCACTTGCTGGGTATAATCCCACTGAAATTATGAATATTGTGGGTTTTCATGAGACAGAGGAATTTGTTTCCATTGAAAGACAATGAAAACTCATCCTTCATTGCCTTGATCCAAAGTCGGGAATCTCTCCATCTCTGAATACATGTGAAATCTGCTCCAGGCAGAGCAGCCCAGTGTCAGCTAATGTGGCCAGAGACCTCTGATTTGGGGCACGGTGTCAGAACCCTCCTAGGCAGAAGCCACAGCTCAATCTCTGCCTCAGTTTAGCTTCTTAACAAACCCAAAACAAGGAGGAAGGCTATCAGGGAGACTCTGCAAAACGAGTGAAACATGACAAGGCCCTCTTTTGGACCCTTAGGTCTCCTCTGAGGAAGGAAGAGGCGGAGAATGAGATGCTCAGATTGCCCTAGCCACTTCTGGGACAAACATTTACTTTCGATTAAGTGGCATGTAAAGAAGACAGGAGCCCTCTCTGGCTAGCTGCTAGGGTTGATACTTAAATATTTATAATGTCCAAATTAGCATAGTGGAAACTCAATTCATCAATTTGTTCTGGTCTGTTTGTAAGAAGGAGAGGGGGTGTGAGGCACCCTGCAGGAGATGCAGCCGTGGGTGGGCAGGGCGCGTGTGCTGCCTCCAGCACGGGGCCGCAGCGTGGCTCCCTGCTGGCACTGACTTGTCGCCCTGCCTTACGCTTTTCACGGGGTCAGGGAAGAGGCCGGCTGTGGGCAGGGCTGCGGGGGTCCCTCCTCTCCCCCAAACCCACCTGCCCGGGGGGCAGCCCCAGACTACCGAGAAGCTGCGGGGAGCAGCCTGGTCAGGCAGCACCAGCCTGGGGCTACCCGGGTGGGGGCTGGAGAGGGGAGGGGGCTGCCCTGGAAGGGTTACGGCTTTTCAGGCCAAAATCCGCCAACAGAAGGCAGGGTCAGCCTCGGAGCTGAAATCTAAGTGCTAATGACTGATGCCCTTCACCCCTCCGCTGCCTCCAAAGGCGAGTGCCCTGGATGAGCCGGGGCCGGAGAGCATTTAACATTTGAACTTCTTCTCGTCTGCGAGGCAGCAGGCCGTTGTGCGCGGGGTCGCTGACCCCCAGCCCCACTCCCCCCAGCCCCTCAGCTGCCTCCCAGCCCTAATTGAATGACAGATGGTCAGCGGCAGGGAGAGGGCAGGAGCGCCGGGGGCATGGGGCCCTGCTCCTGCCCACGCACCCCCCTCGCCGGCCGCCCCGGAGGCTGCCTGGCACCCCGACCCTCAGCCACGCACCTGGGGGGCACGGGGCAGTGCGCAGGGCTGGGTTTGGCTGCTGCGCTGGGGATACCTCGGGGCCAGCGGCAGCTCACGCCAGCCTGATTCCAACCAGCGCCTCACCAGTACTTCTCATCCCTCTGCCACACGACAAAACACCACTAAATCCATGGAGACCTGACCAGTACAGAGTACCTACGTCCTCCCGCTGCTCCTGGCAGCGCCAGAACCGAGGAAGGCAAGGAGCTGGGCTGAGCTGCCGAGGCTCCGTGGGGACATGGGGCAGCCACAGGAAGTCCGGGCAGAGGAGGCACAGCTGTGGGCGGCCCCTTCCCCTGCCTGCGTCCCCGGGGGCTGCTCTCGCTCCCCTCCGTGCCTCTAGCCGGGGGTTCTGGACATGTCCTGCCCTGGGAGGAGGATGCCACAGGTGACAGGAAGGGCCTTATCGCAGCGGCCAAGGGCTCTGTGGAAATGGTGCTTGGTAGGGCCGGTCTGCCCCTGGCTCCTGCCCCCAGCCCTGCCAGCTGCCTTCCAGGCAAAGCTGGGGAGCCCAGGGTGTGCCCTCGGGGAGCGGGGGCTGTGCAAGCGCTGCCCCCACGCCCCCCGCTGCAGCCCGCTGTCCCTTTAACGGAGAGCCGTGATTCCCACAATTACTGGGATTACAAGGAAAGGGTTATCGATTTGCAGCCTGCACTGTGTGATCAGCGCCCGGGCGCCCCCCCCCACTCCCACCCCCAGCCCACCTCTCCTACTGTAAGCACGAAACCATTTATAAATGTTTTATTTCACTGATCGCCTCACCCTTGCTGCATAATAATAACCCCAGCAGCACGGCGATATATTCTCTCCACTCCCCCTCTCCCTGTGCCCGCAGCCTGCAAAAGGCACCAACGTGATATGCAGCAGCCCCTGATTTGTGTGTGTGTTTTAATTACCGCCGGAGAAACCTGTACACAAGCATAAAAAAGGGTGAGGGAAAGGGAGAGCAGGCCCAGACGGCGGAGGCAATGGCAGCCTAATGCACCGCTGGCTGACAGCGACTTCCGCTCAGGCACCTTCTCCAGATCGAACCCTTCGATTGTAACTGAAACAATTTGCATACTGATTCCTCTCATAGCCTCCCGATCCATAACCAGCCAGGCAGCTATTCAAATGCAAGTAGCATCCCTAAATGCAAGGCTAGACTGACCAAAATGCGCTGTCCTACAAGCAGGAGGAGAAGAAAAACCCCTTGATTATTATTTCTATTTTTGTTCCTTTTAACCTTTAAAAGATTTAGCTGGAAGCTGTTGGTTTATGGCTGGGGATGTAAGGGAAAGAATTGATCCTGAACTGGACTTAAAGATGGAGCAAAATGGGGCGCTGAAGAGATTTTTCGTTGTGGTTTTTTCTTTTTTCTTTTTCTATTTTTATTTTTACCTGAGCCACAAACTGAGGCTCTTTGGGGGGAAAGAGGGTCTGTCCTCTCTCCCATCCCCTTTCTCCACCAAAACCATCTCAGCTCCTGCAGACCCAGGGAATACACAAATTGCTGCCTGTGCCTCTGCCTCTGGTGCCTGTTGGGCTGATGAAGATCGTGTAATTCTGGCTGTAAATTCTTGCGTTTAAGTTGGTCCAATAAAAGATCTCTCCTACATCTTGTGAGGGCTTGGTGCTTTATTTTTTAACGGGACTGGCGTGGCAGCCGCGGCGGTTGCCTTTTTTTTTTTTCTTCTTCTTCTTCTTTTTCTTCCTCTCGTTCTCATTTGAAATTATGCAGATAGATTTTTTTTTTTTTTTATTTCGAGTTTTCTCCTCCTAGGGACAAATCTAGGAGGCGAGCCCGCAGCGGATGGCCGTCCCAGCGGCGTGCGGCGGACGGCGGGGTAAGCGTGCCCAGCGGGGCACGGCGCG
>VZTF01009088.1:1856361-1868744 GCA_013397755.1 Cnemophilus loriae | reverse complement strand
GGAGTCCACGGCGTGGTGTGATGCCTTGTGGAACCCCCGGTGTGGTGTGATGCGGTGCGGCCCCAGCGGTGCGGAGCTCTCGATGCGGTGCGGCGGGATGCGGTGGGGTGTGATGCGGTGCGGAGCTNCGCGGGGGGGGGCGGACCTGGCTGACGCGATTAAAATATTGATGTAGTCGCAAAAATCGTTCATTAAGGCAATTTAATCTTTGCTATTAAATGTCCTTTCAATTCATTTGGTGTAATTAAGATGCAGTTTAAGTGATTAAATTCTAATTACTTATGCTAGGCAAAGAATTATTTGTCACAGTAATAAGGTTAACTAAAGACCTAGCTGAAGAATTTTAACGTTTACTTTAAATTATATCGCAGGGAAATCAGGTGCTTTCCCCTGACTGATCCACTTAGCAACATATTCTGTAACGGTGATGTCAGTTCGCTGAAGTGGTTGCAGATCCATCAACACTAAGTTTGTGTAAATCCCTGAATCTCGAACTGCTGAGTCAGCACTCATCAGTCAGATTCGCTTCATTATTCCAGGGGCACCAAATTAAGGTCGCTCATTTTAATACAGTGCACAGAAGTGAGCTGTTTACCATTCTGGCTCAGATGGGATCTGTGTGTTGGCAGGCTGATGTCATCCTGTGAGCTTCCCATACATGAACTTATTTTCATCTCTTTTGATGTTATGAAACAACAGAAGAATATTCCTTGAATTTGATGGCAGAGAAATGAGACACAGATCAAAATATCTCTGGGTGTATGGAAACACCTACACCCTGAATAAGCATAAATACAAATCACTAGAGAAACAAATGCCAAATGCTGAATAATGCCAGGATTAAAAAGAAATAATTTAGTGTGGGCTTAGACATTTCGGAATAGACAGTACTCTTTTCAGTTGAAAGGAGAAATCTTTGGGGAGCAATCAATGACCCGTGTCACCCATGTAGTCTTTCCTCACTGAAAAGCTATGAAGGGCCCTATCCCACCGTGGGCTGAGGGAAGCTGTAGGGAATGCTCTTTCAAGCGTCAGTGCTGTCTGCTGCCCGCTACAGCGGGAGCTCGTGGCCACGAGCTGCCTCCATGTGTGGAGGCTGTCTCGTGCCGCACCCTTCCAGAGGGATTCCATTTCCCAAGCAGCTTTGAAGACCCCAGGGCAGTGACAAGAAGGATGGGGCAGTGCAGGGGACCCCTAAATGGTGATGTATCAGAGTGAATGTCACCCAGCAGTTGTGGTTATTATTCAGGTCAAACAGACTTGCTTGAGTTTAGTTCACGTGGTGACATCTGACCCTCAGGTAGCCTGTGTCCTATATACCCTTTTATTTTGTTTTCATATTCCCCCAAATATTAAGTTTTTGATAATTGGGAAAGATCTGCTGTTCACAAGTCTCTCTGCAGGCCCCAGAGGTGTTATTCACATGATAAGGATGTAACTTATCACACTTTATTATGTGTTATTGCCACCATGAATTTACCATAAGCTTTTGGCTACCTGTTTCCACTGAGCTCTTGTAGCCAATGTGATTAGAACTATCTATGATGGCCAAAGTCCTTAAGCAGTTTCAGCCTCCTGCAGAAATACTGCTGCTTTCTCCACCAGAAGGTAGAGCCTCCTACAGAAGAATATCCTCCAGGATATTCTCCAGTTTATACCAGCGAAGAGTATTCACCCTCCAAACATGTTATTGGATGTTGTGTGATGTTTCAAAACTAGAAGCAGATGACTTGGAAAGGAATTCCTTGGTGGACACAGTTCAGACTGTAGCTGAGGCAGGTCCCAGGCCTTATAGACCTGACACAACAGAGATTAGAAAATATATGTGAGAAGAGACTTTTATGTCTTTAAGACAGTCCTGCACACATGAGGTTGGGATAACTAAAAGACTAGGCTTTTGCAAGAGGAGGGGTAAAAGACCACCACATCATCTCATACGAGGCACTTGGTGGCCGTCAAGTAATAATAGCTTGTGGTCAGCAGTGACCCAGGCCAGAGCTGGAAATGTGACCCGTCACCTCAGGGTGAAAGGTCTCGTATCCTATCATTGGTGACCCGCACACCTCTCTGTGTCCACATGTTCTGAACTCAGCATGGCTGGGGAGACATTGTGTATGTGTCTCTCTGCTGCTGGCCTGGACCCACTCTGGGTGCAAACAGAGGAGAAAAGGGCTCCCTGTGAGCAGAGATCCCCTGTGTGCATTGGCTTTCTCCTCCACAGGGGGAGGGGACTCACGCCCGGGCTCTGGTGGGCCGTACCCTTCCCTTCCAAGAGCAGCTGTGTTGCCATGCTGCTGGTGCTCTCCTCTGCTGCCCTGTGTCCCTGCTCCCCTTCCAGCCACTCTGTACAGGCAAAAACCTGGTTGTGGCCATTGTGTGCAGCTGTGCTGGGGCTATGGGAACTGCTGCAGGCAGCCGGTGAGCAGTGTGACCCTCAGAATGCATGGCTGCTGCCTCAGCCTGTCTGTGCTCGTAAGGGCACAGCTCTCCCAGTGCCAGGCCTGACACCTCCCAAATCCACCTTCTTCCTCAGTGTCTGCACTTTTCCATCCCCTGTCAGAGAGCTTGTTCTGTGATGGCACCACAGCGGGCCACCAGCTGAGCAATGCCTCTCTCAGGGCGAGTTACCCTCTGCCATCAAAAGTAGCCACAGGGCTTGGGGCAGGGTTTGCACAAGTAGAATTTTCCATGATTGTTCCCCCTGCTTCAGTGACAGTTTTCCAGAAAAGCAGCCAGCAGAACTTGTGGAGGTATTTTATTATGTACACAAACCAAACCAGAAACCATCAGAAATTAGGTTTATTGAGAGCATGACCACTTTCATTTTTTGCTTCTGTTTTTCAGAAAGGAAAGCTGGAGTTTGCTAGAAACAGCTAGGCACACGTGTACACACCAAATGCTCCTGAAAATTGATGTATAGTAATCAGAGTTTTTTCCTTAGATTTTAAAAAGAAATCTACCCTCTAGGGATGAAGCACTAGATCAAGCATTAGGGTTAACACCTGAGCTTACTATAATGACTTTTAGACTGACTGAATAATGTTGTTCACATCACAGATACACAAAATATCCTCTTCACTGTCTCAACCTAAAGATGCAATTAGTGCATTTTCATAGCGGACACGATCCTGTTCACACCCCTGGCAGAGCAGAACTAATCCCACTGTGCTGGACCCAACTGGGGGCCACAGGAGAACGTCAACAGACAGCAGAGCTGCAGAGATGAGACCCCACTTCTGTACCATGCAAAGGCAGCTGGGCCTCGATGGGATGTACAGACCTTACAAGGTTTGGCAAGTTTACTTGACCAAATCCCTCGGGCGACTTAGAAGGAACAAAGGGAGACAAAAATAGATTGATGGGCTGTGTCAGGAGAATTGCAAGTGTCAAAAATATCTGTTGCTCAGGGCAGAGGAAGATGGAAGTGACTGGAAGAGGCCAGAGTTCAGGACTGGATTTATAAGGCTCCTTCTGGCACTGATAATATTACATTGTCATATCTGCAAGTGTGTTGCCAGAGTCAGGGTGACTCTTCCTTTATCCTCTGCTTTTCTTTTTTCCTAACGAGATTTTCTTAAAGGCTTTTTCAAAAGGCATCACATGAAGCATCGCTCAGCCAGGGCAGCCCGGAGACAAAGAACAGGGCTGCCTGCAGCAGGGAGCGAGGGCAGGGTGCGAGCAGGTGTGTCCTGGGAGAAGGGCACATCTCTAGGGAGCACAGCACCCTGCAAAGCACCCAAATTCAGTGTCTGTGCTGTGGGAGAGGGTCCACTCACAGTGCTCAAGGGCAGGGGCACGAGAAGGACATCGGTGCAAATTACTGTTATTATCTTCAGCTATGTAAGATAAAAGAGAGATGGAGCGTGTGATAAATTGTTGTGAAGACAGGCTCTGGTGTTTTTCCAGAAAAGCACTCCAGTTGACATCTCTGGGGTCTGACCTCAGCGGACATTAGGGGAGGACCTGGCATTAGGGTAGGAGCTGGCCAGAGCAGGCACAGCCGCTCTGCCTGGGCGTGACCCGGCTCAGGCTGCTGTCAGAGGGCCTGGCAGCCCCACTTTGCCAGCCCTCACCGTGTGAGCTGGCCAGCAGCTGTGCCTGCTCTGGATCTACTCTCATGTTGGAGCAGATTTTACCCTATGGTGTACATTTGTTCTCTGGCAAGCTGGAAGCTGCAATTTATTATTAAAATTGATTGGCTCCAGTGCAGGGAAAACGATCGCAAGGAAACCCTATTACAGTTTTTCATTATCACCATTATTTATTTTTAAGTGCTATTAATATTCCTGAGCCTGGACAAGGCAGAAGATGAGAGCTGGTATCCACCCATGCTGCTCACAATCTGAGACCCAGCAGTGCAAGGGCTCTTGGAACAACTGAGCCTGTTGGGAGCTTTTTGCCCTCAATCTGCCTCTGGCAAATGCTAATGGAAGTAGAGCTGAAAATATTTGCAAAATAGTAAAATAGGCTAATTTGTATCATAGGCTGGATAGGTTTTATTTTTTTCTCCCTAGTAATGAGCTCTTTTTTCTTGCCTCTGTGACATCACTAGCATTAATTAAGAGGTCTTTGATACAATTGAAGTTGAGGAACAAGGTATGTTGTAATTCTTGGGACATTTTCTATGGAAATAATTGTTCAGGAATATTATATTTCAGGAAATGAGCACAAGTTCAGGAAGACAATGTGTTATGCAAGCTAGTTTCACAATAGCTGGTTGTTTTTTTGTTATTCCCTACTATTTCAGAGAACTCACGTAGCAGCTTGTGATCGAAGCCCCAGAGGCTCACATTGCTAATTGAGCTGGCTTTGTACCTACTGCTGTGACTGTCATTTGTGATGTGATGATTCACACTGAAGCATTGCACAGCACTGACTTGGATCACGCTATCTGTGCCATTAAGATTTTGTGACAAATTATGATCTGGACGGAGTATCTAAGCAGAAGATGGAATTTGTGGAGTCTTTGAAAAAGGAAGGTGTAAAGCAGCATGAGCAGAAATGAAGCACTAGGCACAGCAAGTGTTGTCTGCATCTGGTTTGTCTTCTTTTCTGCCTGAGCCTGTTAGCAGGGGCGGTCAGAGCTGGAGGCTCAGGCTGTTATAAAGCTGAGCTCCTGCAGCTGCTTTCCCAGGAATTTCTGTTTATCAAATAGTCAGACATACATAAAAGACTGAGATGCTGTTGGTATCCTCATTCTTAATACTTGTCAATAAATAACAGACTATTCTTGCAAAAGCATTTTTGGTTTGCCAATGTTAACCTCCAGTGGGGATGCAGATTATTTCAGCAGGCACCAATCCCCCCAGTGAATTCAGCAGTTCGGCTTCAGTAGGGGCTCGCATGCATAAGGAAACCTGGTTTTTAGCCCAGAAGCTCCACGGTGTTTTAGAGGTCAGGATGTAACTTCAAAGCATTCTTCAAAGGTTTTCAGATAAAAATACCTGTAGGAGATATGAGTTTGGCATCCCAGTCTATTTGATTGATGTGTGATTTCTTACGAAAGAGTATGTGGCTGGAATATATATTGTTACGGATCTTTCCAAAAGCCTCTCCTCAGAGGGGATTGAGCCACCAATGTCTTGGTCCCTGCCTGGGCCAGCAGAAGGAGCCTTCACAGCTCCTGGATCCTGATCTGTGCCATTCCTCTTTCTCAAGTAAAAAAGGTGGATGACTATTTTTATACTTCCCTCAAGCAATGAAGTCCTCGTGCCAGGGCTGGCTCTTGGTAGTAACAGAAATCGTAGGAAGGACCTTTGCAAAGTAATTTGCTGTTTTCATTCCAATAACTATGGCGTAACTGGAGATACTGCACAAAATTCTTCATATAATCAGTACTGATCTCCACAGAAGCCAGGACTAGACAGACACAGAGAAAGAACATTCATATTACCTTCAGAAACACATCTCTCAATCAGAATTAAAGGACATTGTTAGAGAAAAAAGGGAAACAGACAACTTCAGACAGTTTTGAAAGTGAGGCAGAGGAATCTGTCCTCCCAACGAAGATTTTATCCTAGCAAAATGCTAACAAGATGAGCCAGCAGTCAAAGGCTGACAGGGGAATCTGGGAGTCTCCCTCACATCCCATCAGATCGTGCCTGAAAGGTGGTCTGTGAGGCAGATTTCAAATTGCAAGCACCCTTTAATAATGTAGAGCAAAATAACATTCTCAAATGGAAGGAAGGGATGATAGATGAAATAGGGAGCAATTCGATAAAGAAGATTTACCATACCGTGGTTTTTCATGACAAAACATGGGGTTTTTTTGCTCAGGATACATCTGACCTGTAAGACTGTACTAGCATCCTAGTTTCTCACAGTTCCTTATTTCTCAGTCAACAAAAGCTACAGAAATTGATTGAAAGCAACTAATAATGGTAAAAAATTGGCCAAGGTTAACTTTAGAGTTCACTGAATTTCCACTCTACCTCCTGGAGATATTAATTAGTTAAATTCTCAGCACTGCTGGGTGCTATCAAAATGTAGGCTCTCAGTAATGGCATTTGCTGAGTTTTAACAGACAACAACAAAGGTATTTTCTAACTTTTATTCCTTATACTTGTAATAGTTTATAATGAGTTAGGAAATGAAGTGTCCCACATCCTCTCCAAATTTGGAAGCTGACATGAACAGTCCTTTTTCCCTAGTGGTCCCTGTGCTGTGTTCCCACATACTCCTCTGCCAGCCCTCTCTAACTGTCCTTCCCTTTCTTGCAGCGTGCAAGAGGAAAGAACAAGAACACGGGAAGGATAGAGGGAATACACCCAAAAAGCCTCGGTTGGTCTTCACTGATGTCCAGCGTCGAACTCTACATGCAATATTCAAGGAAAATAAGCGTCCGTCCAAAGAATTACAAATCACCATTTCCCAGCAGCTCGGGTTGGAGCTGAGCACCGTCAGCAACTTTTTCATGAATGCACGGAGGAGGAGTCTGGATAAGTGGCAAGACGAGGGCAGCTCCAATTCAGGCAACTCATCTTCTTCATCAAGCACTTGTACCAAAGCATGAAGGAATAACCACGAACTAAAACCTCGGTGGAAAAGCTTTAAAAATAAATAAATAAATAAATAAAGACAGACCAGGACCTCAAAATAGCAGGTTTATACTTAAAACTATTTGAAAAAAATATTTATAAGTCCAAAGAAACCAAAGACTTATTTCACCTGCATTATGACTTTGTTCTAAGACACACACTTTAGTAGGATGACGACTTGCAAAAAATAGAGAGGAAGAAGAAAGCGAAATGGAGGGAACGAAACGGAAAGCAAAGAGAAGAGGAACAGACCACTGGTCTTACACCTTAGCCCATTATCATCTTCACCGTACTTGGCTGTTTAGTGGTTTGGAGCATAGTGATTTCCTGTCGTTGAACAGACATCTCTTTGGATACAGCTCTTCGTGTCCACAGCAATTGCCATGAAGGTGTTCAGTGTATCCGTACTGCGTACACGCCAGTGGGTAGGGACTTGGGCAGGGCTGGTCTCCAGAGAGGGCTGTGCCACGGCACGGCCGGAAAAGCGTGGAGTCGTCTGAATTCCTTGGAACGGTAGTGTGATTTTTGCTGTTTCACAGTTTGAACTTGACTGGTACAATGCCTGGAAACAAGTTCAAACTAGGCAAAGAAATTTTGAATGGTACCTAAACCAGTGCATTCTCTTTGTTTGTTAAGGAATGTTCAGATTTTAAAAAGGAAAACTATTCCATCCATAAAAAAAAAAATCGACTAGCTACCAAAGAACACATTTAATAATTATATTGCAGGTATTTTATTGCAATGATTTTAATATTCCAAAGCTATTTTTACACAAATACTATGTAGAGTTATAGGTATAAACTAATCTAACTGTATAACACATAAAACTTGTAATCAAGACTGTTATTTGCAATTAGTAAAACCACATTATCGTTTCTTTCCGTGATTGGCAAGAAAGAATGTCACCCGAGGAGATCACAGCCCCTGGCAGAGCACGGGAACTGAGAATGGGATGCTGCTTCCATTGAACTCAGTGAGCCCTTTCCTCACTGACTTCAACGGGAGCACAAGCAGGAGCCGCGTGTTAGAGCGGAGTGTGACGCTGTGGGTGACGCTGTGGGTGACACCGTGTGACGCTGTCCCCAGGCTCTGTCCCAGGCTGGAGCCCGGTGCAGCCCGGACGCTGTGCTTCAGAGTGGCTCAGCTCTGCCATCTAGCCTGCAAGCAGGAGACCTGAGGCACTCAGGATGCAAAAATGAAACGAACTGAGGGATGCAAAACCACAGGGCTCAGCGTCTGATCAATACTCATTGACATTAGTGAGCCTTTTTTTTCCTATCGACTTTACCAGGCAAAGGAATAGCAACAGCTTTGAAGGCTCGTGGTCTTTTCCTGTTGAAAACAGTGGTACAACATCAGTTAATGTTGGTGGGAGGAGCTCCTAGAGGAGCTCCAGTAGTGCTTTTGGATGTAGGAATTGTGATCCCTCTGAAGTCAAGAGCAAAATTCCCATGACACCGAGATACAGCCTGATGTTTTGTGGCTTTGTATCTATGTGTAGCAGGCTGAGCTTTTGTCCCACACATTCTTTCTTGCTCATCTATTAGTCAGGATAATGCATGAAATAGTTTGAAGTTTGTAGCTGAAAAGCTTTAAACGCTCTGTTGCTAACAGACCCATAGGAGAGAAGTCATCCCGTTCCTACTCTGCTAAAATTAAAGAGAAAAGCGTGCAACATCTGCACATTAAATTTTAGTGCAAGGGAAAAATAGACTTTAAAAACCATACATGTGCCTGTTAGATTTCTAACTGGTATTTCAAATTACTGTAGTAATTATGCTAAGTATATTAAATTCCAAAATAACCAAATATGCAGGTATAGGCCCAATGCAAGGACTAGAAATAGGTAATCTTACTTTCAACCTTTTTGTTTTTAAGGAAAAAAAAAAAAGAAAAAGGAAAATTCAAGGTAAACTAGAATCCAAACACTATAAACAGTAGCAGATACTGGTTTGGGGGATGAAGCCCACTCAAAATACCAGTGACACCAAAGTAGAGCAACTTTTGTAGCACCAGTTATTTCCCAAGAGGACAGGGTCTAGTCAAGGTTCAGGGTATACAGTTTATTTCCACTCAGTGTTTAGAATACAGATGAAATATCTCCTTATTAAAATAAAGTGAAATAAACCAAATATTTTTGGCACTGAATATTTCTCTGTATTTCAGTATGTTAAGCCCACTTTAAGGCTAACAAAGCAATTGTCCATGAAAATGGAATCTAATCTGGAAATTTTTTCAGTCTCTGGCTTACCTTAAATTTTAGCAAGCTTTCTTTTGAAGTGTTCCATCCCCACAGAGACATAATTGACATGGAAACGTTGAAAAGCTCACATATAAAGTACCTTATGAATGCAGTCTCATTAGTGTAAGGTTAATAAAGGACAGTGATAACTCACGGTTTAGTTTTTTCCAGCAAAACACTGCTTTGTAACATACCTATAGTTTAGAGACTAAAGCCTTATTTATTTAAAACTTGAGAATTTAAAAATGCAGGGAAATTCAAAGTACATTGCCGCATTTTTAGTATTACCATTGTATTGTCTTTATAGACTACTTGCTGAAACCAAAGAGAACTTTCATACCAGCATTAAATTTGCACCCAATATGCAATTTCAGGATCTCTGACACACACACATGCAAGCCCCTAAATAGGACTGTGTATATGTACATGCACACACATTTTTATGGGGTGTATGTATGTATACATGTGCACACATATGTCCACACACACTAAAACTGATGCACAAGTTATAGATTTTAAGTGTTTTGGGTTTTTTACGTGTCTGTTTAAGTATATATATATATAAACCTTTTGGTTTTCTCTAAGCCATTAGGAACAAACCACTCTTCCCATAAGCAATATGCGCCTCATGCTCTGAATAGGCAAAGAACACACTTTTCTTTAATTTCTTTCAAAACATGAAGCAAATAACTCTGGAACTGCTCAGTCTACCTGGAAAGCTGTGTTACCTCTGAGCAGAGTGCCCGGCCACACCGACTGAAGCATGGACAGGTTACCTGGTGCTCCCTTGCTCTGACTGGTGCCATTACTCAACAGGGCATCATTGAAGGGGAGTTTCTTCTAATGCTGCATTTAACATTACCCAGGAAACCTGTCTCTGTTTGTTAGTGTTAGTCTTTCAGTTCATTTCATTCCTGACAAAGTGGAAATTAGTTTCAAATTCGACAAGAGGATCTAAAACTCTGCCAGGAAGGATTAGGAGAGGGAGCAGAACCCAAAGCAGTTTGGGAGCATCAGGAGATGGGGCTTCAGTCAAAGGTGACTCCATGGGCAAGAGGGCATTAGGAACATGCATTCAGCTAACAGGCTGCATCCAAACCTGACCGCAGTGACCCACGGGGGGAGGCTGGCCAAGAGGTGAACTGTCCGCATCCATCCCCATTGTAAATGGCATCATTAGCTTTCTAGGAAAAAAAGAACAAAACAAACAAAAAAAAAAAAACCTCCTCCTTCAGACCGCCCCACACGGCTCCGTTAGCCCTGCGTGGCTTTCCAGGGCCGCAGCCTCCTCTCCTTACTCAGGTAAAGCAAACCCCACCAGAGCGAGCCAGCCAGCAACGGGGCTTTTGCTTGGGAAGTCGCTGCTGCACACCCCACGCCAGGAGCGACTTCCCAAGCAGCCGAGTGGCCGGGGTGGCCCGGCGTGAGAGCAGCCCCAGGGCTGCCCGTGGGCACCGCTCTTCTCCTGGGATTTCAGGATAAGGCCGTGGTGGTGGTGGGCACTGCCCCAGGGGCTGCTGCTGCCCGGAGGGCTCGGAAACACTGCTGAGCTTATACCAAAGAGTCTTAGGACACCTCTCCTCACCTGAGTTGTAAACGAGACATTTTTACCCCAAAAAATGTTCCTTCTTTCTACTACTCTTCCTCCTATCCTCCTCCTCTTCCTCCTCCTTTGTACATAGGGATGAAAACTATGCATTTAGCAAACAAAGAGAAAGCACTTACCCTTTTCTATCTCACTGCGTTTGGGTGCATTCAAAGGCCCAGGGGCTAATTTTGAGACTTTGCTTAGCCTCCTGGTTTATTATTGTGGTGTGGTTAGCTTTACAATACATTTGGTAACTATTTGCTAAAGACAAAGAAGCAAAAGGTAAGGAATAGCTACTTCCACGTGTTAAAAAAAAAAAAGAAAAAAAAAGAAAAAAAAAGTGTGTAAAGATCTACTATTTATAGTGTGAACCAAAGACGCTACCTCACTCGATTTCCATTGGTGATTTTAATCACATTGATGATACCAAAGAATACCAAAGATTTTTCATGCACGGCCTTGGTCTGGAAAGGGAACTCATCCTCCTTCTTGCCCCTATCCCCCCGACCCCCTTCCTCACCTTCACTCAGTGTGTAACCTTGTCTTCATTCTTAGTGGTAATGCTGATAACCTTACGAATACTTCTCTTGCTACAACTGCTACTACTGACAATGATAAGGATAATAATAATAATAATAATAATAATAAAGCTCTAGGCAAACATGTTGCAAACTTTGTAAACTCATAGGACGAGTGCCTTGCTTGAACCAAAGTGTTAAACCGCTGTTGACCTCTTTATCTCTCACCTTATACTCTTTGAATACCTCAGCCTGTTAGAAAGGCCACTAATGAAAAAAAGGAATAATTCTTCACCGTGGTGCTTTTTGCCGTGCAACCATGCAATGAAACTTTCTTTGATACCAAAGGAAAATGTTTTTTTCCACTTTCTTGCTGACAAACCAAAGGTTCCCTCTTCTTTCCCCCAAAGCAGCTTGAGTCCCTCAGCCCAGACAGGCCGTGCATCGCTTTTACCAATTCCTCCAAATACCTCATAGTAATAAATCTTTAGGGTTATGTTGTATAGAGAGTCTATGTGATAAGGCAGAACTTACTAGTTTGATAATTGTTAAGGTTACTTAAAAAAAGCTTTATAATTCTTATTTATTTTGTAGGGGTTGTTTTGTTTGTATATTCCTTTTATATTGTTTGGTTTGGGTTTGGGTTTCTTCTTTTTTCCTTTTTTTTTGGCAGAACTTCTCTGTTATACTCAAGGAAGATCTTATTCCTGGGAATGTTTCAAAGTGGGTAAAGATCGCTGTTTGCAATGAATGCAAGAAAGGGAAACATGGCTTCAATTACTTTTGTTTCAGCTAGGATGCTTTGTGTTTGCTCGTCGATGTTCTTTTCACAGGGTAAAAAAAAATATTCTCTGCTGTGATAAATGGTTCCTATTTTTTCTCTATAATGTGCTGTGACTTTTAATTTAATTACATTTTGTATACGCTTATTTAATCACTGCTTTAATTTATGACTATGTAGTTTAAAAAAAAATTGTATATAGTAGATTCAAAAATGG
>VZTF01009088.1:1833861-1851361 GCA_013397755.1 Cnemophilus loriae | reverse complement strand
AATGCAAAGTACAAGCACCTAGTGTAGATGAATCCACAGTGGCTGCTAATACATAAACCACACACTGCTCGGAATATCAGCTGAAAGTGGTTGGCAGTGGAGAGAGTACCAAGGAGTCCCAACCCCACATGCCCATCCAGTCTGTGCGCTCTGCCCTGGGCACCCACTTGTCCCCCGTATGACAGAAATGAACCCTTGGCCTGACTGAGGGTGGCCACGCTTTTGTTTTGGTAGCCTCATGAAGAAAATACAACCCCAGACTTAACAACGGTCTCGCCAGGGCAACACTGCTCAGCCAAGCTCTGCCTGCACAGGCAGGAGGGGCTGCTTGAGAGCTGCTGTGGTGTGTGTGACAGGGTTAACAATCCCTTCCCCTGGTAAGGGTGAGAAGGTTTCTCACTGTTAGAAACAGGCTATTGGCTGGAGGCCAGGCTACATCACCTTGTGAACCTGGTCAAATGTTTTATGCTTCTGGTGTCACCTGTGGCTTGGGCTCTTGGCATGCTGTTTGCTGTCCCAGAGAACAGGTGCCTGAGCTTTTGTCCTGCTGGACAAGCCCAGCAGTTTGAACAGGATGCTTAGCATGTGCCTGGCACAAAGCCCTGTGTTTCAGCATAGTGTGACTCTTGCCTTCTGTGCTTGGGTGAACGGTGGCAAAGCACCTTACTTGAGCTTTGCTTGGTGGAGGACGCTTCCAAAATCTGCCAGTGGTGTGAGGGCACTGCGAGGCAAAAGGAAGATGCATGGCCGTGGCAGGAGGCTGTGTGAGACCCCTGCTGTGCAGCAGTGAGGCTCCTGCAAGGGGCTGCTAGCAGGCAGGGAGCAGTGGCCTCTTCCCTGGCACTGTGTGCTGCCCGGGATGACTTAGCTGCAGAAGCGACGGTGTTCATCACAAATATCCCTGGTGATGCAGGGACAAGGCGAGTGAATTACTCAAATTACTTCAGTCTCCCCAGTGGTGCACGGAGATTCAATCTCGGCCTGGCATTAAATCAAGTCAGTGACACAGATCAAAGGATACTGCTTTAATCACCTCGTTAGGCCACAGACATCATTAGTTACTCATTATGATGTGTTGATGCCGGCATTCTCTGTAACACAGTTATGTACACTCGCTATCAGACATTTTTCTCATCAAACGGGATGTCAATACTTTAACATCTTAATGAGTTACAGTCAATATCCATTGCAATAAAGCTCGTGTTTTCTCATGATTTCATCTACCCTTAGGGTTTTGATTAAAATGGCCGCTTTTTCCAGGTAATTGATTGAGGAATTAGGGAAATTCCATGTAGGAACAAGCACATGCTGCTATGCAGGCTCTGAAAACCTTCAGTTGTCTCCAAGTGCTTCAGACACTGCAAGCGAGGTTGCAATTTTAATATGGATTTTGGATACTGTTGCTTAATTCTTCTTTCCCAATCACTTGTAAAACAGATTTAGTATCACATAAAGTAATTAAAATATCTAAGAGTGTATTGGAAAAATGTTCCAAGCAAATCATTGGTTTGCAAAGGTCTAAGAATGAGAACAAGTGCTGCTGTCAGGTGAGCACCAATTTGGATGAACACACACAATAGGAAGGTTTTCTGATTTACTGCACTGGCAAAATATTAAATCATTTGCAGGAGCACAAAAGCAGGCAGAACAGGCTGCAGTGTTATTTCAGGCTCAAGTTGAGCAAGTGTAAGTTTGCAGAAGTTACCAGTTGTTCAAATTAGGGGTGAGGCATCATCTATTTTGGCAAAGCAGATGTTTTGCCGAGTGAACTGCGAAGAAGTTCGCCAGTGTGGTGGGAGATTGAAGTCTTGAAGCTCCCACTGACCACCTTCTAATTTCATCTGAGAAAAATGTTCATATACCACCAACAAAAAGAAATTAAATATGAAAAGGAAGATGATGTAGCAGCAGAACTGACTTAGTGCCCCATGGCTGTCTCCCACTCAGATGGACAAGAGCGGACACCACACAGGGCTGTGCTGCTGAGGCTGGTTATCCCTGCTCTTCCCTTGGGCAGGGGCAGAGCTCTGCCCACAGCCCACACAGAGCCCTCCTGCTCACTGCAACCCCTTCACTTCCACCCATCTGGACAAATCCTGGCTCCATTTAGGTATATTACTAAAATACAAGTAACTTCAGTAACTCCCCTTTCATTTCCCTCCATGAAATTTGATACTTCTAATGACAGATCTAGGGCTGCAGTTTGGGACTGTAAAGCCACATTCAAACTGCCTTTTATTTTAAAAATATCTTTTAGACAGGAAAAGACAGCAGAGGTTTCCTGGATCTAATTTAAATCCTGAATTGGACATTTTTTTACTCTTTATGGTAGTGAAAGGCTATGTGGTTGCTGGATTTGTAGGAATAAGAGAAAATTTGTCATATTCTTAGCAGTCACTGAAAATAGCAAATGAGCTGTTGTGATTTGCTTTGGAAAACACCAGCCATTCCCACTGCTGAGCTCAGCAGCCTGGGAAGGGCCAGCTCCCAGCACAGCCCAGCCATGCTGGGAGTGCACAGCCAGCCCAGGGTGCACACGGCTGCTCTGCTGGGCTCAGCGGCTGGGGAGCAACTCTGGGCACCTGCCCAGCACACACCTGAGCTGGGGGGCCCAGGCAATCCTGGTAAGGGGGGAGACAGAGAAAGTAAAAGTATAGAGTTTTATAGAAATGATAATGCATGAGATAATGCACGAGGGTCAGTGTCATGATGAGAAGCCAGCACCCCAAACCCTTGGCTCATCTTCTGGTCATCACAACCTGGGGGGTTCCTTGGGACCTCTGCTGAGAGCCAGGTTTGCATTCCCTGATGTACAAGTGGTTTCTGCTGATCTGTCCCCTTTTCCTTGGAGGAATACATGCCGTGGGAAGGCAGTGTGGAGCCACCAGCAGGATTCACTTCTTCAGTTACCTGGCTTGTCTGGATCACTGGAGTCCCAAAGTTAGTAAACAAGATAAGAAATCCACTTAGAAAATACTCTGAATGAAAGCCCCAAGGAAAAATGTGGCTGACAGTGTTCTTTTACACAAGAGGAAAAAGCCATTGTCTTTCCTTTCAGTGCAGCCCTTGCCCCTATGCTCTACAAAGGTGCAAGGAAATTCTGCATATTCATTTTGAACAGGAACATGCAGATGAAGAGGTGTAGGTAAATGATGAAGGCAAAAGCAGCAAAGGCAGCAGGGGAAAGCACAAATATCCAGAGTATTGATGAGAAATGAGACACTTTGGGGCCTGATTCATGGAGTTAGGCAGAAGGAGCTGGGTCTCTGTGCCCAAGGAGCTCCCATGGCTCTGCTGGGCTGTGGATCAGGCCCTTGGCACATGGGCAAGGATATACAAGTGCTGGGCTCCAGCCTGCCCCTTGCAGCCAGGCTGCAGATGCTGTTCAAAGCCGTTGCTCAGTGAAGGCAATAACTGCACTGGGGTGCTGGGAGACAGGACCCTGCTTGGAAGGTGGCCACATGTCTGCTTCCTACCCTTGCTGCCCAGTTTAATGTCCACACTTTCCAGGGGGCAAAGGGCTGCGTGGAGGAGATGGCTCTGCTGGGCCAGGAGTGCAGCTGGGCCGGCCATCCCTCTGGGAATGGCTCAAACAGGAGGTGATTCACAAGTGAGAGATACAAGGGATGGGCTGTGACCCCAGGCCCAGCTCTGCCAGCAAGCTCAGAAAAAGGGCTGGATGTACATCAGACATTTCAGCAGGCTTCTCTTACAGAGTACAGCTGGTAAGAGCTGAACTGCTCTGATTCAGATATGGAACCTTTTGCAATGGGTTTACATCCCTAATGGTGACCAAATACTCTATTTATGGGGTCTTTAAAGACTGTAAAGTACAAGCCTGGCTAAAGAGCAGTCCCATGAGGTGCTGGGCTGACCCCAGCCCCTGCTCTGTTCTCAAACCTGTTCTGCTCCATTGAAATCTTTTCTGGATGCTCAAAAGAGCAACTTGCCTTCAGATTTATGTGACTGCCTGATTCCAGTTTTATCAGAAGTCTCACAAAATCTACCTTTTCCTAAAGTCTCACTGACTAGAGGGAGACAAATGAGAACTGCAACTTTCGCTTGGGATGTTGCTTTGAACAGTGAAAGTCAGGAAAAATGTCATGGTGGCAATCCTTAAAAACTTCAGAACCAGAAGGCATATAAGACATGCCAAATTCTATCAACTGCAATTCTTTTTGATTGTAAATCAGTGCAGTGATATTTGAGAGTTTATAGAATGATATTAACATTTGGGATTAATAATAGCTTTCTCAGGTTGATGGAGGTTTCCATGAACCTCTGGAGGGAGAAATTAGTGGCCAGAGCAAGGCTGACTGTGACCCATGAGTCTTTCAACTAATTTTAAGGGCTTTGCATCAGCTGGGTGTTGGCAGCTTTTTCAGTGTCACTCACTTCTTAAGGAGGCCTACCTAGAGTAATTAGCTCATTCACCTCTAACAGAAATTATATGTTCCTTATCTCTTTAATTAGAGTGTATATAATGTTAGTAATGATGTATTATCTATGTATTAATTTTAAAGGGTTGTTTTGATGTCAGGCTTGCTTATGTAGGGTCATCGGTACGAGGATATGCATAAAACAAGATTTAAAATCCCTGAAGAGTTATAAAGCCCTGCTTTTCCAAAGCACTTGACCTTAGAAGTGCTTTAGATTGCTCCTTTTTTATGTTTCACTAATTTTTTTACATTGTGCCTCACTTGGCAAGCACTAAATTGCAGGAAATCATGTGCAATAAAGGACAGAAACAAGTTCACTTTACTTGGCTCCTAGTGTGGTCATTGTCATGATGAGGAAGAGAGTGACAGCACCTGAAATGAATACACAGCTGTAAACTCTGCACCTCCACAATCCCATCAGGCTCCTGCAATTAGACCCTTCAGGGAAGAGAGAACAGATAGAGCATATCTGGCACTCGGATGTAGGTTTGCTGCCAGTTTTTTAAGGATTTTAGCACAGAAGAGCTGTGTGATTGGGTACAGAGCGTGTATGTTGCTCCCCAAGGAGATGCCACAGGCCCTCCAGCTGAGTACCAGCCCTAAGGAGAACCTAAGGTCTTGTTTGTCCCTTCAACAGCCAAACTGGAGATGGAAAGGCACATCTGTCTGATCAGAGGCAAGGCAGACCTGGGAAAAGCAGGACTGAAGAGACACCAAAGAGTAGGTTTGAGACACAATGGTCTCCTAGGATGTCATGTCCCAGGACTCATCCAGGCTCAGGCAACAACACACCATGTAGGTGGGACTCAAAAGATGTGATCTTAATTTTAGGGAAAAACAGCAGATTAAAAAAATGTTCTTGTTACAGAATGAGTGGTGGGGAGCCCATGGTGTTTTCCCAGCTGCAGTCTGAACTGGCAGTGCGGTTGCAGCATTTTTCTTAGGCGCTATTCCAGCAAAACACTTTAGTATGTGCTTAATTAAATCATGTGAGAAGTTTAAAGGGCTGGAAAGCATGCAGCTAAATCCTTTGCTGGGGACCTAATATTAATGCCTCAGTTTCCCTTCTCCACCATAGAAAAGAAATATTTACTTCCCATTCAGAGTGCTGACAAGCTTAATTCAACCTTCCTTGTAAAGTGCCTTGAGGGCTTTAGGGAGAAGGTGCTATAAAAATCAGAATATTATTCTACACTCCCTAGCAAGACAGCATTTAGCTTTATGTATTATCCTGCTGGTGATGCACCTCCCTCTGGCTGACAGCAGGATCAATTAATGCATATAAACCAAAAGAGGCTGTTTAGGAGACTTGTGGTCCATATAATCTGCTAACACCTGATGACAAATCCAAACTTGAAAAGATGGAAAAGTCGGAGGTTTTAAGGCATTTTAGTATAAAACCAGGCAGTGGAAGACTCTGAAGACTGTGTGTATCTTCAGAGCAGCAACAGGAAAAGGGCTGTTTCTCCAGGAATCTATTTTTTATTCCTCGTTGTTTTTTATGGCCTTTGCTAGTCCCTTTTCAGTTTTGCTAATCTTTGGTAAGTTAGCAAACTCTACTCTTACACTGCTCTCTTATTTCAAATTTTCTTCGTTAGATTGAGAAGAATCTGGATCTGACCTCAGAAGCAGCTGGAGTTAAGTGAAGACAAGGAAACTGCTGCCAAGGAGAGGCCATCAAGTGAAGCCAGCATCGGAGAGGTTAGGGCAGGGTGGAGCTTTTTTTAAACCCTCTAATTGTGCTTCTGCATTTAAACACGTTGAAAGCACTGTTCAGGACAGAGAATTGCAAGCAACACGCATTTTCCTTAAGGTTCACTGATTTCAGTACAGCTAACACGGGTATTTTGGCTATTTTTAACCTCTGCCTCTTCATGCATTGAAATATAAGTATACTGTAATGTCTGCAAAAACAGACACTCCAAGTGAGTGAGAAAGTGCTGCTTCAAACTTTCTCCCAGATAAAATGCAAATGACTGAAAATATGAAGCTCTTCACAGGTAGTTGTGAAACCTCATTTCCTGCCTATAGTTCTGAATGTTATATTCTGACTAAACTTAGGTTTTTTTCCTATTTTAATCTTCTTTCAATGACAATACTTAAAGTTCCACATAGTAAACATCAAGAATCATAGCTACTCCTATGGTGTTTTTATGTCTACTGTATATTTAATTAATAAAATTATTACAATGAAAAGGAGTTTTAACAAATCTCTGAAGTACATGAAAAAGTAATAACAGCAATTCATGAATGATTTTTTTTTGTTTGTTTAATTTTTTAAAATATGACCGTTGGCAACTCCTTTCTCTGTTTATGCGTTTGTGCCCTGCCTTTCCAGGATACAGCCTCTTCATGGAAATAATATTTCCTCTTCTATGTCTGCTGCGCTTGGCACACAATAGAATCTCATTACTCAACAGAGACTCTATGTTCCATGAAAAATAAATAATTAAACTCCAGCTATTTCAGTAGGTAAATACTGCCTTTCTCACCCCTGTGCATAAAGCAGCCAGTGTTCCACACCTGGCAGAGATCACCTCTGGGAGTTCAACCTCCTTGAAGTCCTCTGACATGAAACCTTAACGTGATGACGCAGTGTGTGTCACCCCCAGGGCTGTCCTGGGGCAAAGGGGAGGGGGTCAGCTGGGACAGGAGTGCCCACCACCTGCTCTGGCTGCTGGGTTGGAGACAAAGCTGGAGGAAGTTTACAACCAAGCTACATTTGTACATGTATACATCCTCCAGCACCTTTTTGAGCTGTAGCTTCTACATGTGCTAGGCAGATGTTCAGTCATGTTTTCCTCTATTTCAGCAAAGATAGGCTTTATGATAATGGCTGGCATGGTACATGGCCTGGGAGTTTAACACAAACACTCGAGAAGGATGAAATGCTGTTTAGCTTCCACCAAAAGAGAGAAGAAATGCACACCTGCCTCCCGGAGATTCTCCAGCTCCGCAGTTCTGAGGTCAGTGCTGGCAGTGTTGCACCGGCAATTCCTAGCACCTGTGGGTAAGAACAGAATTTGGAGGGCCAGTGGGGACCACAACTGTCTGATCAGAGCTGATCAGTCTTTTTCCTGTGTCTAGGTTCAGCAGCTTCTTCTCATCTGTAATTTACTGTGTTTTCCCCTAAAAATATATCTTCCCTCACCCTTGGGAAGCGTGAGGAAATCTCTGGGTTTTCTCTTCAACATATGCTGTAGCTTCTTGTCATGCTGTGGCAGCTCAAGTGCTTTATTTTACACATAAATTTCAAGCTACTGCTTTGCTAGGTAAGAATATTAAGAACTGATTAGCACCCCGAGCACTTTTGGTGTATGAGTAATGATGTAAAAAAGGACAACCCCTCAATTCGGATGTCATTTCTAAATCTCTCCATCAGAAGTTTCAAATGAAAGCTGATGCAGAGACAGGGTATGTCAATCAGACCACGTGGCTCTGACTTGTGTAATAAGCGCAGGCCTAATCCCTGCTAATGCCCTCCAAGCATTGTCGAGACAGCGTTACACAACCACCTGCAACTGCTGCCAGGTAAAGCCTTTGGGTGCCCACGGTGCGGCTGCAGGAGTGTGTTATCAGCAGGGGAAATCGCACAGTGCGGGCTAAACCCAGCGCTCCCGGTCAGCGCTCGGAGCCGGCAGAGCCAGGTGGCAGTGAGTGCGTGTGGCACGGTGGGGGCAGTGCTGGTGGCAGCTCACAGGTGCCCTGGCAGCACCCTCTGTGCCCGAGCTGCCGCTTACCTCTGCCACGCATGGCTGAACGTGCTTTGGCAAGGACAGCTGCCACCTGGTCCATTGCAACGAGCACCTGCCTTCCAGATTTTTAGGCCTAAGGGAGGTGAATCCAGAAGGCTGATAGCAAAACAGCGATGAAGATTCACTGCTACAGTGACCAGAGACACAGAGGATGAAGAGAAAAGCAACTTCATATAATTTATGGCAGAAAGGCACCTGCTGTAAGTTAGAACAGTCCTGAAGATGCTGTGATCTATAGCAGCCTCCTAAGGCAAACCAGAATCCCCTTTTCTAAGCAATATATCTATTTATGTTAAGAGGGGAAAATACTACAAGTCTTACAATGTTGTTTTATTTGCCAAGGAAAAATCTGAAGCATTAAATGTGCAGAGAGAGTTGGTGAATCAAAGCTGGGCAATGGCTTTAAATGGGCCACGTGTTCCTTGCTGGAGCTCTATTGCGGACAGCTGATGGCAGTTTGGCACTGGCCCTGGACAGTGGCAAAAGCAGTCTCTATAGCGAATGAAGACGAGCAAAACCCTCCCCGTCCTTAAAGCTGGATCAAGGAACTGGACCCTTAGCATGGCGGGGTGTGACTAGGGCCCCGCCTTTGAAACGTGATCCATGTGTGCAAATCCCACACAGATCAGATGCCAAAGCCATTGTGATTCTGTGACGTTTCAGCTGAGAAAGAGAACAAATGTGCTCTGTAGTCATCTTTCCTTTTTTCAGACAAAAACAATTAAATTAACTTTGAAACAAGGGCTTTGGTTACTATCTCTCTGATGTCTTCTTTACGTTGATGCAATTCTACAGACTGGTGGCATCACTGCTGATTTGCACCGGTGTAAGAACAATCAGGCTCTGTGTTTTCCAGGCAGTGAAGCTGCTTATGTTTTGTGTAAAGAAAGAAACCCAGTCAAACAACTTAAAGGGGAAATAAATTAACCAAGAAATTCAGAAGGAGCCAAAAGCAATATGAGCACAGATACAGCTACAATATTCCAACTGTATTGCTACTTTGAAAAAAATACCCAGCCTAATTAAAGAAATACTGACTTCCCTATAAGTGTGTACACTGATCTCTCTCGTTTTCAAGTTCTAATTGACATCCAAAGGTGAGCAATTTAATAACTTTCTGCAATTTTATTTATTTTAGTATACATACTGTACTTTATTGCCTTTGAGATCTTTGAATGAATGTAAGTGTCCCTTCCCCTTCAAGTAATGTTACGCAACATGAGAATAAATCAACTGTAAGGATTAAAATTATAATTGCCCTGGTGTGAAAGCAGGAGAGAAAGTTCTACCCAACATAGCCCGAGTTAAAATCCTAACTGCTTCTGTTTGAAGGGGAGTTGACCTTTGTGTGTGGCCAAGGATTTCACTATTGATGACATCTAGCAGGCATGGAGATTTATATACATATATTTATTTATTTATTTTCACCCAGTGAAGCGCAATCAGGACTTGCAGTATTAATACTCTTTTTTTTGCTATAGTTGCTGTTATGCTCTCACTTTGAGGATGTCAAACTCCTGAAAAGAGCAATTGTTTTGCTCTAGGTACAGTAAAACTTACAAACACTATGCTTGGGATGAGAGACAGAGGCTTTGTGTGTATCAAGGGAATCTGGTGTGTGAAAGGAGTGGAGCTGGGCCCAGGACTGATATAACTGACCTTGCCAAGAAGTGAGGTGAGCCACAGTATTCTTTGCTATAGTCATAGGATTACAGGACAGCAGCTCATGAGTGGAGTTTTAGGGAATATTTTTACATAAAAAAATGAAGAAAAATAAACCCACAAAAATTTGAAACCAGTTAAACCTGAATCTGGGTATATTTCACATTTCTGTATTGAAAGAAAAAACAGTCCTTATGACTATGTGCAACATGTTCTGTTCAGCGCCATTTCCATTCAGTCTTTACTATTAACATGTAGTATAGGCCACTAAATGGCCATGAATATATTGAGTGGACTATGGCTAATAACTATGTGATTAAAATTTTAAGAACAAGTCCATGGCAGTTTTCCATAGCTCTGACATTTACCTAATAAGCCCCAACTCACTGACTGCTTCAGTAAATGATACACGACTTCTCTCGTAAACCTGGCATGGGGTTACATTAAATATTGCCTTGTATTTAACAATGTGCTACTTTCCTGCCCTACTCTCATAAGTCTAGTAGGAGTTGTGGCCTTAATTTAGCTTGGGTGGAACTATAGGTTGGACTTGTTGTTCCAGCAAGGTAATTGCTTCTCTACATAAATGAATTATCCTTTTCATTTACAGTGCCCATGGAAAGTTGTGTGTAATTTCAGCACACCCCGCAGTGGAGCTGTGGCAATCCTTTAACATGTTGTGCACGTGCTCACTGTGTCGGTTTTGTCCCCGGTGCCACAGCTTTGCTGCAGGGTGAGACGTAGGACAAGCCGGCCCTTTGGAGGGATGCTGGCTCTGCCTCACTGCTGGCCTGCCCTACAAAATGGGTACTGATGGGACAGAGGATGAGCATTGCCTGAAAACGGTGAGTCCAAGGCCTTCCTGACAGGCTGACCGGGATGGCAACTCTGCAGAGAGCCACGGAGAGAAACTCAGTAAGCAATACTTGTGGTGCAAGCTCGGGTAGCAGGGGAAGCATGAGGGCAAGGGCTGTGAGCCTGAGTCCTGCTGTAAACGGGGCAGCTGCCTGAGAGGTAGAAGCTGGCTGGGATGTGCCACCAAACTGGTGCAGTGCAAAGCCATGACCCAGCTGCTGCAGTAGGAGAGGGAAAGTAAACAGGGCTGGCAGAGGTACCAGAAGCTGAACTTTGTGAACTCCTACCAAATGGAGTTACACCAGCAATTAATTTGGTGCAATTATTTACATACAACTGCACTGGAAATTATTGCAAGATAGATCAACTCATTAACAATAGGAAAACAGCACTGCAAAACTCCAGTCACCTCCTTCCAAGTGTTATGCACTCGCTTTCCACTGAAATTACTGGAAATAATGCAAATGGGGTGCCTGGATTCCTGATGGATCACTGAAGTGAGTAATTGGGGTACAGCTCCTGGATGTACCTGCTCAGAAGTAAACAAAGTGATGAGGCGAGAGAGATGACCTAGACTGAAAACAGTTCCTGTGCTTCCATTTTCCCCAAACCTACTGCTGGCAATATCTTGCTGTTTCTCTTGGCAAACATACATCTCCAGCTTCTGGTCAGGGCCTGCTGTTGCTACAAAAACTTCAGCTTTAATATGGAAACCTATATGTTTTCTGATTAATATTTCCATCAAGCTTAGTCCTGGGTAAATATTGTGTAACATTAGCATTCGTCAGTGGACTTGCACAATCCCCTTGAAAAAACATAGAAAAAATATTTCAAAAACCTGCTTTCATTATAGAATGAATATTACAGCCACGGAAAATATCTTCTTTGTAAAAGAGAATAATTTGCCCCTCTTTCAGAGATTGATGAACTATTCACAAGACAATCGTTTACTTTTCAGTGCATTATTGCCTGATTAGTCAAGTGCTGATGCAATTAAACTTAATGATCTTACTGAGGAGGTGTCTGCTTAGACTGACATTTAAAAAGAACAGGTCGTTAGTATTTTTGTAAAGAAGAACCTTTCTTTGTTTTTACCATCCTATTTCTGTATTTCCACTGCTACCAGTCACCACTTCAGATGAGACTGCACTGTTCTCATTTGGAGCTGGTATCTAATTACACATCACAGATCAGCTACTAAAGAAGCATGCAAAGTTTATGAAATATCAGTTCAGGAGCTGCTCCAAATAGAGAAGAGATTATGCAAGTTACTTTTCCCAAGGTGAATTACAGACAGGCAGGAAGAGCTCGGTTTCTGTTGGCAAGAAGGCCTGACTGGCTGCTAGACCTCAGCCTATGGAAGACTGGCAGAAGAGATTCCATCCTGAGAGGTGCTGAGCTCCTGCTGCTGCTGCCAGAGGAGCAAAGAAGGCACAGGGCATCCCATGTGACACGGGAAACTTGAGGAGCAGCACAGGACATGGACTGGGTTGTTTCCAAAGAAAGGAATCTTCTGTATGTAAACAAGGTTTAGCAGCAAAGTGTTGAGTCCAGGAAATCATTTCTGGTGAGCAGAATAAGCTTTCCTTCTGAGAAGACTGCAATTACTTCTCTATTGTTCTCCTAGTTCCTCCTCTATTTAGTCTTGGCTGTGTCTCCAGTGAGAAAGTACTACTTGGAAAATAAAGGAATTTGAGACAACGCACAGAGGAAAACAAAAAACCCAAGATGTCATTTTACCGATTTCAAAAAGTGAATTTAGCAGGTAAGAACATGTTAATAGCTATATGTTTTTGCTTTGCAATGGACAATTAGTAGTGAAATTAAGCAAGGGAGGATTTTGGTAGGAACTGCAAGGAAAGAAAAATCCCTGTAAGTTAGAAAACAGCAGGGTCTAACAGCGGAGCACCTGTTGGTTTACACTTTCTATATTTGTTCATTCTCTTCAAAATATTTAACACTATGACCACAATCTGTGTATTTCTAAGAAAGAAAACTAAAATGTTGCTGTTCCTACTCTGTCACAGATCCTGATTTTCCAGACATGGGACAGGCTTCTTGTAGAAGTAACTCCATTGTTTTAATTGATGCATTTGCACCAGGGAGAACTGATGCAACAAGATGACAATCAAGCCCATAGGTCAACAGTTTCAGAAATAAGTATCTAAAATTAGGTGCCTAATTCCATAATTAGGAATCTGAATAGAGGTAAACTGGTTTTTAAAAACACTGCAGGAGTGACAAATTCTGCTGAAGTCAATTTGAGCTGGAGGCGAGTTTTCCTTTGAAAATCAGACTTTTATTTAAATGCTTGGTATTATTATAGGCATATTGGACATCCTGGGTTCAAGGTTTGAACTTCCCATCCCAAAGTATAACTGTATCAGCCTGTACCCAGTGCACAGAGCACTCGTCATGTAGTACTCTAGAACATGAGTATATTCCATCCTGACAGACATTATTGTAGGAGTGTGTCTGGGGACTTAAAACAAAAAGATTAGAAAAATACACTTTCCTCTCTTTGATCCTGAGACAAGCCACAAATGTAACAGAGGCCTAAGGGCTGTTCAGAAGGACGCTGTGGAGTAGCTTTGTGGAGGAACTTCTGCACAGGCTGGGGAGGAACAAAACCTCCTCTGCAGCACCCACCAGCAAGGTCTTCCTGCCTCCCAGAGCAGTGTGGAACAGAGCAAGCTGAGGAGCTCTGAAAGCACTGCCTAGTGACACTCACATATGTCTGCATGACATAATGAGCCAGGTTACCTGAAAGTTGTAAGGATGGGAAATGCAGTTGGGGTGTTTCTAATGTATTTTTAAATCTTATTGGGTTGATGCTATTCAAAACCTTAAATCAAGCTGCTAAATCAAAATCATTGGGGCTAAAATATTTACTCGTGAGTGCTGGAGGCTGAAGCCAACAGCGTAACACAAGGTTAGGCAGACATACAGAGGACAACTGTCTTAGGCTATCCTTGCTATTGGGCTTACAGGTATCTTGAGAAAGAATAATGACAAACTCTTTTCCATTCAACTAGATCCACTTGTCTGTATAAGATAAGGATTTATAATTCAGTTTTCAGTAACAGCTTGTAGGAATCTATTAGTTGTTATGAACTAATAAATTCCTATAAGTACACGACTAATTTCTTTGCAAAGTGGTTACCACTGGTGACAATTAAATGATAGTTGATTCTTCATGGGTTTTTTTTAGCACACTTCAAATTTGTTCCATTGCATACTGTACCTTCCAGACCATTTCTGATTGTTTTCATCCTTTTGCAATAATATTCTCCCAACTGTGGTGGCATTATACCACAGAGGTGGCAGCCATGTCAAAAGCAGTTGTGCCACATCATTTAACAGGCAGTAACTGTCTCCAGGAATCACAGGAATCTTCATCTGCTGCATCAGACGTCGCTTCTTTGACAGCTAAAGCTGAAAAGACACTTGGGATGGAACCTAAAATACACTCTGTTTCAGGTTGCAGGGACTGTGCCAACAGCCTACAGTGCTGAAGAAAACACATCCATACATTTATCTTGGTTTTCTGGTTTCTTTTTAAACTTAAATGCTATATGAACAAGACTTATTAGACATCACTGTGTCATGCTGCCCCAAGTGAGGACATTTTAAAATCCAGTGGCCAGTTTGAGACAAGTTTCACACGTGGTTAGTGTTCACAAGAGAAATAAAGGTCTGGCACATTTCAGGAAAAGGAGATAGGGTGGCCCTGTTAAGGCTTCCACCAAGAAAGAGGCTGCCTCCAAAATTCATGCACTGTAGGTGTAGGAGCCACTTTGTCCACACAGATGCTGCAGCCTAAGCTCTCACCTGTTTAGACAGTGAGGTTAAGCAACCATGAAACAGAAATGGATGAGAAACCTGGTTTTGTCCCTGCTTGTGCTCCCAGAAGTATGTGTTGGTCTAGACTTGGCAATGGGAGGGCAGTTAAAGTTCTGTTTGTGTTTCTAAGGTAATCCTGCTTTTGTGTGATGTGTAATGCAACCACGTGCTTTTCGGATGTTTTAAATTGATGTTAAGCTTCTGAGGTCAGAAATGCATTTCAGTACTGTCATTGCTCTCATAAGATTTCCAAGTGTGTGTAAGCAAATTCCCATGGTTGAAGCCCCTTATCCCATATTTCCTCTGTGTATTCATGCAGTGCTTACAATTTTTTTGTGACTCGGAGGAAAATTACGAGTTCAAGGACATTTTTAGCTGTTTTACCCAAATTAAGTCCACAAATTTGTTTGGGATGTTTATAGTTATTTTGCTTTTATTATTATACATGGAATATTGTATAATTAGATCTCTCTGATCATTTTACATGTCGTGTTCTGCTTTTTTTCAGATCAATTATATGTCTGGGTGGTCAAAAGGGAAACAGTCTGTCTTCATCTGAAGTGAAGCAGGGCCTGAAGGATGTATCTCAGACATACCCATGGCTCTCAAGAATGCACTGACTCGGGAGGGGAAGCTGAACCTGAAGTCTCCTACATGGTCACACAGAGTAGGACTGCACATCAAATGTGGCTTTCGCTCGTCATACGCCTTAAAACTTTTTTAATGATAAGTGGTTTTCAGGTTAGCACTGAACTTCCCATTGGCTTGAACTGCTAAGAGCTGGCCAAGAACTACGAGGTAATGGGAAACTAGTTGGCTCATTAATTAAAATGGAAAAAGTACTTTGAGAGAGCATTTTCCTGGAAGTTGGGTCCATTTGTGTCTGACGAGCTGTTTTATAAAAAGTGCCAAAGTGAGATTAAATCTTCTAAAACTATTTAAAAATACGATGTGAAGCTTAATGGCTAAATAGCTACAATTGTAATTAAATAGTAGAAAGGAAGATTTGGTTTTGGATGTAAAACCAATATTAGAACAAGGTACAAACTAATTTGCAGTGTCCTACAGCAACAATTAGTGTCCTAAAGGATGTGACTTTTCATTAGGATGACTAGGAGGATCTGACAGGTGGCTGAATCATGCCCACTGGAGTCATGCTGAACTTCATCTACGCGCACCCACAGTATTTATTGCTCAGTCAAATTCTTCCTTTTATAATTCTGGATTGCCACATTTGCAATTACATGGCATCCGGCAGAGAGCTCTGAAATCTGTAATTACCAAGCACGTCTACAGCAGTCACACAGCAACAGAAGTGACACTCATGTACTCACGAGTGTAAAATCAAAGCACCGTACCTCCCACTTGCCCATGACTGAACTGAGAGGTGTTTACTGCACAGTTTATTCTGTGAAGCACCCTCCCAGTCTAATGATACACAACTGATAAATAAGAGAGGGAAATAGGTGCAGTTCATACGAGCCAAATAGTGCAGAACTGAGTTGTTCTGGAATTTTACATTCTTTGCAATACCTCCAGTGGCTGCTCAGCTACAGTGAGAAGAGTGGCTACGCAGAACCCAGATGTACACACATCTGCAGGGATCCTGGCACACTAGAAAGGTTGGCTAGGGGATTGGCTAGGCCATGCACAGGGGTCAGAAGACTTGTGTATGTATAAGTCACCTTGTTGTAGGGAGTGAGTGCCTCCCATAGGGCTCAGGCTATAAGATGGGATGTTTGTAAACAATCCCAGTTCAGGCAATTACCAGTGTAACGACTGGAGATGTGACAATGGCTGTGTACATCCCAACTGTGGGACCATATTAAAGCACGAGAAACACTCTTATTGTCTCATCTGTCTTTCTGACCGAGTCCAAATCCGAGTAACAGAGCTGTCCATGGGGCCTGCCCTGGCTGTGGTGCAGTGTCCAGGTGAGCTGTACGTTGATATTCCAGCTCTTCTGCAGTACAATTTCCCCTTTCAAGCAGTTCTTTCTGCTGTCTAGAGGCCACTTTAGCCAGCCCAGATCTGTGCTCGTGGTGAAAGTGGGATCCCTGTCACCAGGGCAGTTTGTTCCCCCGTTTTCCGTGGTGCATTAGCAGTGCCTCTACAGCGATGGGGAGGCTCGCGGCACGGGCGGGGGAGCGGGTTCGCACTCGGCAGCCCTGGTCCTGACCTGCTTTATCAGGCAGGCCTGACGTGAGGGATGGCGCCGGCCCGTCCCTTTCAGGGAAACCTGAATTTCTGCTGGATTAAGGCGGTTGTGTAACCGCAGCCCAGCTGACTCCATTGTTCCTCCGCACAATGTCGTTATCAGCGCGAAGTGAGCGCCGAGCACGGCGCTGCCGGGCGGGGCGGGCGCGGGGCAGCGCTGCCGCGGGGCAGGGACGCACTGAGCGCTTCTCCCCGCCCCGCAGCCCGGTGTGAGCGGGAGGGGGCTCAGCACCCCGCCCCGCGAGCACTTCACACCTGGAATCGCCGCTCCGCGGCCGCCGGTACACGCGTGCATTTAAGTCCCGGCGGTCATGGGCTCGGGTTCCTGGGGGCACACGGAGGGCCAGCGGGGGAGGACACGTGTGCGGGACGCAGAGGGAAGGCCGGCCAGGGGCTGACGGCACTGCGGGAAAGGTGGCGGTGAGGGGCCGCGCCAGCCCCGGTCGGAGCCGGGTGAGTGAGCGAGGGGCCGCTCCCCTCCCCGGGGCGGGAGCCTGACTGCCAAAGCACTCNCGCGGACCCATAAACCCAGCGGCGCCGTTTGTAGTGCAGGGGATGTCCCCGGGCAGCGGCGACCGCGCTCCCGAGCGGGACCGGACCGTGCCGAGCCCTGCCGCGGCCGCGCTGTGTTGCCGTGACAACCGAGCTGCTGGACGGCGGGCGGGCAGGAGGCGGCGCGGGGCATTGGCCGCCGTGCGGCACGTGGGGCGGGCGGGGGCCGGGCAGGCC
>VZTF01009088.1:1821421-1833349 GCA_013397755.1 Cnemophilus loriae | reverse complement strand
GCGGGGCCGCCTCCCGCCGGCCGTGCCCGCTCCCGGGGCGCGACTGACACCGCTGGCCGGGGCAGCCGCAGCCCGGCTCCGCGGGGACAGCGGCACAGCACCTCGGCCCCGTCAGACCTCGCTGAGGCAGCGGCGAAGATGAAGCCGGAACGAGGTAAACGGCTTATCAGTACGTTTCTTTTTGTTTGTTTTGTCTGTAGGATTAGAAGTGGCCCGGTGTTTTGTTTCGATGTTATCGCTCTATTTCCTTATCCCCTCCCCTGTCATTTTGGGGGCTGGGAAAGAATCCAGGTGCTCGGGGTCAACTCGGGAAATGCCAATGGGAGTGGGATGCGGAAGGTGCCCCGCGAAGGGGGGTTACAGCCCCGTGTCCTGCCTGCCCTTCGGCTTTCCATTGTCTTGGCTGGATGGAAGGGAGACAAACGCCGTAGCGAAGTGCTTTAGCTGTGGGAATGCTGCAGTTCGTGTGTCAGACACAGCCGCCTCGTTAGCACAGTCCTGCAGTGCTGAGGGGAGAGTCGGTCAAAGGCAAATCGGGCACCGACAGACAAAGCCAGCAGATGTACAGAAATGTCCAAATATAGCTGAGAAACACCCTGAAAATAACCGTAACTTACATCTATGTTGTTTTATAAACTGACAGTGCTTTTTTCCCCAGTTATAATGGAGATATTTCATAACAAGCATGGTGAAATAGAAATTTTTCACGATTATTTGGTTACATCTTATTAGATTACTGACATCTGGTTTTACGGAAAAATCAAGACGGCAGTCTACGTATATGTTTATAACACTTGAGCTCTTTTGCTGTATAGCAACAGCTGCTGATGCCCCTAGAGTTGGAAATATGTCATGACTTCTATTTTGATCCACAGGAGCAGTGATTATTGATTCGTGTTAAAGCAAGGCTATTTTTTGAAGAAAATCTTCTGAGTGCTCATCGTATTCCGAATGTTAATTAAAAGCAATAATCCATGTTTCTTACAGTTTTGATGATTCTGTTGATTTCCTGGTTGGTTTCAGTTTAAAAACACGTTCTATTTCTGTTATAATCACTTTGGTGTTTTGAGAAACACTTTTATATAGCTCAGATATTCATGTATTAAATGCTAATACTTACATGACATACACATCTTAATTAAGTTTGTTAATGACGTGTTTGCTAATAGTGACACTGCGTAAATGACCACTCTTAGGTGGATTTCTTGTCTGTATATGCTGCAAGGATTATATGGTGTGATGATAGTACAGAAGCAATCATAAATCAATGGGGTTTAAGTACTACGGTTTTAAAATGGGCCTTTCTCGTTGCTTTCCTCCTTAAACCTTCACACCATCTACTGCAGCAAGGCTGGTTGTTTTTAGAATCTCTTTAGATTTTAATACCAGACACTGAAGTTTGAAAACTGTTTACTGTCACAGTGAAATTATATTTCAAGATAGCCAGGTAAAACCCAAGTAAATATTTGCAGCTTTAAAATGTTCTGCTCTAGCAGTTCAACATCTACACGACCTTTGTCTATTCCTTTCTTTAATTTTTAGGCAGAAAGAGTTAGAACATTGGAAACATTTTCAGTTGCTGTGTGATGAGTGATCAGATGCCTTTTTTTAAACAGTCTGGTGTAGATGAAAACAAATTTATACAGAAAGCAAGTTATTAGGTTGCTGGGCTATTTTTTGTGGGTTTTTTTTTTTCTTTTTTTTTTCCCCTAAGCTGGGAGTTAATAAATTGAGATGCTTATCCACTGTAAAGTGTTTACCACAAACTGGGCAAAATCCTTCAGAAGTTATGTCTTGAAATCCTTTTAAGATGATTAACAAAAGTCTTGAAATAAATTGTGGGTCTTGCCAAACGTGGGAGAGTATCTCCAGCCATTTTAGTGGATCCCTCTAGCTTGACTGTGTGCTAATATAATAGAGCAATACCATGCACAAAGGGGGTTGTGAAAGTGCTGCCTAAATGCCACATGCGGCCCACAGAGACTCTTAGGAGGCACGAATCATGCAAATGTTTACATGTGCTGCTTTCTGCATAGCAGCTGTACCACAGGACACAAGCAGTCAAGTGTGCAGTCACCTGCTTCCAATTGTCGCAAACTAATAGCAAAGGGCAGAGGAGAAGCAGACCACTCAGCTTGCCACAGGCTTCACTTCTCTACAGAGCCTCAAAATCCTGAGAAGACTGTAAGTTCAAATCCCAACTCAAGCATAAAGAAGCAGACTTTTAAAAGGCTTGCAATGTGTTGGCTTTTTTTTGTTGATCTTACAAATAATGACATCAGAATCAATTTGGAGCAGAGGGATGCAGTTCTTGTTGTTGGAATTGAGCTCAGTACGTCACTGAAGATTGTAATGCCCAGGCACACTGGGAGAGGTATGGCTTAGCCTTTGTTGTACTACCAGGAAGGTTCTTATCCCCAGCAAATATAGGCGATGCAGGAGAAGAAAGAGATCTAAATGTGCAACTATTTTTATCAGGGGGAAGTGTTATAGAATGTTTAAGTTTAAGGAGGTAAGAGGGATGGACAGAAATGAAGAAAGCATGAGAATTTGGCCGTAAGGTACTTACCTCCCTCTATAGGAAGGAAAGTTGGAAAATGGCAGATATAAACATGTAATATGTGAGAGCAGTACGGAGGAGACGGAATATGGAGCATAGCAAACCTACAGAGCAGTTTTGTGGGTGAGGGAGAGCAGGAAGAGAGCTTTGAAAATGCAGGTAAAAATGTGGACTTATTCCTTTGCCTGGCATTCCCAGGATGTTTCTCATGAGCATCACTCAGGATGTAGCCATCAGGTGGGGTGTGAGTGTGAAAGGACAGTGGTTGCTCTAAGCATATTCCCAGAACTATCTATACTGGGTCTAGGGAATTCAGTGACTCAAATACTGATGGCTGCTTCTCAGCTTTACCTTCCCTGTGCTGTCATTCTTCAAGTGAAGTGTTGAAGCATCTTAAAATACAGCGGTCATGTTTCTTCAGCTGAGGCTTCTCTGGTGCCAAGGAGAAGAGTGATTTATGTCCCTTTCTTACATACAGTGTTTTTGGAGTGATGTTTGAGTTTGGAGTTGGTTTTGGTTTTTTTTTTTTGTCTTTCTGCAGTAACAACATATCAGGTTACCTGGCTTTGATCCATGATATCATCACGATTTGGTTTCTGCAGCACAGCTGCCTAGTCAGCTGCTTCGTGCTGCATGTTTGGACTGCTGTTTCCTTTCTCAAGTACAGAGCTTTGCTCTTGCCTCTATTGAACTTCATTCTAATGACTTCTGGTTGCTTCGGCAGTTTATTGAGTTTGGAAGACAGAATAAGACTTCGTAGCAGAGTGCTTGCAAAGTCTTCCAGCTCAGCTTTGTTCATAAACTGTATAAACATGCTGTTTCACCATCAGCATTAATGAAAACATTGCATAATGTCAGGGTGATAGCTTGCTGCCAAACTCAGAAGGCTCGTTATGTACTCTTAGAGTACACTTGGTGCACAACTGGAAAAAATCTTGTGGTTTAGATGAATCTACAGTATAGTCATATTTTACTGTGGAAATGTTACAAGACATCAAAAGTCTTACTATAGTCTAAATAGCTGAGAGTTATTGCTCCTTCCTCCTCCCTCCCCTTCATTGTATGAATGATCAGTTAAAGGAGGAGGACAGGCTTGTTTGTCTCTAAATGCATGCTGGCTGGTTTTTATCACCTTATTCTAGTCTTTTCTTACTTTTTTATTGCCTTGCTTTGTTTATTCCTCTATGTGTGTTCTCTGTGTAGAGACTATTTTGTTTTCACTTACAAATTAAACAAAAAGCAGTCCTCTCTTACTTTCTGAAGCATTAATGCCCTCCTTGAGATTATCTTAATTTACAGATATGACTTTCTGTCTACAAGAGAGGAACAAGCAGTCTGAAGATTATTTCTTGTCTTCTTCTTCCTTGTTTGCAAGTCAAACTCGGTTATGTGCCTCTGGGTCTGTTTGTAGTAACTGGGTTAAGGGATTTCTGCCACATTACTTGGTGGGTTGGAATGGAAAGAGGTAACTCCCTGTTCAGCAAAAGTCTGTTTACTACCTCCTGTGGGAAACAGCTGAGGCACTTTGGGGTGTATCTGTGGGGAAAGCTGGAGGAGAGATTAATGAACAGCTGATGGAATTTAGATTCTTAGGAGGAAGGATGAGGAGGCATGGGACTGGGGGGAAGTAAGCTGAACCAGTGTGTTCAGTTGTGGAGTTGGTTGTTAAGTTAGGAGATGTGGGTAAGGCCCTTGTTTTTATAAGCATAAAATACACCCTATGCTAACTGGGGAAGATGTGGAAAATGTTTTAGCAAAGATGATGTGCTACAGAATATGCAGATTAGGAAGTGAAAATATATATTGAAAAAGGATGAGTGTTGTTTTAGTGTCCTATATTGCACCGTGATACAGACACTTTAATTTTGTAGTATCTTCTCAGTGAAATGTCACAAAGCACTTAAACTTTTCCATGGCGGAATAATGCAGCCAGTCAAGAGAGTAATAAACTGGAAATGAGCTGCTTCCTGCTCAGTGGAGTTGTCACTCCAAAAGCGTTTGGGCAATGCTCGGGGCTGGGTTGCCACAGGTAAGTGCAGGTTGTGTGCTAATGAGCTGGAGGTGACGCCGTGCCTGCCCCAGGAAGCCGTGCAGGAGAACAGGCTCTGCCGCGGGCACGTGCGGCGGCGTGCGTGTGCCCAGGGTGTGCTCCCCCTGCCTGGGTTGCTTTCAAATTAAACCAGCTTATTCTAGAAAAAAACCCAAAACCCTAAAACTCTTCAGGGTAAAAAACCCCACTGACCCAACCAAACTGACGGGTACTGCACTCAGATTCCATTTATCCAGCATGAAGCCGTCTAGCTCTAATCTTTGGGGACAGCAGATTTGTCCTGATAACAGATAAGATATAGATTCAGGGTACGAGTGAACAGGAACAGAAGCCTTTTCTTTTTCATGGAGGGTGGAGTCTAGGTGCTTTCAATATAGCTCTGTCCTTGCACCTGAAAAATGGCAATATAAATGCTTTTTATTAAATTTCTGCCTCAAAAATTTAACTTGGAAGAATTCTTAGCTTTAAGGTGCTTCACTTTTTAAAAATGTTAGGCACCAAAAGAAAATTTAAGTATTACTAATTTTTAGAATGGAAAACCTCAGGTTTTAATTTGAAATGCCATCTTATGTTACAGTTTCCTTACTTGTTCTGCAATTTGTACCTAGCTATTGACAGCAAGGCAAGTCTTCCTGTTGTAAGAGTATTTCTTAGGTTGGAAGAGTGCTTTTACCATTGTTCAGCAGTGAGAGTTCTTTGTGGCATACCTGTTTCTCAGAGAGAACCATCCCGGGAAGAACTTTGCCATTTTCTTCTTGTTTGTTTGGTGTTGTCCATACTAGCTGCCTTTAGCTGTTGCTAAAACAGATGCTGCTGGAGTGGCATTTAGGTGGATATTTTGGGGATTGTGGATATGCCAAGCCCATAGGCTTGGAATCTATAAACTGACCCTTCTGACCATATTCTTTACTTGCTGAAGTGAGAAACTTTGGCATGCCAGATCAGATCCCTGGAGTGAAACATTAGGTTGGACTTTGTTGTTAGGGGCAGTGTTGACACTATTATTGGATCTGAGGTCTGCCAGCTTCTAAATGTTTTTAAAAATAAGCTAACATTTATAAATACAGAATCTCATGAGAGACTAGAGTTTGCTGCCAAATTAAATTCTGCTTATTAAAATTAGAAGTCTTCTGTGAAAACAGAATAACTGATGAGAACAAACCAGCTATATGACATTTGTTAAAAGAACTTGCTCTGTCTGCTTCACTGTTTATAAAATGTTTCTTTGTTATTTTGACAAATTTCTACTAATAGCAACTGTTAACTGGTGGAGAAATAGCCTTTTATCTTCTCAGCAACGAGTTTAAGGTAACAGTCCAAATATTCTTTTAGTCGATAAAGTCTTGCAGTTTAACTGTAAATATAGCTGTAATTACTATCTCCATTCCGATGTGATACTTGATAAACTATGTTTTTTAGATTTTTGAAAGTGTCTCACATCACTGTCTTTCAAGGAAGTGGTAAATTGTTCAGTCTTTGCAGGTCATTTAAATTTAATGTTTTGACAGAAGCCAGTTTTTAAGTTAAAATTGTTTTAGAATTGCATGTAGAGTTGCATGGTTACCTTTGTACTACCTAGTACTGAAACTCCATGTATAAGCAGGCAATTAAGGATGAATACAAATACAGAAGAGTGCCTCTTGGACCTGGGTAGGTAGCTGGACTTTGGAAGACTTCACTTTCATTACCTATTCCTTTTTCTGCTGGTCTTGTGCAGGGTGACATGACTATAGCTACAAGCACATGGCTGAAGCCATGTGAGTTATTCTTGCTCTGCAATCAGAACTGTACTGAGATTAGAAGAGATTTTTTTTTTTCTAAAGGCTACTTGTAAACAGTATAATTGAATTGTAAGTCAGGAAAATTCTCCATCTTTTCTTAACAATTCAGAGTTAATCTGACCAAGTCAAAACCAACTCACTTGTATTAATACATTTCTTTCCATGTTAAATGGGCCTGACTAGTTCTTTGGCTAGTGATTTTTCATGCTAGATTTGGGACCAAAGCTGGTTCAAGTTGCTGTCTGGGATGGTATTACAACATTATGTTGACTTAAAATGCAAAGATGTGATAGGGTAGTGTGAGGATGTTCTTGGGGATAATTTGGAGAGGGAGCTGTGCGTGAGGCAGCTGAACGGGGAGGGAAGCACTCTGAGTCCGTGAAATACTAATGACACTTTCATGTCTGTGCTCATTGTAAGAGTCCTTAAAATGAATAAAGGCATACAAAGTAGTCTCACTGAGAAATCTTCTGAACAACTTTGTTTCTTCAAGAGCAGTAAGGGGAGCTCTTCCCCCCCATACACATTTATTTTGGTTTGACCACTTTTCTTTATGTGGGCAGGCATGCAATCTCTCTCTGTCCAGGTATGTAGTACCCAGCAACCGTGGGGTAGTTAGGCTTCCCTCTTAGCAACGATCAATGCATTTCCCAAACCTGCTGGCTTTTCCTAAAGAAAAAAACAAGCTGGATTTTCTTCTGAGGCATAAAAAAGGGAGAACATATCTGAAATAAGGACTCTCTGGCTGCACATAAGCGATGTCATCTGCTTTACATTACACAAGTTAGTGATCTTTTTTGCATCAAGATCCCTGGGAACCAGGTTGATAAGTAAGTCCATTTTGGATGGTGAACTACTTTAGGGAGTCTATGAGCAGGTGACTGCTTGTGCTAGTTTAACCTCTTAATGGTGCCTGCTGTGTATGCAGGGATTCCTTTTGCCCACTGATGAGCCTTCAGGATTTCTAGGACATATTTCACACTTCTCTGTGCTGCAACAAATCAAGCTTCTTTCTCAGGATGCTGTGCAAGTATCATCTTGTTGTTTGGTATAATGGGGGCAGGAAGGGCAAAAACAGAGAGAGAACTTCAGCAGAATTGAAGATGGCAAGTATTATCCCATATCCTCAGTACAGTCAGCACCACAATGGCAGGTGCTAGAGGGGCAGCTGGTTTCTTCTGAGGGACATGGGAAGGAGAACGAGAGGTGCAAGAGGAGCTGCTGTGGTCAGCACGGTTTTTTTTCAGAGCAGTGGGAAGCCCTTCTCCCCTGGCAGGTATTGTTCTCCTTGATTCCCTGCCAGGGCACCAGCCCTGCATCACAAGTGAAACTAACCATGGCTCAAACTCACACTTCCAGGCAGGTCAGCTAGTTTGGTGGAAGGCTTTGTTTGTAGACTTGGAGGGGCAGAGGGTGTGTAAGAGCAGTGTCTGAGTAAATGTCTGTGATGACTACTTGCCATAACTTCTGTGTTAGCAGAGAGTGAAGTTTTGGTATGTTGGGCTGATGCTTTTTTCAATGTGCAGTTTTCTGTAAAGTCACAAGTACTGGTGCATTTCCTTTGCATGTTAGGTCTGAATCTTTAAAACTCCTGAATCTTCAAGACTTCTATTTACTTGTTCTTTATTTTTTAAATTTTGTTTAAGTTGGTGAATTTGAGAGTAGGGGAGAAGAGAATAGTTGCATCTTGAAGGGAAGAATTTCAGTAAATATTACAGTGATGTGGAATAAATGAGGAGGAATTTCCTATCAATAAGAACTGAATAGGGATAAAATTGTGAAGATCAACACGGACTGGGAATGCACAGTTAGGTCAAAGAGATTGATATCAACACTCATGCTACTCAAAAGTAAACCCTTTTCTCTGCTGTAAATTCTTAAAAATTGAGCTTCAAGTATATTTTCTATGCAAGTTTTCCTACTTCAGCTGCCCTTTAGTGAAAAGTATGACTTCGCTTAGATTTAATTGGAGGGGGAAACAGCTTCTTCCTTCTGAAGCACGTGCTATTTGAATCGCCAGAGGAATTTTGTTTACCATGGGGAAACCATGAGAAATAAAGTATCTGGAGAGCTGGAATTGGAGGATAGGCCTGGGTAATGGTTGTTACCAGAGCTGTGCTAGCAGTGGTACTCACAGTGTAACTGCCTGCACCGGGCTAACACAAGCAAGATGTGGAGGACCCCTCTTAGGAGTCTGCTATTAAAAAGGGGAGGAGTAAAACCAAGTAGCTAGTTCATGCAGGTGAAATAGGAGGAATAGTTGATAACAGTGGAAATGTCTGAAGGCAAAGATCGATGTAAAACTGCTAGAATGCACAACTGCCTCACCTTGCATCAAGCAGTTAAGTTCACTAAACTTAAGCCAGTCATGACCATGGCTGTTATTGTGCTGCCTTTGGATGTTTCCTACTAGAGCCTTGCTGAATTAACAACTTTCTACAACAAAGTGGTTTTTTAATGAAAAAAGTGATGGTGCTTGATGTGCATTGTATGTTCTTTCTTCCCATCCCCATGTTGAGAAGATGTAATGGCCTTTTATAAATGTTTTAGGACACTTTTTGTAAGCTGGCAGAATTCATTCTTGTGTAAGTTTCTAGTATGAAATTTTAAACAGCTTTGTTATGCACTGATTTTTATTTTATTTGTTTTTAATTTCTGGTTGATTTAAAAACCATAGTGGGACTGTTAGGATCTGATCCTTGTGGGACTGTTAGCATCTGATGCTTTCCACTTCTCTAGGTGTGCTGTAGATGGTATGTAGTCTTTCTCACTCAAGAAATTTGGGTTTGAACATCAGTAAAAGGAAAACTATACATAGAGTGTGAGTGGTATATCTAACCATCTTTTTAACATGCATTGCAAGCATCAAGAACTGACCTCAGCTTTGTTCTGAGGAACTGAGCATCTGTACTGAGATAAGGGGAATAAGGCTGTCTACATGAGAGCACTTGGTGGTTTTATGTTCTGCAAATTAGTAACTCAATCCAAAATGTTTGTTTCAAGGAAGGGATGTGTTAGTAGAAGTGTATTTTTATTTTTAGCTTGTCTCCACGACTAGGCTGTGTAAACATAAGGTGCTGTGGAGTCACTTGGGCTTTGCTCCTTAGGGGTCACATGCACACCCTGCTTTTCCTGCTCAAGGCAGGGCTGGAATCTGAACTAGAGTGTTTTTCTGAGCTGGCTCATTACTAGACATCCTGTGCTCTGGCATGACCCTTCAAAGGTTGAAGTTGAGTGGTTTTTATAATGTAGGGTTGATGCCAATTATGTCTATTGGCAGGTGCTTCTGAATTGATGTGTAATTCACTTGATAGTGAGAAGAACCATGCTTGGCTCTGATTTCCTGCTTTATTAAATGTGTAGGACTGCTTACTCTCAAAGTGTTGGGATAAAATCCATTGTTATGTAGACCTCATCTTTTTTATTTTTAGAAGTGTTATCCTATTTGTGGCAGAAGGTGAGTTAAACTACGTTCTGTTTATCTTGATTATGGCTTGTCGTTTTGTGCAGTGTTAAAACTGTGAGGCTCGTAATAGTATTGGAAGTGCAGGTACTTTATGATGATGAAGTATGCAGCCTAGGATAAAGTCCTATGTATACCTCTGTGTGCCACCATATTCTCTTATGTTCTCTTATGTTAAGTATCTTGTGCCTTTGGAATTTGTGGGAGCATGAGAGATCCTACCAATAAATGAGTAATGTGCTTCAAGGTAGGTTTTGTTTTGGTAGAATTTCTAATATTGTAGTTTCTAAATTTAGCATTTTATTAGGCCGGATGCATTCATTTCTGGGGTGTTTGTCCACAAACAGGCACAGAGCTCAGCTCTGTGTACCTACAGCTGGCTTAGGACTGTAAGCTTAAAAGCTGGAGTGTCAACATGCTGTCCTACTTTTACTGTGTTTGAAGAATATCTGGTGTGAAAAGGATCTTTGCGGTTGCACTGCAGTGGCCCAGTGTGGGAAGACTGTTCAGGAGCAGTATGGTGGGTAGGCATGCCTGTCATCTAGAGACAGCTGCTCATCACTAAAACATTGTTAGCTGGCCTGTAAAAACAGCTGGTGGCTCCTGAATGCTGTCTCTGCTGGCCCCGGTGGGAATTGACTCGGGTGTTGTTGCTCCTGCCTCTTGTTAGCAAAGCTTCTAAACATACCATGTTTACTAATGTGATAAATATTCTTCTTACCCCTCCCATTCCTCCTGTAGATACTGAATAACTGTTTCATAGAAAATCGTCTGAGTACTTTTCTCAAATGCTAGGTAGTTCCTTGATTAAGAAAACATGAAGTTGCTTTTTCAGACAACTGTGTAAACTATGGTGTTTTTGTAGAAGTAAATGTTCCATGAAGGAAAAATACTTGGAAAGCAAACAGGTAAGATATACAGGAAGCTTGAATGTCAGTGACTAATGAAATGGTATGTTTTGCATCCAACTTTCTGTAAGGAACTATCTGCATCTGAGATCTTTAAATGGGCCAACTACTGAAATGTATCTGACCTTCCTCGGATAAAATGCCTACCTAAAAATCTTGTATAGACTGTGTTTTCTTGCAACCACAGCTAAATGATACTGGTATATAAAATGTGAGTGGGGAAAAGTAATTCTGTGAAGTGGCATGCTTTCCATGCTCTTGAATGGGTTAGTGAGTGGTACTGGATTTCGAATGTGGTTGTGTAGTCTAGTTTGATCTGGACTTTTCATAGTTTCATGGTATCTAATTACAGAACAAGAGTTTTAGTCTTGTTTTGTGATGTGGTTAAGCTGAGAGTGAGATAGTCACCATATTAACATAATCAGTGCAAAAAAAAACCTGTCATCTGACTTTAATACTTGTAAATACGTCAGAACTGGATGAAACTGTTTAATGTAGCCGGTACGTTGTTTAGACTACATCTAGAATAGTACACGCTGTTTTCAGACTACTCTCTTGAAACAACCTCATAAATTAATCCTCAGAAGTGCCCATTAAAAATACTGAAGTAAGAACTCCAGCAGTGCGAGGAGAGCTGGTGCTGGATCCTCCTCCCCCCGTGTGCTCCAGGAGGGTCGGAGGGATGAGGCAGCCGGGCCACTCCCGAGTGGGCTGAGCAGTGGAAAAAGTGCAGTGGGAAGTTAGCTGGTGCTGGCTGGCAGGAGGACGGGCTGGCGGCTTTTTCCACTCCAGATGTAAATATTCATCACCTCACAGACTGCGGCTCGGGCTGACTCTTCAGAGCGGTGCTGTGCGGGAACATTCCACGTGTGGTGCCAGCGCACAGCCGCACGGCAGCTGCTCTAACTCGGAGCGTTTGGCTGGTGCGGGGAGCGCCGTGCCAGCGTGTCCCGGAGCAGGGGAGCGGCTCCCGCCGCCGGCCGGGCCCTGCCGTCCCTTGACATCCCCTCCGAGAGGGCCCCGGGACGGCATTCGGGGCAAGGCGCTCCCGGCATCGCCGCCCTCCCACGCGTGTCGGCGGTTCCGCCGCAGCCCGGCCCCGGTAACGCCGGTTCTGGTTCAACAGCGTCGCCCCGGTGCCGGTGCCGCCGCCCCGCTCACCTGGG